>CM044441.1:127867875-127921849 GCA_024363595.1 Xenopus borealis
AATGGGTTGAGTGCAGTGGACCTCTTGCATTTGTCTATATATATATATATATATATATATTTTATAGATGTGCGCGTCCTTCAGCCCACATCCGCACTACCAAGTTCCTTTTATAGACCAGCACCGACCTACCCGCCCCTTTTGTGACGTAATTGGCAGGGTAGGTTGGCGCTGGTCTATAAAAAGAACCTGGAAGTGCGGATGAGATATATATATATCTATCTAAATTATTATGTTACTAAAACAAGCAAATCAGCCGTTTTAGTTCACTGCATTTCACTCTTTGCCCCAAGCAAAAACATGTAAAAGCAAAAACTTTAAATGAAATTATTATTTCATACAAGACGCTATGCCAAAAGGATATCACTACTGGCTCCCCAGGTAGTTTCATATCAAAGAGATTGTTCAATGAACAATAATTATGGAGACATCAGAACTGAAAGAAAGTTTAAAATTTGTCTACTTTTCTTAAAAAAACATTTACAGCTTTTGATCTATAGCGATTTGGCTTACTTGCCCATCCCATGTGGTTATGAAATCAATATGAAAAAAAGATGTTTTATGAAGCCCAGCTAAGTGCATTTAAGGCTGTGGATATGATTGGCTGAATTTAGTATATATTCAGCCTGTCTTCTAGCTGGTAGTTTGCACTTACCTGCTTTACTGCAAAATGCTGCATACAATTATGTGATGCAGAAAAGGACCCAGTGATCTTCAGAGCGGTTTGTAAAGAAAATGTATTTGCTGCTGTTTGTTTCACCTGAAAATGAAATGTTGTGAAGCCAAGAATGCTCTTTCTATATAGAGATGAATAAAAGCAGAAAAATAAACTACAAAAAGCAATATAAAATATTTATTGCGTAATTGCACAACATCTGCCTCTGTATGTCCCTTATTTACCAGAATCATAAAAAATAGGAACTGACATCTTGTACCATATGAGATTCATTGTCCAGATATTCAACAATAATATTTCCGCCGTTGTACAATGGGTTCTGTGAGTTGGAAATCCATGATTCTACAGTACTGTCCAAAGGTAACTCCTCTCCTGTCTCCGTGTGGCACACTCTCAGCTTCTGCAAAGGAAATATTCACACAGGTTAGAACCAGCTAGAAAGGAAAAATAAAATCCAATACAAATCCAACACACAGTCACCGATTGCTCTACAGGGAAACAAAGCTACTGGAGTTCTGTATGGCTGGGAAATAAGTATGATTGTTTCCCTGCCACACAGTTAGGGTCCTTCTGACAATTCCTATAAACGGCAGTAAATGAAGGGAGAATTTCACTGAAAACAGTCAGGTTTCTTATAAAAACGGTACACATTTTTTAAATTAAAGTATATTGTAGATAGATTTCTTTTTCATTAAAGTAAAAATGGGATTTTAGTTTTTTTTTTTTGACTGTCCTTGTCCTTTAAGTAGCTCCTCTGACACCTGCCACAATATACGGATTTGCAGTTCAGGCCTGGCTGAGGAAGAGACGGGGATCACTGTGATATTAATGAACTCCTCCACCTCGCTTAGGGCCCTTACACACGGGCGTTTTTACCTGCGCTCCCCTGCGTTCCGTTTTGCTGCGTTCAGCCGCAGGGGAGCGCAGGTATAGACGCACTCAATTATTTTCAATGGGTCTGTACTCACACGAACGCATGTAGGCGCCAAACGCAGGAAAAATGCAGCATGTTGCGTCTGAATCTGCGTTCGGCGCTTACACGCGTCTCGTGGGTACAACCTCATTGAATAAAATGAGGTGCGTCTAGACCTGCGCTCCCCTGCGGCTGAGCGCAGCCAAATGCAACGCAGGGGAGCGCAGGTCCAAAACGCCCGTGTGTACCGGCCCGTACTAGCGTAGATCCATATTTTATTGGAACACACATATTCAGGTTACAGCAGTGGGGTGCACAAACTAACGCGTTTCGTGACCGTATCTGTAACCTGAATGTGTGTTTCAATAAAAGCCTAATTTTGATATTATCAAGTCTCTCTACTATGGATCTGCGCTAGTAAGCGAGGTACAAGCCGGTACAGAAGGGACTGGGATCTTGCGATAGCAGCGATCGCTGGAGGACAGAAAGTCGGGCGAGCTCCGCAACTGCCATGCTAATTGTTACATGACATTCACTGTGATATTAAACCTACCTTTGCTGCAGCTTTGTTGTTATCATTCTTAAGATTTGCCAACGATGCTGCATAATCCACAACTTTGCCGATGCTCCACTTTTTGCAAAAGAACATTGGCTTGCTCTTCTCCTTTTGGCCCTTGGGCAAATACACTTGGAAATAGACCCTCTCAGTCTGAAATGTAGGACACAATATGTCTTAAAGCGTATAGGTAGTTTGTAATCCCCTGCCCACAGGGAGTGTACTGTGAACCAGAGAATATAGGAAATTAAGCATGAGTAACCTTTGGGCATTACAGGTATCTACTGAAACCACTTCCATACACTGCCAAAATATGCTTTATTTACTGAGGGAAGAAACGGTCCATGGGCTACAAATGTGTCAGGGATTAAAAAATCATTTGTTTGGAACAGAACAAATTGGTGCTGTTGTACCAGCATTCACAGAACAATTAATTTGCCCAACTAACTTAGCCTTTAAATTATATAGGATTTATATCCAGTGGAATTAAGTACCCAGCATGTATACCAATTTGGTGCCCTATGAGCAATAGCATAAATGGGGTTTGCGTGGCCTGACTGAGAATTAAAGGCTTGACTAAAATCTCAGGGTGTTAAATTTCTTGGAAATATCGGTTTCATCCAGCAGAAGTGTAAGAGCTTCTTATATGATACCTATGTATAAAGGGAATTCACAAGTAATAAGAGTTCAACTGGAATATTGTTATGCCTAAATAATTATTTGGTATAATAAACTAGCACAAAGTTGGTTTTAGCTTTTTAAGGGTTACAAGACATGGATCGGGGTAGGCCCTGGAAAGTGACTTCTGATGTCCCAACAAGTACAGACTTGTGAATCTGCAGTCTATGCTTCATCTTACAACATGAACTGTCAATTACAAAGAGCTGTCTGAATGCTTTGTGCTTTGGTGAGGCTATAGCACCTTTAAATCAACTAAGTATTGTACAGGCAGTGGCAATTTGAAAATAGTAGATTTTCAAGCTTTTTGTCCAGAAGCTCTCCAGTTTGCCCCTAGCAACCAGGCAATGGTTTATATGGGAGACAGAATTATGACTGTAACAGGGCCTAAATCATTTGAACGCTGGTAAAAGGTAGAAGAGGAAGGCAAATAAAAGATAAGCAAATGACATTCTATATGTTAACTTAAAAGTAATCTATCACTTTAAAGAGGTCCACTACAGAGTGAATAGTTCTTTTTCCTGTCTGTGAGGAGAATAATGTATTACTAACTTATAAATAAAGTTATCAGTGCTGTATCCATATAGAATTTTTCTGGATCAACAAAGCTTTCAAAAGACCTAGGTTCAAGCTCTGATGGAATCTAACAGAACAGTGTTGTTCCCACGCTCTGCCTATGTTAAATCAAAGTTGCATTGCTTCAATCCTCACAAGGGTCAGCACAGTCCCTTGCAGACATTCCAAACAGTACGGTTTGGAATCTCTGATGGAATCTGCAGCCCTATGTAAAAAAAATAGTGAACTTCTACCGTGAGATCAGAATAGTGGAATTGATAAAGGATGTTTATAGCATGTTCTATAATACAGGGGACCCCAACCACTGGCGTCCGGTTCTGGGCCTCGGGCAGTCCTAGAGTGCGCTGCAGAGCCTAGCCCGCAATTAACAAGATGCGCCAAAATGGACGCCGGTGTGCTGAATTGGATGCTGACCACTCGGAGCACCCACCCATCCTGGTCCTTGAAAAAATTTTTGCCTCAACACCGGTCCCACAACCAAAAATGGCTCAACTTATTTTTATAAAGGACTTTTGTGGTACAACAGTAACGGATACAATGGAAATAAAATATAGCTTCATATTAAGTTATAATGTGAAACCCATACCTGTGGCAAAGACTTGTCCCCAGCAGCGTGTAGTTTAAGCTTCATAAGGGCAACTTTTGCTGCAGTTTCACTGTTTTTTGCCCCTCTTCGGACTCTGCTGTTTGGAGCACACTTCTTAGAATCTACAAAAATATTATACAATGAGGACTGATGTTTTTATGCAGATACAATTGCTCCTACCTAATATACGTAGAATGATAACATAACATTATAAAGAGATATATGACAGAATTACCAGAATGGTACATGCATGTATAAGAGCATCATATATTTTTGTTAATGTCTGTGTAATGCACTGAATAACCAAACTTTATTTCTATCCCAATAGGATAAAAGTAATGCATGCCTTACCACTTCCATTACACACCTACAATCTCTTTCACAAGCTGCTGAGTTGCCACCATTCGTGGTTTTGGAACGTCAAGCTTGCTACATTTGTGTTCTGACTGATGCCGGTGTCTAAACAAAGTAGTGAATATGAAAGAAGATATCATAGAAAAGTCAATAACAATCAAACAGTTCATATGTAATCAGTGAAACCTACCCTAAACAGAAATGTTTCTCACAGTAGGGACATAGAACTGGGACCAATTCCTTTCCGCTGCAGCCTTCATACATACATGGGTATAGGGTGCTCCCATCTGATTTCCCCAAATCATTACTCTGCGGCATCTATCACAATCAAAATAAAAGATTTGAATTACGTTGTACTAGACCTTGCCATTTTATAACTTTACCCCAATGTATCTCAGTGTCAAAATGTTATAACAGAACTCCCTTAATAAAGGCATACTTTGTTTATGACCTGCATTCTCTGGAGGACACAATTTGAGCAACCAGTGAGGCTGCTTCAGTACAAAGAAAGATGCAACAATTCAGAAAAGGGCAGGGTAAAAAGTGCCAAAAGCATGGCAGTTTGAGCACATTTTTGCACTTTGCACCTATCCCTGGAGTTTGTAAATTCCCCCTAATATGTGCATGAGAGGCTATTCAAAGTTTTGGGAAAAATGAATGCAAGATAATTTTTTTTAACAGCAGATTGCACCGATCTCTAAGTCCCATTTGACATTTTGAAGGGGACCAGAAAAAAATTGTACAAAATCTGAAAAAAATATAATGGTAAAATGAAGTGACATAAGAATTTGGTAATGGTATGGGAACAGTTATCCGGCAAGGTCGACTCGATTTTATCCAAATAATCCAAGTGTTTAAAAATTATTCCCTTTTTCTCTGTAATAATAAAACAGTAGCATGTACTTGATACAAACTAAGATATAATTAATCCTTATAGGAGACAAAACCAGCCTATTGGGTTTATTTCATATTTGATAGTAGACTTAAGGTATAAAGATCCAAATATCTGGAAAACCCCAGGGCCCAAGCATTATGGATAATAGGTCCCATACCTGTACAAGGACCCAGCACCTGTTTTAGAGGAAGGGCAGTTAGGGAGCTACTGAGGCACAAACTTAACATATATGTGTAAAAAAAGTGGCGTGGGAGGTGGGCATCTTTTAATCATGTATCTATGATCTTTTTATCATGTATCTATGTGGCCCGGTAACGTTGACCAATATCTGTTGGACTAAAAACATAACACTTTATGGGAGACCAATTCAAGATTTTATGAGTTGAACAGAGCCACAGCAAAAGCTTTAAGGGTATTAACACTATACTTATTGTAATAATAAATACAATCTGAAAACAAATTACTTACATGTGTGCAGCCATGGGACTCTCTGCTTCTGTGCTCTAGGCTTAAAAAAATTAAAAAAAATGTATATAATTATATGTATAATACGAAACATAAGCCCCCTTATAAAATCCTTAAATCAGGAAAGTCCAGGATGAGATACAACTGGTAATGGGAAAGAGCTGCAGAGTGTAGTCTGGACTCTCTGTGACAGGCAGAGAGGACTCCATTCCTGCATATTTTTTCTATGAGGCTCCCTGTTAGGGAGCAGATTTACAAAATTTGTGTTAAGAATTCGAAGTTCGATCGAATTTGCATCTTCGAATATGCAAATTAGGCAAATTTGACCATCGAATATTCGAATTCAAATAATTCGAATAAAATTTCATTTGAATTTTCGACTATTCGATGGTCGAAGTACTTCCCCTATTCGGACACCTAGTTCGCCAAATCCAAGCTGCCGAATTATATTTGATTGAATAAAAAAAAAATTTGAGCATTCGATCGTTTTTTAATTCGACCAATAGTAAATCTGCCCCTAAAAGTTGGTGAGCACTGAGAATTACAGGGTATACAAGTCTATTCTATGGATCTCTCTCTCTCTATATCAGTCAATGCTATATATTACCATATTCTGCCATTATTCAAAATCCTTTGTTATGTCGATACTCAAGATCTGTTATATGGAAGGAATTGGCTACTGGAGAGCCATCAGATGTTTTTAAAAGTACAACAACCAGCTTTCTACTGACATCAAAGGTTGTCTATGGATGTTGCAAGGCTGGCAGTTGCCCAACATTGATTTATTATGCAGGATTCCTGGCTACTATGGAAATCTAACCACTGTACAGAGGCAGAGGAGCAAAGTGTTGAAGGGTGAGATTAAAGAAGGCAATCAGTATTAAAACTCTAGGTAACCGAGTAACTAACTTTTCATAGTTCCCTACTAATCTCAGCTCTCTGGAAGAGTCCATCTTCCTGCCAATCACAGGGAAGCACCAATCTAGGTTTTAGGGATTACAGCAAGATTTTCATGTGATTAAATCCTCCCAGTGCTGGAACAGAGTCTCTGACTGTATCAAATACTGTATATACAAAGTAGGGTTCTGAAATGTAAAGACTTTTTGTTACAACTTAAGATATCCCTTATATTTCCTCAAAATGTTCTTCCAAACCATACTAAATTGGCTGACTTGCATGACTGGGACTGCTTTTCTACTGGGTATAATTTACAATGCGAACTGGTGATCACCCTGAAGTCAAGGATAAAAGATCATTCTTTGCTGCATTCACCATGTAAAATAATGGCTTTTACCTGGCCCTTTAAACCCTGTCCTATGTATTTCATTGAAACAGAAGACAAGGCATATAGTTTTTAGATTCCAATGTTATTAATGCTGTGTAAAGAAGATCTCACCAGAATACTCCTGAACAGCAATCACATTGGAAAGGTAAAAAATCTGAAAAAAAAAAAAAAAAAAAATTAGGTTACAATACTATTATCAATCCGTGATTACATTTGAGTTTGAAATTTACATTAAAAAAACAGGGTAAAACATAATAAAGCCTCTCTCTTTATACCAACTGCTGCACCCTCTGTGAGAAACAGCAAATAAAGGTATTACCTTCATACTACCTAACGAAGATCATCATAGCAAGCTTTCAGAACATTTAGTTCCTGTTTCAAGCTGTTCTGAAAGCTTGCTATGATTAGCTTAGTTAGCCAATAAAGCAGGGGTGTCCAACCTGCAGCCCAAGGATGGAGATGAATGAGGCCCAGCTTGAAATGCTTGGTTCCCGAGGAAACATTATGTAGCAAAGGATATAGGAGTAGGCAGGACAGGGGGGGGACTCTGCCCATTTAGTAGTAGTAATAATAAGTCTATTTAATATCCAGGTGTCCCATATCCCAGTGTATAGCTCCATCTGGTTATACAACTGGTATTGTAGTTATTTTATGTGTATTTTCTTTACTTTTACAAATCAAAAGTGTTTGTGTAGTTCATGTGTGGCCCCAGACAGTTTTTCTTTTTCCAATGTGGCCCAGGGAAGCCAAAAGGTTAGACACCCCTGCAATAAAGGTATCACCTTATACCACCCATTTCTTATTTTTATTGCCCTGTGACTGGCTAACACTGTACAACAACTTCATTAGCTTTAAAAGAGAAGGAAAGCTACCAAAGAAATTTATTGTCAATAGATTAGTCACAATAGGGCAAGCGATAACACTGTATTTATTGTGCAGAATGTTTTACCATACCTGAATAAACAGCTCTAGAAGCTCTGTTTGTTTAGCATAGCAGCTGCCATATTAGCTTGGTGTGACATCACTTCTTGCCCGAGTCTCTTCCCGCTTACTCATAGCTCTGGGCTCAGATTACATTAGGGAGGGAGGGAAAAGGATGGGGCACGGAGCAAACTGAGCATGCTCAAGCCTTAGCCCTGGAGGTGTAAGCTGAAAACAGGAAGTCTGATACAGAAGCCCATGTATACACAATAGTAGGACAGAAATAATGTATTTCTTTTGACAGAGGACAGAGACAGCATTACTTTGAGGGTTTATTTGTGTATTTATATAGACCTTTCTGATAACTCTTACTTAATTTAAGCCTTTCCTTCTCTTTTAAGAAACACATTATTTAACTTTGTTTTGGCTTTTGTATAACTATCTGAAAATAGCAAGGAATCCAGAGTTAGCACCAGAGTTACCACATAATGCATACTGAAGGAATGGTAGACTATAGGAGGGTATTGACATTTTTAACCTATATTATTGATTTTGCTGTGTGTGTGTGTGTATCCATCGGTCGTGCGTCAAAACGCTGCAGTGTAAGTTACATAGTTAAATTGGGTTGAAAAAAGAAAACATCCATCAAGTTCAACCCCTCCAAATTAAAATCCAGCATATACACACACACACACACACACACACACACACACACACACACACACACACATGAGTTTAGTATCAAAATAGCCTTTGATATCATGTCTGTCCAAAAAATCATCCAAGCCCCTCTTAAAAGCATCAACAGAATGAGCCATCACAACATCACCCGGCAGTGCATTCCACAACCTCACTGTCCTCACTGTGAAGAACCACCAATGCTGCTTCAAATGAAAGTCCTTTTCTTCTAGTCTGAAGGGGTGGCCTCTGGTGATCCTCTTTATGGGTAAAAAGGTCCCCTGATATTTGTCTATAATGTCCTCTAATTTATTTGTAAAGTGTAATCATGTCCCCTCGCAAGCGCCCTTTTTTCCAGAGAAAACAACCACAACCTCGGCAGTCTACCCTCATAATTCAAGTCTTCCATCCCTCTAACCAGTTTAGTTGCACTTAGTCTCTGCACTCTCTCCAGCTCATTTACATCCCTCCTAAGGACTGGAGTCCAAAACTGCACTGCATATTCCAGATGAGGCCTTACTAGGGATCTATAAAGAGGTATAATTATGTTTTCATCCCTTGAGTTTATGCCCTTTTTTATGCAGGACAGAACCCTATTTGCTTTAGTAGCTGCAGAATGACACTGCCCAGAATTAGACAACTTGTTATCTATAAAAACCCCAAGATCCTTCTCACTTAAGGAAACTCCCAACACACTGCCATTTAGTGTATAACTTGCATTTATATTATTTTTTCCAAAGTGCATAACCTTGCATTTATCAACATTAAACCTCATTTTCCAGTTTGCTGCCCAGTTTCCCAACTTAGACAAATCACTCTGCAAAGTGGCAGCATCCTGCATGGAACCTATAGTTCTGCACAATTTAGTATCATCTGCAAAAATAGAAACCGTACTTTCAATGCCCACATCCAGGTCATTAATAAACAAGTTGAAAAGCAAGGGACCTAGTACAGAGCCATGTGATACACCACTAACAACACTGGTCCAATTAGAAAATGTTCCATAAACCACCACTCTTTGTAGTCTATCTTTTAGCCAGTTCTCTATCCAGTTACAAATACTATGTTCTAGGCCAACATTCCTTAATTTAACCAGTAACCTTCTGTGTGGCACTGTATCAAATGCTTTAGCGAAGTCAAAGTAAATCACATCCACAGCCATCCCAGAATCGAGGTCCCTGCAACTGCCTTACATTAAAAACTTAGACTGTTGCTCATATGAGAGGTTCCTTGGGGCAGACAATCAAAATAATATTATCTCTGAAGAATCGGGAACAGTCCACTATGTCTTATATGCAAAGAGAAATAGAAGAGACCAATGTGTACAGGAGGAGATAAATAGGGCTGGCTGTGTAAATGAGAGGGAAATGATAACATGACAGAAAGGAAGACATATACTAATTAGGCAGTAAGGTTACAGATGGAGGGAAAAAAGACTGAAAAAGAAATGACAGCGAGTCTTCTGAAAATGAAAAATTTGTGGAAATGACACCTGTCTGGTAAAAATTATGGTGGCTGATTAGAGTCCTGCAGTGTTGCTGGTAGGGTTGCCACCTGGCAGGTATTTTACCGGCCTGGCTGGTATTTCTGATGGTTGATCCCAATGTTATTAATAGGAAAAAAAGATAAATATATAGGAAGGCCGGTATTTTTTTCAGGAAAAGGTGGCAACCCTAGTTGCGGGTACCCGTTACCAGCACAAACCTGCAGTGCCCTGCGGGTGGAAGTTGTGGGTTGGTGGTTCTGTGAGTTTGCGTCTGTGGCCTTGGCTCTTCTCAATAGCATTTTTTACTCCTTCACCCCTACTTCCAATGAGGTCACTTCCGGTTTACAGCACCTCCTGATTCTTACTCCTTTTTTCTGATCACGCCCACTTCTGATGAGGTTACTTCTGGTTTACAATGACAGCACTTCCTGATGGTCAGCGGGTCACGGAATGGGTTACGGAGAAGGTACTTGTGGGTCATGTAGCGGGTCCTAGCGGGTAAGAATGCGGGTTACGGGGTCCGGGTACAGGTTCCTAAAAAATGTATTTGCACAGGACTCGAATAGTTGATCCCAGTTATTAATAGGGAAGAAACATAAATATATAGGAAAGCCTGTATTTTTTTCCAGAAAAGGTGGCAACCCTACCTGCACCTTCAACGTGTCAGTTCTTTTTATTCAGTCTTCTAAAATGATTCTGTTCTAAAACACACAGATATTAATCTCCCTAGGTCACAGTACTTGTCCATACAAATTACTTTCATAAGTAGCTGCTAATCTCTATAGCAAGTTCAGTCAGGAGTATAGAGACTGACACACGTTTCCCATGGTTGAGCTTCCTGTACTGAATACTGTGACCCTAATAAAGTATTTGTTTTACACACCCCGCCTATTTGTAATACACTGCTTAATAAATCCAGAACAGTTCCAATTCATAAACAATAGTAATTATAATGGTATTACCCAACTGGCCGCAATTCTCAGCGCTGCACTGTAGCCCAATATCCAGCTCTGCCATTTCTCACTAACAAACTATAAAGGAGCGCGCAAACCAATAACTAAAATATTTACAGAATTGTCAGATGCTTGCGGCGCGTTGTTACGAGGTCACCGCCAGCCAGCGCGCACACTATGCGCGTCACGCCAAGGAACACACAGCGAACGTGCCGTCGCTCTCATACAACGTGGGAATTTTCGTGAAACTGCCGAAATATCCGGGAGAATTGACAGCTCTCTGATTATTGCTAATATACTCCTGCCAGCGCTCCACGGTCACGTGATCTCTACAACGCACGCAACTAGCTGACGTCATGTTGTACGTCGACCAGGAAGTCTGTAGCCTCAGTCATGCAATCACGTGATGTTCAGAAGACTTAGCAGAGGGTTGCAAGTTGTACTTAGTGGGGTGGAAGTGTGACAGCAGTGTACTGCTTTTTTCTGTGGCTTGCTTTGTTGCTTATGGGTATTCCACACCTTTCTTTAAAGGGATTGTGTCATGATTTCTTTTATGATGTTGTTTTTATGACACAGTTTACACTGCAAATAATTCACTCTACAATATAAAATTTAAGTCCTGAACCATCAAGTGTATTTTTATTAGTTGTAATATTGGTGTAGGTGCATCTCAGGTCATTTTGCCTAGTCATGTCCTTTGAGAATTGAACTGCTTTTTGACAGGCTGTTTGTCCTACTCATGGTGACTGAATGTGTCACAGTGGGACCTGGATTTTAGTAAATTGGGTGCTGTACTTATATCTACCAGGCAGCTGTTATCTTGTCTTGTGTTATGGAGCATCTATCTGGTTACCTTCCCATTGTTCTGTTGTTAGGCTGCTGGGGGGTGGAGAGGGGTTATATCAGTCCAATTTGCAGTACAGCAGTAAAGAGTGACTGAAGTTTATCAGAGCACAAGTAGGGTTGCCACCTTTCCCTGTGGCTCAAGCCGGACTGGGGGGGCGGGCCCATGACGTCGGTGGGTGGGCCTGTGCCGTCACGGGGCGGAGCTATGATGACGCGATCGCCGATTGGCCGATTACGGCGTCAATCAAGCTAATCCCGCCCGGTTTTCCTTATTTGGAAAACCGGGCAGGAAGCATTGACCCGGGCAGCCCTTCAAAATACCGGGCTGTCCGGGTCAAAACCGGACAGGTGATAACCCTAAGCACAAGTCAAATGACTGGGGGCAGCGTGGAAACTGACAATATGTCTAGCCCCATGTCAGATTTCAAAATGAAATATAACAAAATCTGTTTGCTCTTTTGAAAGCAGCAATATTAACTGATGTGTTTTGTAAAATAAAAATCCCATGACAGTATTCCTTTAAGGTCCTGCCAGTCTAAACAGACAACGTGCATTTGAATACACGTGAAATAAAAATTGGTTTTATTTGAAAGGGGCAAGTTTATTTTTTTCGTGTATCTGACTTAGTCCCTGGCACACACACACACAGTGGTCCAAGATTTGGTCCATACCCTCTGTACACATTGAAAAGAAATATTTTTCCTTGTAACAGAAAATAAAAAGGGATGTTGGGTTGGGGCAAGTCTTTTTAAAGGAGAACTAAAGGAATAATCTCTGGGGGGGGGGGGGTACCAAAATGTTAGGACCTCCATAGTGATATCATTACCTGATAGCCCAGGCCAGTACTCCTGTTAGCAGAAAACTGCTTTGGCCCAGAGTATATCTGTAGAAGCTAATTTGTTGCTATAGTAATCTGCCTTCTCCGGGCCCAGGCAGGTGTATGCATAGTAGCATGAAAATGCCAGCTTTATGCATATAAATTTGCTTTCTACTCTTCTGGTCATTCACCTGCCCAGACAAGAACAAAGAAGAGACAGAAGAAGATGGGGCAATGATAGACTTCTACAGAAATATCCCAAGCTGCTGCAGTTTTTAACAAATGAGAGAACCAGCCCAGTGAATCAAATAAACAATTTGGCACCTCACAGTGATTATACCTTTTGTTATTCTTTAATGGGAGTATTTTAATAACACAGGAATTGATTGGAGAAATAATACTGGTAGTACAGTTAAAAGAAATGTGTGATCATTTTATGGATTGTTGAAGGCCCAATCTAGTGATAACCCAAAACTAATTACAACTGATGGAGAAAAAAATCTTTATATGCAGATTTCATCCACAGCATTGTGCCTGCAGTTACAGTTGTGCTCATAAGTTTACATACCCTGGCAGAATTTATAATTTTTCAGAGAATATGAATGATAACACAAAAACTTTTCTTTCACTCATGGTTAGTGGTTGGCTGAAGCCATTTATTGTCAAACAACTATGTTTACTTTTTTTTAAAATCATAACGGTTTCAGTGGAAAGGTTGCCACATTTTAAGCCATATCCTAAATGGAGAAGGACCTGGGTGCATACTTGTAAACAATAAACAGCAAGAAATTATACTGTCTGAAAAAGTGATATAGACTCATGGGAGAGAGGGTTATTCTCATTCCTAGACTATGCAGTGCAGTCTCCAATTCTTAAAAAAGATATTAATTAACTAAGGGGCCGATTTACGAAATTCACGTGAAATGATCGTAAAGTGAAATTTGGCCTCTTCGATCATCGAATAGATCGAATGATCAGATATTTGATCATTCGATGATCGAAGAAATAAGAATTTTAAAGTTATTTGACTGCCTACTTTGCCAGATTTAACCTATCGAATTGTAATAGAAGCCTATGGGAAGCTCCCCATAGGCTTCAGAGACTAAGTCCTGCTCGAATACCAGTTGTACGAACGGAGCGTTTGATCGTCCGATTCGTATGAATTTTTCAGACTCTCGAAGGAAATTTCACGATTTTTTTGTGAAATCGAATGATTGGTATCCGATTGTACGAATTCATCGAGAAATCGGATATCGAGCAAAATAATAGCCTAAAACAATTCGATAAGCATTCGATGGGAATAATAGTAAATTTGCCCCTAAATGTCCAAGGCAGAGCTACTAAGCTGATAAAAGGGAACAGAAGGTATACAAGAAAAAGGGTGGCAAAGTTGGGATTGTTTATGCTGGAGAAGAGGTACATAAGGGTGTATATGAATACTTTGCACAAATATACAAGGGTACCATAGAATAAGTTCTCTGATGCTTTATTCACCAGTATGTAGTTTCAGGAGGTTCCCCCTAAGATGCAGAAAGGGTTTTTTTACAGTGAGTCATGAAAATGTGGACTGCTCTCCAAGAAGTGGTTGCTCTTGCAAACACACTTGATGACTTCAAGAAAGGGCTTTTTTTTTTTTTTAGAAAATGCAAGAACTGGTCTGATTATCCTCTTGAAATCAATAAGGAAATTCTTTATTTCAACCTCCTCTACTCTGTTACTATAAACATGGGATGCGCAAAGGATGATCCTTCAGTTAATGTTAAACTTCAGCTCTCAATAGCCTATGGCAGGAAGATAGGGATTTTTTTTCTTAAAGGAAAACTATACCCACCGAACAACGTAGGTTTCTATAAACAGATATTGCCTAAAACAACTCATATGTAAAACCCTGCTTCATGTCAATTAACCATTTTCATAATAATATACTTTTTTAGTAGCATGTGCCATTGGGTAATCATAAATAGAAAATTGGCATTTTAAAAAATAAGCACAGCCTCCTGGGATACTAGGATCCAACGGTGCACACAAACATACCAAACAAACTATAAAGTTAGGTCACATGAGCCAATTAACAGACAGAGTTGTGTCTTTTGCTTCCACACTTCTTCCTGTTACAGTTAGAGTTGAAATATTTCTGGTCAGGTGATCTCTGAGGCAGCACACAGACCATCACGAAATGGTGGTTCATAGCAAGAGATGTAAAAGGGCAATATTTACTTAAATATATATTCCAGTTTGATAAGATTCTTTAATATGTCACTTAATTTGATGTAATCTGTTGCTCAAGTATTCATTTTGGGGGTATAGTTTTCCTTTAAAGAATTAAAATTGTTAATAAAAACAGAAAACACAAACTTTCAAAATGTCAAATCATAGACAGATTGTAAAGATCTGTTAACATGGACCCTGGTGGTAGAAAGCTGGTCCAGGGAATGCAGAATTCAACTCTGGCGCCCCTCTACGTCTCCGGTTTTCACCGACGCCACAGACTTTCTGCGTGGGAGGCAATAAATTACCAAAGTGTGGAAGGACAGAAGCTAAGTACCAGCAAGGATCAGGCAAAGGCGAAGTGAAATACAGGCGAGGGTCAGTTCAGGCGGCAAGGATCAGAAGTCGATGAAAACAGGCCAGATGGTCAAAACAGGATACAAACACGAACTCAGGCTTGAGCAGGAACTATAGAAACAGAAGCCAGCTTGGGCAAGGAGGGAACAACGGAAGGGGTATTTAAAGGACAAGGAACCAATCAGGACGAGTTCATCCATGATGGACAGATAGGGAACAAATAGAAAATAGGACGCCCAAAAATGACATCATCACGCACCACAATTTTGGAGCGAGCATCCATTTTGACGCGTTCGTCTAATATGACACAGACGAGGCGCGTACACTGATGACACCACTACACCCTGTCTTTGCCGGTTACTGTGGAGAGAAGTAAGAGAACGGGGCTGACCAGCGGGGAGGGTTACACAGATTATGAATTAACAATTTTTACATAAAGCAAATGAAATATCATCAAAAGAACTTATCCGTGCAAAATTAATTCCCCAATTGATATTTTCTTTATTTTTACCAATTTCTTTAAACCTCATAAAATGCAAATCCCCAAGAATTTCCTGAACAGTCCGATCCATAATTTCTTCCTCCCAAAGGTTTTACCACACCTCATCATTTATATGTGATACCTAATCACTGAAAAAATTATGAAAAAGGTTTAGTCCTCCAAAGAATGCTTCCTGCCTATGATACCATAGGCCCTGTCCTCATAAGTTCCCCTGTAAAATGCCGTAATACCCAGTATTGACAGGACATCATAAAGCCTCTGAGAAATGGAGTTTAACTAAAAATGGTCCATAGTTTCTCCTTCTCCACAGCCCCAAGGACAACATTTATTTTCAATACTACTAAGATAGCTCAAATATCCCCTTACAAAAAGTTTTCCCTGAAATGCCAGCCTCGTGTTGTCAAAAAATTTCCTTGGAAGCCTATGGCCATTGAACGATTGAATACAATCACTATGGCATGGAAGATAGGAACTTTAGAACAATAGCTCCATATTGCCCAGCCCTACTGTAAAGTTTCTATCTTGCTGTCAGGGATTGGCAGCTAAAGTATATGGCACACAGAGAGAGAGAGAGAAAATATGTACTATTTATAGCTCATTGCATCACCACGTGTAACATATTTTGTTACAGGTAAGGCATACTAGGAAGAGGCAGAATCCATTTAACAAATGGGAATACAGATCTCCAGAGATGGAAACTACAATAAAAAGGATATACGTCATTACATAATAGTCGTGTTTGATTAGCCGTATAGGAAGCTTGGGAGAAACAAGTAACAGGTATTCAGTTACATCACAAGTCACTTGATTGCTTGTCTGCATTCCCCACCCCCTCACTCTTTGGCCTCTCCCAGGTTGATGTTTCACTGAAGTTGCCATTCAGGTTCCACAGGGCTGGAAATTACAGGTGTCCGGCTGTGCTTGGTGCATCTCTTTCTATTTTCATAATATTTAGAAAATATCCAAGGCCTGTCGTACAAAGACACATTTCAAGCAAAAATGAGCAAGATCACAAAGTTATTCAAGTCCTCTGGTGGGTCAGGTTCTTCTTCTAAGAACAGAAAAGGACCCAGTGCACAGGAGGCCCTCTTCAAACTCAGGGAGACTGAAGAAATGTTAACCAAAAAGCAGGAGTACCTAGAAAAGAAGATCGAATTGGAGCTGGCCACAGCAAAAAAACACGGCACTAAGAACAAAAGAGGTAAGTAAACCGATCGTTTGTTGTTGCCATTGTATAGCTCAGTGCAATAAAGGGGAGATTAAATTCACCTTACAAAAAATGGGATATAGAGGCACTGCCCAATACTGCTTTCCCCCTGAACAGCCATTATATCTATATCTGGGACACATGATTCATATGCAGAAAACAGGTGTGTCCAAACTGTGTCCCTCAAGCTTGGGCCCGTTGACTTCATGCTGTTGTGTGTTTTGTTTGCTGCATTATTGTACTTTGCTGGTGCTTCAGAAAATGTTGGTGCATTATAAATAAACTTTAATTATTCCTTTCCGGATATCATTGAATGACAAGAGTTGTAATTACCTGGCAGCTGGAGAGCTGTGTTTTGGTTGCTCCTTCATATTTTTATTCCATATACTGACTGTTAATAAATGAGATAATGCTACAGCTACAACTTCTTGTAATTTTGTTTATTAAGGAAATCTTAAACATTTCCTCTATAATAATTTTGCCATTACTTTATTGTAATGACGTAGCCTGTTTAGCTTTGGGACAGGAGTCTGCCAAGTCCATTTGCAAGGAAACCCAAGACATTGATTTTGAATCTATTCTTATCATGGAACGTGGAGCCTGTTTGGTTTCTTTCAGATCGCGTCTATTCCGGATACCTGCAATTTTGAGATCCTGTGGTTTCATTTTACAAGTACTGTTTAACCGAGCAATTTGCTAAAACTCCCAAGCACTACAGGGTTAATATCAGTCTCTTTAGTATGGGATGTCTTGTAATAAATAATACAGTTCCTTTGTTAGCATGAAGGCTCCAGGACTAACAAGGTCCGTAGGGGAAACTTTAGAAGGAATGTGCTGGAAATGTAGAAACCAAAAGCTTCTTTTGTTCAATTATACCCTACATTTAACAACATACAGGAAAGAAACTAGAGGATCGAAAGACTTATAGGACTAGGGGTTTCCAAAGCAACCAGCCAGCAATTAGAAAATGAAAGAAAATACCTGATTGGTTGCTGTGAGCAACTGCACCTGTGCCATTTAGCTAGCACCTATGTTCACAGATCACCCCCTAGTCCATTAAACTGTTGTTGCTATTATTATTATTATTATTATTATTATTATTATTATTATTATTAAAATTATTATAGTACACACAAATAAAAAACACAACTGGCCCTTAAAGGGTTTTATTGTTTGGAATTGTGTGCAAAGTGAGTATCCACATTTCAGCGGCAAAGTACAATTTTATGCATTCTTATTAGGGACTGTGTATTGTTACACAAAATAGGCTATAGTCCACCTAAAACAGTGGTTCTCAACCTTCCTAACGCCGTGACCCTTTAATACAGCTCCTCATGTTGTGGTGACCCCCAACCATAACATTTTTTTCATTGCTACTTCATAACTGTAATTTTGCTACTGTTATGAGTTAAAATACACAAACAGCCGAGGTGAAGTACGCATTGCCTCACCAGTCAGGGGTGTCCAAACTTCAGCATGCGATCCATTTTTAATTGACCCGCAGCAAATTCCTAAAATATTCCACAATATTACCCCCACAGTGACAGGCTCCGATTCAAGACCTCCTGCCTGTGGTAAATTGGCCCCCATGAAGCGATGATTGCAAAGCGCACTCCTGGAATTGTCAACTACTGCACATTCCCTTAATAAAAAATGGCAGCCGCAACACTATCCTTTAACCCACCCTGTCCAGACAATGGTTTTGTAGTTTGGACACCCCTTAGGCGACCCCTGTGAAAGGGTTGTTCAACCCCCAAAGGGGTCCCGACCCCCAGGTTGAGAACCACTGACCTAAAACCTGTGCTCTCCTATTGATCTACTACAGTAAATGAATTGTGAATGAATTATGCAGGTGAATTGTCCATCACACTCACATATGGATGCCCCAAACACAGAAAGAGAGAGTTAAAGGGGTTGTTCACCTTTGAGATTACTTTTAGTATGATGTAGAGAGTGATATTCTGAGACAATTTGCAATTTGTTTTCATTCTTTATTATTGAAGGTTTTGGAGTTATTTAGCTTTTTATTCAGCCGCTCTTCAATTTTTATCTTAAAGGAGAAGGAAAGGATGGATACACTTGGGGGTGCCTAATGTTTGACACCCCCAAGTGATTATAATGATGTACCTCAAACCCAGGCTCCAATCAGGAGAAATCTGGGTTATAGAAGCGAGCACCACGGAGAGATCTTACTTTCGTCTTCATATGCTACACATTAAGCAATCTGGTAACTAGGGTTCAAATGACCCTAGCAACCATGCGTTGATTTGAATAAGGGACTGGAATATGAATAGGAGCGGGCCTAAATAGAGGATCAGTAATAAAAAGTAACAATACATTTGTAGCCTTACAGAGCATTTGTTTTTTAGAAGGGAGTTGGCGACACCCATTTGAAAGCTGCAAACAGTCAGAAGAGAAGGGCAAATAACTATAAAACTATATAAAAAAAAATAATGAAAACCAAATGAAAGGTTGCTTTGAATTGGCTATTTTATAAGATACTAAAAGTTACCTTAAAGGAGAACCATCCCTTTAATTATAGGACTCTTGTGGTCCCTGTTAGTTAGCATTTTACAGAAGTAAGCAAGTATGATTTTGAAGCAAAACAGACAGGGAAACCAGAAATAAGTTAAAACAGGACTTTAACGTAACTTTTTATTTCCCAGCAGTCCAACATCATACAGCAATCTTCTGCTTGTCTTGCATTGTCTAGACCAGTGATCCCCAACCAGTGTCTCGTGAGGAACATGTTGCTCATCAACTCCTTGGATGTTGCGCACAGGGCCCTCAAAGCAGGTGCTTATTTTTGAATTCTATGCTTGGAGGCAAGTTTTAATTGCATAAAAGCCAAGTGTACTGCCAAAAGGAGCCTCCCATAGGCTGCCAGTCTACATAGGGGCTACCAAATAGCCAATCACATGTCTTATTTGGCATCCCAGGAACTTTTTTCATGCTTGTGTTGCTCCCTCCCTCAAGAAAGATTGAGGAACCCTGGTCTAGACAATTGCTCTCCTAATTGCAAAGGAAACCGAATCATAGCTAGTTGTTCATTGGTGGTACCTTTACACTCACCCGATGCAGCTTTCCTTTCTGCTAGAGAGAGAGCTATTGCATTGACAATATAAACTTGCCTATTGAGAACTAATTAATCAAGACATCTTCACTGAAGCAGTGATTAGGGAACCATTTTTGCTATTCCCTAATCACATTACTTAGTTTACCTGAAGGTTGTCCTGTATAGTATGGAATTGCGGGATGTATATCCCAGGCGCAATTTCATGACTACCATAGTAGATGTCATCTCCACCCATGAAACTCTAGGGGGCAAATTCACTAAGCGGCGAAAAAACTCTAGCGTTGCCTTCTCTAACGTTCGCCAGGCAAATTTTTGCCAGCGCTACACAAATTCACTAAAGTGCGGAGTAACGATCAGGCCGGCGAACGGTAGCGTAGTTGCACTAGTGTTACTTTGCCAGGCAAAGGGCATTTACGCTAGCAATGCCTAATTTGCATACGGTCCGAATTTCAAAGTATAATAGAAGTATATGTTACAGCCACTACATTCCACTACACAAGCCCAGGAAACCTTTAATAATTAAATAACGTTGTCCTATTGCCCTAAACATATGCCCCCTGTATAGCTGAGTTGCCATATGTTAGGAAATGTAGGGGGGAAGGAGGGTAACCCCCCAAAAAAATTTAGCTCTTTTTCAGACTATCACCCTACAAAAGGTAAAAGACGCCAGCGTCTTTTTTTCAAACTCCTATCTATTGTATTGAACTTCGTCTAGCGTACAGGGTAACGTTCACAAAAATTTTTTTCGCCTGGCATTAGGGTGCGAAATTGCGCTAGTCTATCTACTTCGCTAGCGAAAATCCGCCAGAGTTGGCGTTAGTGAATTTGCGAAATTACGAATTGACGCTGGCGAATTAGCGCTAGCATTAGACGCTTCGCGCTTTAGTGAATCTGCCCCTAGGTTTCTCAGTATATTTATCCAACTTGTCTATGAAGATTGTCATTTATCCAGGTCATGATATACAGTATCTAATAGAATTAAGTCAAAGGCTTATCCAACTTGGATGCAGGAAGCAAAAACATTAAAGGCCACTAGAGAATTGTGATGTGAGTAGATGGCATCCTGGGAAAAAATAAATCACAATAATAAGTAGAATATCCTGTTTTGAGTGAAACACTACACTGTGTCCCTGATTTATTCAATCTCACCTACTTGCGAGTGATCAAAGCAATACAATAATTAAGGAAGCGTAATAAGCAAATCCTTTAGTATAAGGTCCAAGACTACAGGGCCAGACGTTCTGTTTTTACCCTTGCAATGTCTCCAGCTGTACCTATTATCACCTCCTACATACCAAATTGTGACTGATGCAAGGGCAGTATGAAATCTCATGCTAGGTGGGGGTATATTTGTAATTCTAAACAAAATAAAATTATTTAGCAAGTTTCCCACCCATGCCATAGAGGCCCAGTCTTCATTTAAAGGGGTGGTTTAGTATGTTATAGAATGGCTAAATCTAAGCAACTTTGCTTTTTTATTGTTTTAAAATAAGGTCACTGACCCCATTAAAAAACTGCTCTGTAAGGCTACACATGTATTGTTATTGCTACTTTGTATAAACTCTCTTATTATTCAGACTTCTCCTATTCATATTCCAGCCTGTTATTTAAATCAGTGCATGGTTGCTAGTTTGACCCTATTCAGATGACCGAAATTTCTGATAAACTGGAGAGCTGATGAATAAAAAGCTAAAAAACTCAAAACCCACAAATAATAAAACATGGAAACCAATTGCAAATTGTCTCAGAATATCACTCTCTACATTATAATAAAGGTTAATATAAAGGTGAACAACCCTTTTAAACTTGTGGCTAGTAGCCAAACCCAAACAGTTCTTCCAACATTAGTGGCACATGGATACAATGTGTTTTTTTGAATGAAAATAAAATGGCCCTTGCACCTTATTGACACTCAATATTGTCTTTAGGGCCCTTACACACGGGCGTTTTTGACCTGCGCTCCCCTGTGTTGGTGTTTGGCTGCGTTCAGCCGCAGGGGAGCGCAGGTTTAGACGCACCTCACTCTTTTCAGTGAGGTTGTACCCGCAAGATGCTTGTAAGCGGTGAACGCAGACTCAGCATGTTGCGTCTGAATCTGCGTTCGATGCTTACACGCGTCTCGTGGGTACAACGCCATTGAAACTAATGAGGTGCGTCTAGACCTGCGCTCCCCTGCGGCTGAACGCAGCCAAACAGAACGCAGGGGAGCGCAGGTCAAAAGTGTCCGTGTGTAAGGGCCCTTAGGGCTCCTACACACGGGTGTTTTTACCTGCGCTCCCCTGCGTTGCGTTTTGCTGCGTTCAAACACAGGGGAGCGCAGGTATAGACACACTCAATTATTTTCAATGGGGCTGTACTCACACGAACGCATGTATGCGCCGAACGCAGGAAAAATGCAGCATGTTGCGTCTGAATCTGCGTTCATCGCTTACACGCGTCTCGTGGGTACAACCTCATTGAATAAAATGAGGTGCATCTAGACCTGCGCTCCCCTGCGGCTGAACGCAGCCAAACGCAACGCAGGGGAGCGCAGGTCAAAAACGTCCGTGTGCAAGGGCCCTTAAGGTTAAAATGCAAATTTCAGGTTAGGTTTTGCACTCTGATGAACATAGGAGTTCCATACCTACATCTACCTCCATATCTACACCAAACTATCATTGCTCCTTAGACATACATTGGTAAACTCTGTCAGGAAAAACAGGTCTCCAGAAGATGCCAATGAATTGCACCTGCCCACCATGAGCCCAGGATCCATGCTGGGGAGGTGTGATTAATAGGTGTCTCTTGATTGTTTGCAAACAGCTTTCTCTTTAATGCTACCTGCCATGCACTCTGATACAAGGTTTTCCTAAGTGAATTATTTAAGGTGAACGATGGAGCCCTTTATTCCATTTACATCAGATTCTGTTATTATACCTCCCAACATTTTGGAATTTTTTGACCATGTCCATTTTTGTGGCCACACCCTTAATTTCCATGTTCATTTTACAAAATTTGGCAGGTTATGAAAGTATGAACATATTTCTGCGTTTTTTTTCCAGTTATTACAGTTTTGCCAATAAAGATGAATTGCCCTTTAAGCTGTCCCAAGAAACCGAAATTGTTACAGCTACTTATTTGCTTATCTCAAAATTGTATCTTAGTGCACCTGGTGGCTGTTCTGGGCCAATTAAGATAGACACTTTGTATCTTTTTCTGGCTGTTCAGTGCAGAGAAAGTCGGGACTTTTCAGTACAGATGCTGGACTGCGGGTTGAGCTGTCAAAAGCGGGACTGTTCCACTGTAAACGGGACAGGTGGGATGTATGTAATTACAAATGAACTGCCTGTGTCAAGATTAAGGTGGTATAAAAACATGCTTACAGGAGGTCCTTGTGGACCAAATGTTTTTTGAAAAAAACATTATGACTCACCAACCACAGAACTGTGTTAAAGACACATTTCTTTTTATATTTACAGTATGTTACTTAATTGTGTGTGTGCTGTACTAATGCAGCTATTTCCCCCTCTTTTCTATCCTCAGCTGCCTTGCAAGCATTAAAAAGTAAGAAGAGGCTGGAGAAGCAGCTGGCACAAATTGATGGAACCCTTTCAACTATTGAATTCCAAAGAGAAGCCCTGGAAAATTCACATACCAACACTGAAGTGTTAAAAAATATGGGTTACGCAGCGAAGGCGATGAAATCGGTACATGAGAACATGTAAGCATACAAACTAGTTGCTTGTAGGGCTATAATGTGACTAGAATAGGCTAATTCATCCTGCTGATCAGATATTTTCTTCTAGATTATTCTGGGAAGAATTCCAATACACAGCAGCCATGTTTCCCTTCCTACATCCGTTATTCTAATTGTTATATAGGTATGGGACCCGTTATCCGGAAACTCGTTATCCAGAAAGTTCCGAATTAAGGAAAGGCCGTCTCCTATAGACTCCATTATAATCAAATAATCCAAATTTTAAAAAATGGTTTCCTTTTTACTATGTAATAATAAAACTGTACCTTGTATTTGGTCCAAACTAAGATATAATTAATCCTTATTGGAAGCAGATCCAGTCTATTGGGTTTATTTAATTTTTACATGATATTCACGTTATCCGGAAAACCAAGGTCCCGAGCATTCTGGATAATAGGTCCCATACCTGTACCACAAACTTTAATTCCAGTCTCCACATTTGCTTCTGTGATTTTCTCACATTGTGTAAACACTGCATCATGATGCTAAAATTATGACTTTCACTGTTTGGTGCCATGAATAGAATGAGGATCAGTAGCTCTGACCCAAATTACACATTTTTTTACATTCTACATACCTGAGGGTAGACTTAAAGGATGACGTGCATTAGATTTGCAATCTTAATGACATGGTATGCATATATGTTTAAAGGACAAGGAAGCGCAAAAAAATCTCCAATATACTTTAATTAAAAAATTAAAAAATGTGTACTGTTTTCATAAGAAACCTGACTGTATTCCGTGAAATTCTCCCTTCATTTACTGCTGTTTATAGGAATTGTCAGACGGTCCCTAACTGTTGGGCAGGGAAACAATCATACTTATGAACAGCCCCCGCCTTACTTTCCAGCCATGCAGAAATCCAGCAGCTTTGTTTCCCTGTAGAGCAGTGGCGGCTGTGGAGATTTGTATTGGATTTTATTTTTACCTTTACATCCCCTTTGCTGTTTCCAGCTCCAGCTGCAGGGACAGATTTAAACAGATAAACTGGGATTCTATTGGGAGGATTATTTTGCTGCAGCCACTGGTTCTGCAGAGTTGGAGAAAGTTTGTATTAAACAAAACAAAAAATATAAAATCCACATTAGATTACATGACAACACAGGACCCAGTGCAGTCTTTATATTCTGATTATTAATCAGTCTTGCTGTATTGGCTTCTGGCAGATATTATTTTTTTTAGATCCCTAAGCAGCCCAGGCCACACTGAGCATGTGCACAGTCTTTGTCTTGCAAAGATGTATAACACAGTTACAAGATGACAGCCCCCTGTGGCCAACTTTGAAAGCATAAATCATTTGTTTGATTAGGCTTGTGGTGCAGTAAGTTCATGTTTATGTTTAGTATACAAAATACAGCATTACCAGCCTTATTCTATTTAAGACTTTCCTTGTCCTTTAAGGAAGCATTGTGTTAAAGATGTATTTTTTAAAAAAGGTACATACATATACTGTAAAGCTATCTATTGTTCCTAAGGGCAATGGCATATGAGAGGCGTGTTCTGTACGGTTCCCCACTGGTGATTTGCAGTTTAAATGCAGGCGACAAAATGTTCCATGTTCCATTGCCCTTAAAGGAAAAGTAAATGTTTTTCTTTTTCTTTCTGTAAATTTGCTCTAAACAGCCCCCCAGATTAATGTACCCTAGTCCCTGCTGCAAGTCTGCTCTGGTTTCTGTGTTATCAGCAGCTTGTTTCCCCTTCTTCCTGGTGCAGAGTGAAGCCCAGCCCTTTAGTTTACTGAGCAGTCCATTTGCTGCTGTTCCACAATAGAGAGGAAGAGGGAGCCAGTGTGTGCATTAGTAAGCTAGTTTCCCCAAGCAAAAGGTGCTAAACACACTGGTCTCTGCTATGTCATAGTATGCAAATGATCTCCAGGACTAGTCCAAGAGATAAGGTCAGCTCAGTAAGCTAAGGGGCGGGGCTTCACTCTGCACCAGGAAGAAGGGGAAACAAGCTGCTGATAACACAGAAACCAGAGCAGACTTGCAGCAGGGACTAAGGTACATTCATCTGGGGGGCTGTTTAGAGCAAATTTACAGATAGAAAAAAAAAAAAGGTTTACTTGTTCTTTAAACAGTGGTTGGTGGACCTTTTCATTTAAAGGCCAGGTTCAGGGTCCCCTTTAGCACATACAGTAACAAGAGTTTGAAAGTTTGGTTAATAAGCCATTCAGATGTAGTTTTAACAATATCTAGAATGTCAGGCTATTCTCAAATCTCAACCTATTGAGATAGCTGTCAAGCTGGGCTATCATGTGTATCTAGGACTTATGGTGATAATATCGTAGGAAACACATTTTCATACAATTTGCGGTGCATGTATGCAGGCAGTATGCAGTTGAGAAACTCGCCTCAGGTGTCAGCGCCCCACTGGGTACCAGGGGCAGCAAAAAATGCCGCTCCTGGTACTTTAAAGAAGTCAACCTATAATGAGCTAAACCCATGCCCCCCTCCGCCCGGCCTACTCCCCCCCCCAGGCAAATGCCCATAAGTTGCTACTTACCCCTTCAGAGCAGGGCCTGACCATGGAGTTTGCAGGCGCCATCTTCTCCCCAGCCATCTTCTTCCCTTCTTCCTGGATTCTTCGTCACTTGGCAGCACATGCGCAGTAGGAGCATTTGTCGGTTCTGCTCTACTGAACATGCCCTGAAAGTCACAAAGTTTTCCCATTGAAACTTCGTGACTTTCAGCCCATGCTCAGTAGAGCGGAAACGACAAATGCTCCTACTGTGCATGCACCGCCAAACGCCGATGGATCCTGGAAGAAGATGGAGCTTGTAAACTCCACGGTCAGGACCTGCGCTGAGGAGGTAAGTAGCAACTTAGGGGCATTTGTCTGCGGAGAAGTAGGCCGTGGGAGCGGGGGGCATGGGGTTTAGCACATTATAGGTTGACTTCTCCTTTAAGAGCCGAACATCTGGTTTTCCAGCGCAGAGTGCAATTATGCGCTCAGTGCTGGCGTCCTGGCCCTCTCTGCCGCCCTCGTGGAGGGGGGGCAACAGCAACAGAAGCTGCCTCAGGCGGCGGAGGGGCCAGGATTGCCCCTGCGTGTATGGGGGGAGACAAGCCAACCGATATTGGCAGAAGTCTTTGATATTGGTTGGCTCGTAGATTGGGTTGGCTGGAAAATTTTGATTGAGTACCTTTGAAGGCTCCTGAACATTGCCCATTGTTTGTGCTGAATCATCAAATACAGGTAGAATTCTATTGTTTCACCTGTATATCTGACGATTCAGCTCTATTGAAATGAACAAGCTTTCATGTAGAGATCTTTTTCAGAAAAGATCGTAATTGTAACGTCTATGGCCATTCTCCTCAAATCTCACAATAATTCTTCTTTAAGCTAAAGCCCCACCTGCCACTGCTGTAATCCACCAGGGGCTCTAACAATTATGGCTCAAAGCTATAACTGGGGGTAATGTCTGATGACCCGTCAACCCCGAAAAGCAGCCTCTAATATAGCTGAAAGGATGATTGCTAAAAATTCTGTTTCTCAAACTTACAGTTATTCATAGCAACTTGCTGGTGAATTCTCCAGTAAATCTACTGGAGGAATATGAGACTTGCTCAATGTGCAATGTTTTCCTAATGGTTTTTCAATGCTTCAGGCTGAATCTAAATTAGTGGGTGGTTAAATGTCTGCCCTACTGCTTCCATGTCCTCCAACGCAGTATTTGTTTTCTTGATACAATAGATGTATTTTACATGCACTGAATGGGCAACCTGTTTAGCTTGCAATTTTTGAAATTTAATTACGCTTTTAGCCCTTCTAATAAGAAGAACCTATTGTGGTAAAATTAGTTATCAAACTGCAAATTATGTGGTAGAATGTTGGTTCAGGTCACAAAAACTTTCATGTGGGCAGTTTTGCCTTTTGCTTCTTTGTAGGTAAAGAAATTTTCTTTGTTCATGTTTTTTTTAGAAGCAGCATGCAGCTAGGGTTGCCACCTTTTCTTGAAAAAAATACTGGCCTTCCTATAGATTTATCCTTTTTTCCTATTAATAACTTTGGGATCAACCATCAAAAATACCGACCAGGCCAGTAAAATACTGGCCAGGTGGCAACCCTACATGCAGCTTGGGTGCAGAGTGGTTAGTGGGTCAGAGCAATACTGAATTGTCTGGAAAGTCTTCTCTGTGTCCTTTTAATATGCACTTTATGTATGCATACATTTTCTGTGCTTCGGATCTATGCTGTAAACATATGTGTGAATGCACAAGTGGAGAGTTTAGAAGTCATCAGGGGTGGTAGGTGCTACTCATGTGCCATGGATCTTTAAGATGTACATATTTTTTTAATAAAGGAGAAGGAAAGGTCCAATCCATGAGGGAGGGGGCAAATGTTAGGGCATCACACTATGATTGTAATGACTTACTGTACACAATACCCTGGGCCGGTACTTCTGTCAGCAGAAAACTGCACTTGCCCAGTATACTTGCGAGCAATCATTTTCCTCCCTTCTTTAAAATCTAGCAGGCAATACATGCACAGTAGAGTGAAAATGCCTGATATATATAGGCAGTTCCCATTAAATACAGAGATGCAGCAGTGCACAATTTAGGATACACTTTTTCTTAGGGTAACAAAAAACACAGTGGGGCTCATTTATCAACACTGGGAAAATTTGCCCATGGGCAGTTACCTATAGCAACAACCAATCAGTGATTAGCTTTTTAAAGCCAGCTGCAGGTAGAGCAATGAATGCAACCTTTTGATTGGTTGCCATGGGTAAAGGTGGCCATACACGGGCCTATAAAAGCTGCCGACAGACCAAGTCGGCAGCTTATCGGCCCGTGTATGCGGCACTCTGACGGGCTTTACCGATCAATATCTGGACGAAAGTCGGGTGGGACTAAAAATCCCGTCGGATTGTGGCTGCATCTGTTTGTTGATGTGGTCCCGCAACCCGACCGCCCATATGGCCTCCACTATGATCCTATGATCCGATCATTGGGCCCTAGGGCCCACGATCGAATTAGCCAGATATCGCCCACCTCAAGATCTCTGCATGCCACCTTAACTGCACATGGGCAAATTTAACCAGTGTTAATAAATGACCCCCAGTGTGCTGAGAGTCTTAAGATCACCTTGTGTGCCATAGACCTTACCGAAGAAGAATTACATCACACAATACTGGAGAGCACAATGCATTTGTTGCACCACTGGTGATTATGAAGAAGGGAACCAAGCACAATATATGGACTGCATAAATTCTTTATTTGAATGTACCTTAAAGTGATACTGACACGTTCCTAGAAATATCATAGGAACATCAAGTAGGCGATCCACCCGGAATAGTTCTCCATAAAGCTGCCCCCAGCCCGGTGAACCTGCATTAGCCTGACCCTCCGACACTGCTACGTGATCTTCTGTGTGGTTTCAGTGATGCTGGTCTGGGGGTGGCGTGATCCATAGGCTAATTACGAGTTATAACAGGACTTATAGCCTATGGAAGGATTGCTCCACCCCCAGGGCCGTATCACTGAAGCAACACAGAAGATGTTAGTTAGTAGTAGTGTCAGTGGGGGCTTTGAGGGGAACTATTCTGGGTGCAGCACCTACTTGATACTGACACGTTCCTATGATTTGTATATGAATATTTAGGGGTTACAAAAGCACAATGTGCTGAAAGTCTAAAGATCACCTTGTGTGCCATAGACCTTACCAAAGAAGAATGGCATCACACAATGCTGGAGAGAACAGTGCACTTGTTACACCATTGAGTCTACACTTCATTCCCACAGGAGTCCATCTCAGGAAGAGTAGGGGCTGTCTGGCAACTGAGGCAGGCATATTTGTCTTGAAGGCAATCCATATTCTAGAAATGTTATGATTTTTGCCCATTGTTGCCTACAGCACAACCTATGTGTAATATAAATGTCTGATATCATTTCTAGGGATTTAGAGAAGATTGACAACTTAATGCAGGACATTCATGAGCAGCAGGATGTTGCACAAGAAATCTCCGATGCCATTTCTCGGCCAGTTGGGTTTGGCGATGAGTTTGATGAGGTAAGGATCTAATTGGTTTTGGTTAATAGAAGCTATATCTTATTCATAAGAAAGGTTTTGCATTTAATTCCCACGAAACAGTAAAGGTCAGAATTTGGGCAGTGGGCCTATGGGCTGAACAGATGGATATTGGTCGACATGGATACCCATGGAGTAAGGTACATCCTCATACGAACACGCACTTTCCACCCACTAGGAAAGCGCTTCAGCAAATTAGCTTTTCAGACTTTAAAGGGAATTATTACATCAACTGGGGTGGAAGCTTGACCATGGAAGCTTATTTGCATATGCAAATTAGGGCCAGGGAGGGAAATCACGTGGCTTTTTGGCACAAAAAAAGTAAAAAATGTTTTCCCCTTCCCACCCCTAATTTGCATATGCAAATTCCGTTTTGGATTCGGTTCGGTATTCGGCTGAATCTTTCGGGAAGGATTCGGGTGGTTCGGCCGAATCCAAAATAGTGGATTCGGTGCATCCCTACTCTTAATAACTAATCTTTCTATTTAGGCCCTCTATTATTCATATTCCAGTCTCTTATTCAAACCACTGCCTGGTTTCAAGTGTAATTTAAATCCTAGCAACCAAATCACTGTTGAAATTCCAAACTGGAGAGCTAAGAACATCTAAATCATTAGAAAAACACAAAAGACCAATTGCATATTGTCTCAGTAATTCACTCTACAAAATGTTTATTTAAGGTGAACATCCTCTTTAATGTTTGTATCTGGAAACAACTTTGCAATGTTTAATACAGCACAGTAGTAAATTGTAGGTAAGTATAAACAAATGATCTAGCAGTACAACAGCGAGGTTATGCTTTATGGCTTTGAAGATCTCTCTGTAAAGAACACAGTGGTTAGAGATCCTACCTGAAACCTATTCTCTATATCACTGCTGGAATACGTTTCATACAAGAACATTTAGTAAGGAAACCATTTAAAAAAAGATCTAAGTAACTTTATGAAACCTGTGTATATATTTAGTAACAGAACTGCTCAATAGTAATAGATATTTTGATAAGATAGTTATTAGCATGTCAATACCCCACTCTTTCAATGGAGGCAAGTCCAGTCATCTTCTTGGATTGAAAAATATTTTTGGTATCCGTTTAACGCTGTTAATGAAGGGAAGTTAGCAATCACCTATACACATGCCATCTTAATTATATAATGGTTATTTTGCAGGGATGCATTTAATTACAGTAACAGGTAAATGAAACCAGAACTGTCTCACAGGATGAACAGCAATTCCTCTAGACTTCCTCGTTTGATAAAATCTTCAAGATTGTTTTTGTTTGAACCTCTTTAACCAACGTAGCCCGCGGTCTTTTTATGAGTGGGGAGCCTCACGTGATGGTTCTGAGCAAACATTATGTATTCTTATTGGTTGGTTGTTCAAATGTGGAAGTGCCGTTAGCAAAGTGGAATCTCTTGGTGCAGGGGTTGGGTTTCTGGATGACCAAGAATTGTTATGTTTTAATGTCCCATGTTATTTTATGGGTGTGGACAAATCACACATCATCTATTGTGTCCAACAAGGGAATCAGACCATACGTGGCCAGCTTAAGTATCTTCCTAGGCTTTCTGTTTTATATAACTATTAATTGTATTTTATTCTACTATTTAACTTGCTGTAGGAAATATTGTAAACATACCAACTTTCTGCTGTACTGAAACCCTTATGAATCGCACAGGGAAAGCCTTTGGTTAATATTGCAATGCTGGTGATTATGAAGAAGGGAACCGAGCCCAATATATGGACTGCATAAATTCTTTTTTTGAATGTACTTTAAAGCGATCAAATTCAAGATTCATTGCATCCCTACATCTTAAAGCGATACTGACACATTCCTATAAAAATCATAGTAATTTGTCAGAATCGTGTAGGTGCTAAACCCAGAATAGTTCCCCTCAAAGCCGCCCAGCCCCATGAACCTGTATTAACCCTACCCTCCGACACTGTTAAATGATCTTCTTTGTTGTTTCAGTGACACTGGGCTGGGAGCAGCACAATCCTTCCTTAGGCTAATTACGAAATAAAACAGGACTTCAGCCTATGGAAGGATGGCTCTGCCCCCAACCCAGTGTTGCTGAAGCAAGCAGAAGATCTGTACTAGTGTCAGCGGCTGCACAAAGGTTCGCTGGGCTGGGGTGGCTTCGAGGGAAACTATTCTGGGTGCAGCGCCTACTTCATATTGAAATGTTCCCATGATTTGTATTTATATGTCACTTTAAAATGTACAGAATCCTGGATTTGATTCAGGATTTGACTAAACCCGAGCTATATTTATCAAGATTTGGATTTAGCCAATTCCAAGAGCCTGGCTGAACTAAATCTAAACCTATATAACATTTAAAAATTGGCACAGGCTGCACTGTTCCGGTGCAGAAGAAGGGTTTGGGTTTGGTTCAGTATTTGGTGGAATCTGTACCCCTTTAATCATGTATTTGGCCGAACCAGGAAAAGTAGGGTTCAGTGCATCCCTATGAAGATGCAAAGCTCATAGTCAAATCTTAACTCTTTGTTACGTTTTTCTGTTGCCGCCCCTTCTCCATAACATTTTGGGTTTCATCGGCCAATCACAACCCCAGGGGGGATGTTCCACGAATTATGACATTTTAGCCTCAAGTGATGTTTGAATCTTTCATGATAATATTCTGCGTACTTTTCAGGATGAGTTATTGGCAGAATTAGAAGAGCTGGAACAAGATGATCTGAACAGTCAAATGGCCAATGTTAAACTGCCAAGTGTTCCTTCATCGAAACTTCCATCAACGAAACTTCCATCCCGACCAGGTATTTTTCATAATTTCTTGCTCAGAAACACTCCCAGTGAGCCTAACTGTAACTAACTACACAATATCAGTATCAGTAAGTGACATCATTATATAGACACAATCAGGTCAGTAGATAGAATCCCTTCCTGCTTTGCAGCACTGACCTGAAAATATCAGCAATAATGGCTTCACTGCGTATTATCGTAAAAAGTAACAGGAATGTCCCTCACAGGCAGTTAAAGTGATTAACCAATTGTATTAAGCCACAGACAGGCTTGTAATGAAGAAGAACATTTCGGGGGAATAAACCTTGGCAACCTTGGTTATACCCGGAATGTTGAGCTACATCTAAAAGAACTAGAAGGGCTGCTTGATTGTAATATCATTTAGATGCAATCAGTGCAGCCCCTGAATTTTCATTTGATCCGGTAACACTACTCTATCTGCTCATCACTGCTCCAATAATAGATGTCACAGTGACATTTGCATCAGCTCTAAGCAAAGTGTCACTCACTGAGTGGGGGGGGTCCTAAACTGCCAGTTTCTTTTTAGCAGGGCATTTCCCATATGTCTATATGACAAAGCTTTAACAGGCACAATAAAATAAATCCACATTTCTATCACTTTGGTCCATTACTTTACACTTGCAGGAGCTTTATGTAGACAAGTGACTATGCTAGGAGAGGGTAGTGATGCTCTGATTGGGTGTCTCACTGTTTCTTGTCTTGCCACCATCACTCTTCCTCATGCTACTGGATATGAGTCAGAATCACTATAGAATGTGTATATATATATATATATATATATATATATATATATATAATATACACAAGCCGTGAATATCCTGTTACTTATATCTTTATAAATGGTGAGTTCTGATGTCATTTCTGTCACTGAAACATGTGTATTATAATAAATAAAGTACCCCCAGTTGCAAAATATGAGGCTATTAAGGGTCCACACAAGTAGATTCAGGGAAATTTAGTTGTCTGGCGACTAATCGCCTTTTCTTCTGGGCAACAATTCTTCCTGAACTGCCTTTGTGTGTCTTTCTATCGGCTATATTTAACAGTTTCCTGCACTAAAGCACAAGTGGCGATTCATTTTCTGAAGTCGCCCTAAGTTGCCTCAAGGAAACTTCAGGCGACTTCGGAAAATGAAGCACTGTGAGTGCTTTAGCGCAGGCAACTTTTGGTTATAGCGGATGGGAAGACACAAGAAGGCAGTTCTGGGAGATTGTCGCCCAAAAGAAGAGGCAATTAGTCGCCAGGCAACTAAATCAACCCGATTCTGCTCGCGTGGACTGACCCTTCAAGGAGAAGTAAATCCTCCACAGTCAAAAGTTCTCACTGACCCCCCTCTGTAGGCCCCCTCCCCGCTGCACACTGTTCCGCCAGAATTGTGTCCCTTAGAAATTCTGACCCACACAATGCAGAACAGCGCAGCCTTTTGCCTTGTGTTTTTATATGGTCATGAAAATCCTCGGTAACTTATAATATCCTTATAATTTACAAGAGGGGGTACTTTATTCACTATATAATGATGTTTTGTGTTCTTCTCTGTTTTCCATTCCATATCTGCAATCCAAGCTTCCCAATTTTTTGTTGTTCTTGTTACTTCTTGGGACACACTTTTTTTTTTGTACAGTATGGGACCTGTTATCCAGAATGCTTGGGACCTGGAATTTTCCAGATAAGGGGTCCTTTGTAATTTGGATCCCCATACCTTAAATCTACTAAAAATCATTTATTAATTACCTAAACCCCATAGGATTATTTTGCACTCACGATGGATTCATTATATCGTAGTTGGTATCAAGTACAAGGTACTGTCGTATTATTACGAAGAAAAAAAATTAAATAATGTTAAACATTTTGATTTATTAAAATGGAGATGACCTTTCTGTAATTTGGAGCTTTCTGCATAACGGGTTGATCCCATACCTGTATAGGAATATTTTTCATTTTATAGGTCAATGAAAAGCAGCTGACCACTGTTAATTTCTAAAATCGTCGTGTCCCATTCTGTTATGTAGAGTGGGTCCTAAGGCCTCCAGCTAGCACTGTCACTAGTAGTGTCACATGAGAATGTAACAATTGCAATACACATGACAAACAGGCTACACAGCAATCATGCCATTAATAGTAATTAATAATAATCATACCTACCTGACCGGCTTCTTGTTCTGCCTGCAGCATCGTCACGCAAGAAGGTGGAGGATGATGACGACATGCAGATGCTGGCAGCTTGGGCCAATTAAGCATGGGAGAATTTCGATTCCAATAATCCAATCAACTGCACAGATTAAACCTGAATCAGAAAGAAGATCATTGTGCAGTTACAATCGCCTCTTTGCCAGTGAAGTCATTCCTTCCAAAGAAATAACCCAGGACTAGAATATTTTTCAGCACGAAGGCTGCCTTCATAAATCCCCTGTAGAAAGATGTAATTATAGAACAGGAATATTTCCTTTTTTCCTATGGAATTTCGGTATGCAGTTTTGTATGTATATATGTGAGTGTGTGTGTGTGTGTGCAGATAGAAAGTTCAGCTTCCTTCGGAATTTGACTCATTTATGCAAATAAGCGCAACATTTTCATGCACAGGACTCCCATATAGCAAAGTCTTTTACCATGTGGCTTTATATCAGGGCTAAATAGAAGGAAACACTGGCACTCAAGGCAAGTTAATGGCAGGGATACCCCTTTGCCGCTTATTTGTGCAAACGTGCACATTCACACAAATAAACGGCAAAGGGGGATCACTGCCATTAACTTGCCTTGAGTGCCAGTGTTTCCTTCTACTTATGCAACTATTGGGGGTGACCGTAGCCTCCTACACCGGGTACCAGGCTTCTATATGGAGGGAGTGTGCGCAACTTCAATCACATCCAGTTTATATCAGGGGTCCCCAAAAGTTGGGCAGTGGCCAGTCCTGAACTGGGCCGCGAGCCTAGCGCCGAGTTAATGAGCGTGCTGAATTGGTCACCGGAGCACCATAATTGGACACCGACCCCCTCCCAAACTCCTTCGACCCCCCCTGATCCCACGGTCTTTGCAAAAAAAATTTGTAGCTACAACAATCCCCAGGCCAAAAAGGTTGGGGACCCCTGCTTTAGGGTCAGTCTACACAAGCAGATTCAGGGAGATTATCACAAATCACCTCTTCTTCGGGCCGACAGTCTCCCAGAACTGCCTTCTCCCTGCCCTCCGCCCACTAAACTAAAAATCGCCTGGGGCAATTCACACGCCGCAGTTAGTTTTCCGAAGTCGCCCAAGGTTTCTTAGTGAGGCAACTTCGTAAAACGGACGCCACGTGTGAATTGTGGGAGATTGTTGCCCCGGGGAAGAGGCGATTTGTTGCGGGGGCGACTAATCTCCCCGAATCTGCCCTTGTGGATGAAGCCTGATATGTTTGAACCCTGTGTGTCTTGAGATATTCCTCAAATGTATTATAATAGGCTCTATGTATGTGGCTTTGCTTGTGCTGTATATAATGATGTAAGTATTTTGGTTTAATAAAATTGTTTTATGCTTTGCCTCAATATAATTCTACTTTGACACTTTGAAGAACCATTATGCACCATTCGCATAATACACTAGTCACTGGAGAAGAAAAGAGGGGCGCTATGGGATGGAAACAGAAGGCCTGCTTTGCCTTGTTTGGTGTCGATAAATCGGCATTTAGGTCACTTTGATCTCATGGAAAAAAACATGGCAGTCTTTCTATGTATTTGACCGGATGTCAACACAAGTGATAACAACAGTGTGTCCTATGTCTGTACTAGTGATGTGCGGGTTGAGAAAAGCTGGACCCACACCCTCCCTGTTTCCCCCCTCTATTTATAGACCTGTGATTACCCGCCCCTTTTTGTGATGTCATTGATGGGCAGGTCTATAAATGGAGTGGGGAAACTGGATGCGGGCGCGCACCTATGAAACCAGAAGTTGGCAGTCTAAGGTCGCGGGTGTGGAGAGCAGGCAAAAGAGCTCAACCCGAACCTGCAAACAGTGCAGCGAGGTGAGCCTGAACCTGCCCGTGGGTATAAGACTGGCCTGCACATCACTAATCTGTACCCACTGGAGTAGACCACAATGGATTTAGATTCATTGGAGTTCATTTAACAGTCGCCTTGCCTTGTGGTTGAACATATGGGAGAGGGCATTAAAGGGGTTGCTCACTTTTAAACTAAATTCTAGTACTTTATAAAAGGATCAATTCTAAGCAACTTTTCAATTGGTCTTCATTATTTATAGTTTTTTTTAAAATTATTTGCCTTCTTCTTCTGACACTTTCAAGCTTTCAGATGGGGGTCACTGACCCCATCTAAAAAAGCACATGCTCTGTAAGGCTACACATTTTTTGTTACTTTTTATTACTTATCGTTCTATTCAGGCCTCTCTTATTCATATTCCAGTCTCTCATTTAAATAAATGCATGGTTGCTAGGATAATTTGGATCCTAGCAACTATATTGCTGAAACAGCTGCTGAATAAAAAGCTAAATAACTCAAAAACCACAAATAAAAACCAATTGCAAATTGTTTCAGAATATAACTCTCTACATCATAATAAAAGGTAACTCAAAGGCGAACAACCACGTTAAAGGACAAGGAAAGTGTAAAATAGAATAAGGGTAGAAATGCTGTATTTTGTATATTAAACATAAACATGAACTTACTGCACCACAAGCCTAATCAAACAAATGATTTATGCTTTCAAAGTTGGGCACAGGGGGCTGTCATCTTGTAACTTTGTTATACATCTTTGCAAGACCAAGACTGTGCACATGCTCAGTGTGATCTGTGCTGCTTAGGGATCGTCATGAATGATCAAAACCGCACAAGTCAAATAATATCTGCCAGAAGCCGATACAGCAAGACTGATTAATAATCAGAATATACAGACTGTACTGGGTCTTGTGTTGTCATGTGATCTAATGTGGATTTTATAGTTTTTGTATTGTTTAATACAAACTTTCTCCAACTCTGCAGAACCAGTGGCTGCAGCAAAATAATCCTCCAAATAGAATCCCAGTTTATCTATTTAAACCTGGCTCCATGATCTTTGTCCCTGCAGCTGGAGATGGAAACAGTAAAAGGGATGTAAAGGCAGAAATAAAGTCCAATATAAACATCTACACAGTCACCGGCTGCAGGGAAACAAAGCTGCTGGAGTTCTGAAAGGCTGGGAAGTAAGGCGGGGGCTCCCCCTGCTGTTCATAACTATGATTGTTTCCCTGCCCAGCAGCTAGGGACCATCTGACAATTCCTAACCACAGCAGTAAATGAATGGAGAATTTCACTGCATACAGTCCGGTTTCTTATAAAACGGTACACATTTTTTAATTAAGGTATAATTGGAGATTTTTTTATTAAAGAAAGTAAAAATTGGATTTAATTTTTTGCCTTTACTTGTCCTTTAACCACTGGATAGTTCCAGTTTCCCCCCTGAGAGTAATAATGCACATAAAGCTGTAGGGCTTTTACTAGCTCTCATGTGTCCCCCAAGGTCCGTGGTTTATTTTATTGTATTCCACAAGGGAACCCACAGGTGAATGCTTGTGTAGAAGAGCCCTAAGGCTGACATTAAAGACCCTCTTTTATGTGCATGGGATCCATTATCCAGAAAGCTCCAAATTACAGAATGGCCATCTGCCATAGACTAAGATATTGTAGTTAATCCTTATTGGAAGCAGAACCAGCCTATTGGGTTTATTTAATGTTTACACCATTTTCTAGTAGACTAAATGTACGTAGATCCGAATTACAGAAAGATCCTTTATTCGGAAAGCCCCAGGTCCCGAGAATTCTGGATAACCGGTCCCATACCTGTAGTTAAAATGTTCACTTGTAGAAGCTGCAGTCGGTATAGAATCACACCAGACTGTACAACATACAGTACCTGAGATGACAAGGTAAAATACTTTTCAGGATAAATGGTTATAAAAGAAATCATTTAGGAATGGATTTCTTTTCATTATATAATTTATTAAGTATCATACTTATCTCAATTGCTTCTTCCTGGATCTAATAAATGTACAGCTCCCTGATCTCACATTACAAGCCTGTATGCACAGACTACATTGAGACAATATACTGGAACAATCCTCTTTTTCCTGCTGCATTGGATCCTATTACGTATGCTACAAGGCCACCTACTGAAGTGGCAGAGGATAGTCTTGTATAGGTTAATGCAATCACCTGCCATGAATCATTCATGTACACTACTTGAGTCTCAGTGCTTGCAAGCTTCAATGCTTTGAGGCAAATATGTTTAATAAGGTGTTGTATACAAGTGCAGTCCATGTGTTAGCATGGCCAATACAAGAGGGGGCATAAACATGCTTTTTCTTTGCAGGAACGTCTCCCCGGATAACAAAGATATCTGCTAATATACATATCCCATGACCGAAGCACAATCCTACCTGACAATCAGGGTCCAGAGGGTATAGTAGCTCTTTAAAGGAGAACTAAACCCTAAAAATTAATTGGACTACAACTGCTATGTTTTATATAGTGAACTTATTGCACCAGCCTAAAGTTTCAGCTTGTCAATAGCAGCAATGATCCAGGACTTCAAACTTGTCACAGGGGGTCACCATCTTGGAAAGTGTCTGAGCAGCTGTTGAGAAGCTAAGCTTAGGCATTGTCACTAATTATCCAGCAGAAAATGAGCTGATGCTACAGGGCTGCTTATTAAATTCTGATGCTAATTGCACTGGTTTCTGTGCTGCCATGTAGTAATTATCTGTATTAATGACTAATCAGCCTTATATTGTGACTATATTTCTATTCTATGTGTACTGTATATTGTGAGTGGGTCCCTAAGCTCAGTAAGTGACAGCAGCACAGAGCATGTGAATCAGTGAATCAGCAGAAAAGAAGATGGGGAGCTACTGGGGCATCTACTGGGGAGACACAGATCTTTACTGCTAAAGGGCTGTGGTTGCCTTGGGCTGGTACACAAGCACAAAACATCATGTACAACATTTCTACCTACTTCTTTAGCTTAACTTTCCTTGTCCTTTAAACCTACCCCCTCTTCACAAGCTCAACAAGGGCCGCCCCCAGGGATCGTATGATTCACAGTGCACACAAACATGAGCCAATTAACAGAGAGTTGTGTCTTTTGCTTCCACACTTCTTCCTGTTACAGTTAGAGTTGAAATATTTCTGGTCAGGTGATCTCTGAGGCAGCACACAGACCATCATGAAATGGTGGTTCAAGGCATGAGATGTAAAAGGTCAATATTTACTTAAATATATATACCAGGTAGGTAAGATTCTTTAATATGTCACTTAATTTGATATAAACTATCTGTTGCTCAAGTTAGAGTCCTGCAGCGGGTCGGGTACATGCGGTTTACCTGAAAAAACCTGTGGTACCCTGCGGGTGGCGGGTAGAAGTTTAGGATACGGGTACAGACGCGTATCGGCAGTTCTGTGGGATTGCGGGTCGGGCCGCGGGTCTTCTCAATAGTGATTTTTACTCATTTTTTTTAAGCATGCCTCCTTCCCATGAGGTCACTTCTGGTTACAATGACCACACTTCCTGATTCTTGATGGTCAGCAGGTCGCGGGTTGCGGATAAGGTACTTGCTGGTCGGGGTCAGGTATTGGGTCCAGGCAGGTAAGAATGCTGGTCCGGGTTGCAGGTTGCAAAAAAAATGGACCCACGCAGGGCTAAAGTATTCATTTTGGGGGTATAGTTTTCCTTTAAGAGAAGCCAAGGGTTAGGGTTAAAAAAAAAAATTCACATACTACTGTGACTTCATACTAAGTGCTCTACGTGATAAACATATACAGTATTACGGTTGTCCATGCCAGTCCTATTTTACTATTTCTGAGCATTCAAACTACAAAAAGAGCAGTGTTTCTTGAATAGTATGTATTACAGTAAACAAAATAGGATTGTCTCCTGCCACACCCTTGGTACAAACTGTGGGCAACAGAAAAAGATTGTCCTTAAAGGAGAAAAACCCTTAATCGCGTCATTTTCTGCAGCCGTGTCAAGTGTTAAAAGAAAAGAACAATGAGGATACATGGAAACACGGTGTATGGGATTATCCATTTTAATAACTTTTCTGTGGTTCCTCACTAGAACAGATTTGGAAGAGTGATTTTGATTTTCTGTGTACATCATATTACAAACTGTACAAACACATGCAGGGGTAGATTCAAATAACAATTTACATACAAATAGGTTGATTTCACAGGCGAGATGACTGTATATTTTTTTTTTACAGTCTGTTGACTTCCATGATAAGACCTTTACCAAGCAGATGCCAGAAGCTGAGGGATCAAATCACAATTGGTAAAAGATCGAGTTTCTTCTCGTTGAGAGTCAGAGTCCATACAACAGCTGGGGAACGCTCTGTATAAGGCAGGTTAAAATAAAGCACACAAGTAGGGCAAATATCCTGAAATTAAATGTTGAGGGCCCTATTTTTAAAGCAGTGTAATATGGTCAAATCCCATTGGGATGATTGGGTTGTTTGGTCCAAGCCTCAAGACTGGATCATACTGGGGAAGAGCAGACACTCAGAGAGGACCACACCAATGCACCCCTAATCCTATGGGATTTACGAATTTGCCCAATAGATATATATGGCAGTTGGGCAATATCAGGCTGAGCAGATCATTTGTCCCTATTGCCAAACTACTGTATCACAATGATGGGGATACAGGCCAGCGAGGAGTGGACTGCATCAACAAGCCAATGTGATCATCTCCCCACTGAGATTTTTAGGGATGCACCGAATTCACTATTTTGGATTCGGCCGAACCCCCGAATCCTTCCCGAAAGATTTGGCCGAATACCGAACCGAACCCTAATTTGCATATGCAAATTATGGGTGGGAAGGGGAAAACATTTTTTACTTCCTTGTTTTGTGCCAAAAAGTCACGTGATTTAGCTCCCTGGCCCTAATTTGCATATGCAAATTAGGATTCGGTTCAGCCAGGCAGAAGGATTCGGTCGAATCCTGCTGATAAAGGCCGAATCCCGAACCAAATCCTGGATTCGGTACATCCCTAGAGATTTTTAAACCAGTCTGATCAATATATGCCCACTTTTTTGGACAGATATCAGCCAGGCAGGCCTCTTGAAGTACCCAATACATGGGCAGTTAAGTTGCCGACTCGGACCAAAGGAGCCAAACTGGTAGCCAATAGGTGCCCGTTTATGGAAATAGCGGCTGTGACCGATTTCTCTCTCTATATTCAGACGCACACAGTGTGATGGTCTCTGACATGTACATGTAGTGCAGGTAGAAGAGCGGGTGAATGTTACGACAAACCATTACAAAAATTGCTCTTCCCTAGGTAACGATAACTTTTGTTGCTTCCAGCTTTGTTCAGTGAGCAGAGAAGTTGCTAAAGGTGAAGACCTACTAGTAGCAGCTACTTGTCATGGCTACAAAATGCCAAAAAATATCCTGCCATAGACAATCCTGAGAATTGCCTCTACTAAAACGTACATAATATTTTTTTTTTTCAACTCCCATAAATTTGAAATTCGACTAGTCAAAATGTATTTATAAAATCTAATTAATAAAATTTGGGACTAAAACTCAAATCGAATCAGTTTCAAATTTGACCAAACTAAAAACTTGAATGTCAGGAAGGCTGCAAACATCATTATCCCTGGACCTCGCCCAAAGGGCAAGTCAACACCAAATAAACATTTGCCTAATTAAAAAAAAACCCATATTCTAAGCAACTTTCCAAGAAACATTTATAAAACATTTCTCTGTACTTTTAAAGTTATTTGTAAAAACGTTTGCTATTAAAACAGCATTTTTAAAGTGGACCCGTCACCCCAAAAAAATATTCAAAATTATATTTTATCACATTAGTCAAGCAAAATGAACATTAATTACACTATATAAATTATTTTAATCTTGTTTCCTTCAGTCTGGGAATTCATAATTATAACAAGCAGGCAGGAGCCATTTTGTGGACACTGTTATTAAGACAAGCCTTGCATCATCTCAGAATCTTTTTTGTGCACCAGAATGGGGGACCCAATCCTCATGTCCTGGCTACACAATTAAATGGTTAAGAGAACTGGGGGAATGTGTGGGGAGCAGTGGCATCTAGGAAGTGCTGAATGGAAAGTGAAAGTAATTATCTGCCCCGCCTCTATGCCTAAGGCTTAGAGGGGTGGCAGACAATATTTGATTGACAGCTGAGATCTTTAAATGAGCTTAAAACAGCTATGAATGCTTTAATAAAAATTTGAAATTGGTTTTCATGTTTAATTTGAAAAGGACTTTTATTATACAGATTTTTGTGTCTGGGTGACGGGTCCACTTTAACTCCTGGTTATTACTTTTTAAACAATGTTGCAGAAGTCTTTGTTCCCCAGCACAGTCAGGTCTGATAATCTGATAATTAACTGCCTTGTATTAAGGCCCCCAATACAGGGGCTGATATAAGCTGCCGACAGACAGAGTCGGCAGCTTATTGGCCCGTGTGTGGGGCCATCAGATGGGTTTCCCTGATCCATAGCTGGCCGAAAGTCGGGCCAGATCTCGATCAGGCAGGTTAAAAAACCTAGTCGGATCGCGGGCGCATCTGTGCGTGTATGCGGTCCCGTGATCCGAACGCCTGTATCACCCCACATTATGATCCGATTGTTGGGCCCTAGGGCCCACGATCGGATCATCCCGATATCGCCCACTTCAATGTGGGCATATCGGGGAGAGATCCGCTCGTAATGGCCACCTTTACCTTGTATTAACAATTGTCATCAAGGCAGAGAATAGGAAGGGACAGACAAAAACAGCTTTCAATAGCAGTATATATACAAATAAATTTAAAAACATAGAAAATGTGTAATGAATGTATTTTGCAAAGTTGCTTAGAAAAATGTTTTCTTTTATTTGGAAAATGTTTATTTTGGGATTGACCTGTCCTTTAAACAGTAATTCGGCAGGTTTTAGGTGGCGAATAGTCAACTCTATTCTTTTCAGCCAATGACCTTGTTTATAGAGGGAGCACATTCAGGGAAAAACAAAAAGGTTTCCATTACGACTTCATAACAGTAAAAAAAATGTAAACAATATGAATCGGTTTAAAGTAAAAGAATAGACAGAATACATTTTCAACACAAGTCCTATTTATTGAGCTCATTTTTAGCAAAGGGGTATGCAGTATTTTTTTATATAGGCAGCCAATGCCTAGCGGAGCATCTATGATTCAAAGCTAACCCTGCCTGTTACAAAAAATAAATATAGCATAACCCCTTGCCTTAACTGCATTGTCGTTATAAGCACAAAATAGAACAGAAGCAAACAAAGTTTTTATCTTTACACAAGAGCTTGTACACTGCAGATACAGTAAAAACGAACAACGTTTAGAAAACAAGGCACTTTCTGGATTAAAAAACAAACAAAAAAAACCTGACGTGTAAAACATAAAAAGCAAAAGAAATTTGCATAGGTGCGAGCGTAGATATATACAATTAGCTGTTGAATATTGGCACGGATGAAGTGTATGTAAGTGCAAGGCATTATAATGCACAAGGAACGGTGTTGAACACACAACAGAGCAATGCAGCAGGTGTTTAGAGGGAATGGAGTCAGGTTTCTCCCATGCTATCTTGTTATCAGGGAGCGAATATGAAGAGTTTCTGAACCTTGGCACGACAGATCTACAAAGTGCTAATAAACAGCAGACATTCTTGTAAAGCACACAAAGTCATATCTACTTGTGATATGTGCACATATTATATATTCGCATTAAGATTACTGAGCTGACTGGCTGCTAGCTCCTGTGATAGCAATCTGATTGGCTACAGACCCCCCCCATGCAGCGGCTCCCAAATTGTGAGGCTGGCCCACCTGGGATAGTGGCACGGGGGCTTCGCATGATGGCCAGTCAGGGTTACACCTTGCAAATTGTTTTCTCCTAGATACACATGAAAATCCATTTTAAGGGAAGATATGGGGTGAATATGTATTTTCTGTCCTAGTTACTGACTGAATGACTGATACAGCTCAATATTTTGCTATATCTGTACTATTTTTATGATCCAAGGGAGCCCTGGTTAAAGGTTGTACCTTCACATGAGGCTTGAACTGAAAAAGCCTAACATCCACTACCCTTAATGGTTCTAATCGCTTCACTGGATGATCCTATGCTTTAAATGTGGATCAGAGTACGGCCATCTTGGCCCATGTATCCCCATGCTTAGGAACTGCATAGTACAGAACATTCCTGTACGGCAACTCTACTGCAAATCCTGGACTTGTGCAGGGGAGGTAGAGGTCTCTGGTCTGGCATGGGAGCTAAACAATTAAGAATGAATGCACCCCTCCAAGTGATGTAACTTTTCCTTATGATGTAAGAATTAAAAGCTGAAATAAATCAGGGGAGATCTTGGGGCTGCTGCCATCACCTGGGAAAGGAACCCCCGGTGACATCATCCTACCACCCCACCCCCTGTTGCCTAAATCTCCCTGCTAATTGAGAACAGGGGTTAAAGGTAAACAGTGATACCAAAAAATAAAAGTATTTTAAAGTAATGTAAATATAATTTAGTGTTCTGCAGCACTGGCAAAACGGGTGTGTTGGGTTCAGGACAACAACGTTAGTTTATATAAACAAGCTGTTCAAAGCTGAAAAAAGGGAGAAAAGGCACAGGATACACAACAGATAACAGATAAGCTCTTTAGTTTACAAAGGGATTTTTCAGAACTTTCAGTGTAATCTACTGTGTATCCGGTGCTTGAATGGCTGCCCCCAAGGCTACACAGCAACTTGATATCAACTAAAGTTGTGTTTATAAAGCAAACACAGAAGTTTTACAAGTGAGGGGCAACAGTAAATTAAAGTCATTCATTAAAAACACTTTCATTTTTGGTGTTACTGTTCCTTTAAGCTGTAGCCAAGGTTACCACTTGGTAAAAAAATAATAAAGGTCAATAAATAGGCCTTGAAGTGAACTAAAGTTATTAAATTGGGGCATACCCCATTTAATCCTTATACATTTTTCTTGCCCTTATAATGAACAACAGAGTAAAAACGCACCTTTTAAACAAAAACATTTGGCCCATTCTCTCTCTTTAACCTGTGGTCTCTAAGCAATTTTTCATGCATAGCAGATCTCAGAGAACTAGAATGGCCATAAAAGAAACATTACAGCTAATGGAGTCTCAAGTTCACCGAAATTTGGGAAGAAAACAAATGGTTTATGTAGAGGTAGGAGTTCAGTTTGTTCCCATATAGGCATATCATAGTGAAACATCGTATTAAAAAGTAAACCAAGTAAAGTAGAGGCTGGAGAGCTGAAAAAAAGAAGATTATAAGAATCGGGGGGGTTTAATTTAATAAACTTTCATACAATAACATGAAAGCTTTAGGCCTTATGTGCATTGGAACTTTCATTCATGTTTCATCCAGAACAACTGGAAACAAATCAGTTTGCTGGCTCCCAGAGAATTACTTGCAACTTATCTTTGCTGACCAGTATGCTGTAACTTCAATCCAAAGGTTCAAACTTGGACTATATGGTCAGACAATAATACAAGTCAACTGTGTACAAATGAAACATATCATATGGCTGATGGGGAAACGCCATGGTTTTGTAGTTTGTTTGCTACAATTTTACTTTAGATGGAAAGTCAATCTCACAGTGACCCAAACAATGCGTTTCTATTCCGCTCATGGTTTCCGTTTAATGACCATTCTCTTTCACAGACCAACTCACACTACTCGTCTGTGTAAATGCCAAGTATTTCAGTGTATAACTTATAACCAGTTGCCTATCATCACTGGACACTGAATATAGAATAAATAGGCAGGTCACATTCCTTGTACAAAGCACTTCTGAATGATTTTTTTCCATAGGAAAGTATTGTGTCTGTAACACAAACTATATACAAATAACTCTTACGTGAGGACAACTATTAGGGATGCACCGAATCCACTATTTTGGATTCGGCCGAACCCCCGAATCCTTCCCGAAAGATTTGGCCGAATACCGAACCGAATCCTAATTTGCATATGCAAATTATGGGTGGGAAGGGGATAACATTTTTTACTTCCTTGTTTTGTGCCAAAAAGTCACGTGATTTAGCTCCCTGGCCCTAATTTGCATATGCAAATTAGGATTCGGTTCGGCCAGGCAGAAGGATTCGGCCGAATCCGAATCCTGCTGATAAAGGCCGAATCCTGGATTCGGTGCATCCCTAACAACTATTAAATACCTAAGTATGGGTGTTCTTAAAACAATCAACTGTTTGGAAAACAGTTTAAAACAGTTTAAAAACGTGTGTCCAGTTTCAGATTCTTCTCTAGTCACTGAAATCAAGTGACCTTTAATATTGCTGTACACTAGTGAAGCCTCCTGTCAGTTACACATTGCACTAATCATCACTACAGAGTCTCACGGAAGCTCAAATGAATGAATTTTGAAGGTCTACAGTTGGCGTAAACAACTCCCAGAATCCTCAGACAGCTCTTAAATCATATTGGTAGATAGTAGCTGTGATTAACAAGAGTTGGGTAATGGAATTCTGACTCTACTTTCCATTATATCACCATGAGTATTCTACCCTGCCCCAAAAAAACAAAATGCAAAAACAAATGCAATTGGTTATATACACAGAATTGCCTTGAAACAAACATTCGTGGCTTTCTGTAGTATTGATTATAGTTTGTAACTCAAATCCCTGGGAAATGCTTAAAAATATCACCATTACAAATGAACTCCTATAACAAAAGGTGGTGACTATACCATAAAAAGACCAGCTAAATATGGCAAATATTACAACAGAATGAACTGATATCAACAGCTGGACACCTATGAGTGGGGAACTATCTATTCCAGCTTGATTATCCCAAAATAGTGCAAAATATATATAGTGATAACGATATCCTCTCTTGTGTATGGCAGATAACCGACACACATCTCCCAGCTACTGTATATAAATACTTTCAAGTTTACACTTCTAGACTTCCTGCCATTCGTTATAGATACTAAAAACGAGTTTTGGATCAATATACACAATGGCATTTGTGCTCACTATTCACAATCAATAATAGTTATGTTCTTGGGTGAAATTAAAAGAACTGTCCGGTGAGGCACTTTTTAACAAACCATTGTTTAAGAGAAAGGATTTTTACCCACGAGCTTCCTAAAACAACCACGTGACCCTACAGATGCGGTGGATCTAAAACTCCCAGCTATCCAGGAAGGTATAGGGAGTTTTAGTTCAACATTTTAAAGGGGATCTATTGTGAAAATGAAGTTTTAATAAAAGCTTCAGCTCAATGAAATGAGACTCTTTCTAAATACTATCAATTAAAAATGATGTACCATTTAAAAAAAATAATCAAGTTACTCTTCAGTATCTCACTCTCCACAACCTGTCACTCTTCATGATCTCTTCATGCTGAGGCCTGGGTCAGATTTTGATTGATAGGCAGGTCTAATACGTCTTTTAGGGGGGATCCCTTTCTTAGCTATAGAATAACTCCAACTCCGGCACAAACAAAAGTTAACAAAATAACAGGCTCTGGCACACAGAGAAACAAGGTTTCCATCAAAGACAGTTATTTTTAAAGAGTGAGCAACTAGTTTAAAGGAAAAGCTAAAATTAAGTAAGCTTTATCAGAAAGGTCTATATAAATACACCCGTGAACCCTCAAAGTAATGCTGCTCTGAGTCCTCTGTCAAAAGAGAAACAGCGTTTCCTTCCTTCTATTGTGTACACATGGACTTCTGTTTTAGACTTCTCATTTTCAGCATAAACCCCTCCCCCCCACAAGCAAATATGGCAGCTGCTATCCTAAACAAACTGAGAGATAGCTTCTAAAGCTGTTTGATAGCATGAATGATAAAGCATTCTACAGAATAAATATTGTGTTATAGCTTACTATCGTGGCAAATCTATTGGCAGTAAACTGCTTTGGTAGCGGTCCTTCTCCTTTAGAGGTGCAAACCCCCCCCCCCCAAAGGATGTATTAGATCTGTCCATCAAAAATGGAGTCCACCTAATGCGTGAAGACATAATGAAGAAAGGGGTTGCTCAGAGAGGGATAGTGAAGAGTAACTTGATTATTTCATATATTGTACAGAATTGTTAATTGATTATATTTAGAATGTTTCTTATTTCAGTAAGATGAAGCTTATATTAAATTTTCATTTTCGCGATAGATCCCCTTTAAGTAATAAATGAAGTTCATAGGCATCCTAAAACATGTTTATGTGCATAAAGAAAACAACACTGTCTTGGCAATTTGGGGCATGCCATTTGTGGCACTTAAATGACCATTTCTATCTGTGAACTGATCAAAAGTGCTCAATATAATGCCACTTGCCACTGAAGGAATAAAGGTTTGAGCAGTTTCATTATGACATTTACTCTTTTCTCATGTCAGCAACCCTACTTTGTGGTTTCTCCTTTACCAACTTAGAAAAGGATGATTTCAAAGCAGCAGTGATTAAAGGTCCTTTTCCTTATGAAAGCTGTTGAACATTAAGATCCTGCGTTGGCACCTCGTTCAGCACTTCAGTGACTCTACACTGCAGGGTGGAATCTACCGATATTTGGACACGTAAAGCCCAAGTTCATCAGATGACTTCATCAGGGTCTGCAACTTCAGCAACTTCAATTTCCGGTAAATTGTCTGCATGCAAGGCTTCGCTCCAGCAGTTCTCTTGACTGCCTTTATAGGAACTGAAACATAAAAAACAAGGTAATGGATTTAATGGGTGCAATATTTATAGGTGTAAGAAAGCAGTAGGGGTGCACCGAATCCACTATTTGGGATTCGGCCGAACCCCCGAATCCTTCCCGAAAGATTCGGCCAAATACCAAACTGAATCTGAACCCTAATTTGAATATGCAAATTATGGGTGGGAAAGGGAAAACATTTTTTACTTCCTTGTTTTGTGCCAAAAAGTCATGTGTTTTTCCTCCCTGGCCCTAATTTGCATATGCAAATTAGGATTCGGTTCGGTTAGGCAGAAGGATTCGGCTGAATCCTGGCCGGATCCCAAACCGAATCCTGGATTCGGTGCATCCCTAGAAAGCAGGTTATAATTTAAAAATAGAGATCAAAATGAAGGGACTGACAAAAATGTCATCAGTAGGATGCCATGTTGGCACACTGAAAGCACTTACCAGCTTTATACCAGCTAAGGGGAACCTGATTAACCAATCATATGAAAGATATTGTTTTATCAATTAAACCAATCTTGGATGGTACTGTAGTACTAGCTGTTAGAATGGAATCTGCAGAATGGAAATACTGTACCAGTTGTCTGTGGCAGTGGCTTGGTCTGCTTCTATGGCAGAGGACTCCACCTCTCCGCTGCATTCACTTTCCTCACCAGACAATCTGCGTGCCTTCCCTTCTCCTGTTGTCATTTGTCTGTACAATGCAATTAATATACAGCCAATTAATGATTCTGAATCTGCAGCAGAAAACCAATGGCAACTGCTCTGGAAACTGCTTTGCTCAAATGTAAAGAAGCCATTAATGACCACATCCCAGTTTCAGTTTTCCTGATTAGCAGGATTGGGGTTTATTCAAGTACTGGTCATGACTGCTGGGAAATGCCACAAAGCAATGATTGCACTCCTTGGGTCTGCATGGTTCAGGGGTCCCCAACCACCGAGCCAAGGGCTATGCTGAACTGGGCCCCCTCTGGTCCCAGCTGAAGTCTATAACAGCTGCAACAACAACAATGGAAAAAGCCCTAATTTCCTGCAATCCCAGCTCCCTGACACACAATTGGCATGATAACAGCTGTGCGAAGCCCAGGAAGCTTTCTAAGGATTGCGATAATACTGTTTCAAAAGTTTTTTTGTAAGCCTGAAATGCACCCATGCATCTAGTTCCCCACTGGTCCATGGTGCAAAAAAGGTTGGGGACAGCTGGTTTACTATATAAACTGATCACTGGTCCAAGGACTAAATGATTGGATCAGCTCAACTTGGCCTATTGCTTGGGATGTTTCATTGCAGATCTGGCCCGCAACTGACCGATGGTATTGTTGTGCTGCTTAGGTGATAGGTCCAGGTTATGTTCTGTCAGCTATAATGCGGTGTGTACATTTGGTTTTAAAAGGTTACACAATATGGAGAACATATTTCTGGCTTGTAATGCAAGGAAGCATTTCATAATTACCAAATGGAAAAAGAATATCATCTACATCTGCCCTTTGTCTATTGCAGAGGGACAAAGTCCAGTAGATTAAATGTTAATTATTGAGCCAGTTAGGCCTCTGCTCACTGGAGTTGTAGAGGAAAACCTACACCCTTTCCTGCTAATGCATTGCTATATAGGTCACACACACACATCATGGGATCTGCTTGTGATGCTTCCTATCTGATGTACTACATTCGTTTTCATCACTTGAAAATCACAGCAAGAGCTGGAATTTACACAAAGAGACGCCCCCCCACCCCTTTAAAACGACTTGCTACATGAAAATTATGTCAATAATGGGATTAATGGTTCCATGCTAGAAAGATTCTACTGAATTAAATTGTTTCAGGAACAGAGTTTCTGAAGCAAACACACCAGTTGTACTATACGCAGTTGGAGAATTCAGCAGGTGCGGAATTACGGCACATGCAGCGAAAGTCACAAAGTTTCGGGGAAAAAATTATCGTATTTTGTGACTTTTTGTGCATGTGCAGTAGCTCCGCACCAGCAGATTCCTCGTACTGCACATTCGCTGGTCAGTACAGGATGAAGAGGGAAAGAGACAACATGGCGCCTGTGAACTCCGCTGGACAGGACCTGGAAGGAGGGGTAAGTAACAAGTTAGGGGCATTTGCCCGGGGGGGGGGGGGGGGGGGGGGGGGGTTTCCCCTTATGGGTTGAATTCTCCTTTAAAGCTAATGACAGACAGAGAGATCACCTGTATTAAAATCTGTGCTATCTTGGGTAACTTTACTTATTTGATGTTCCTTTAAATCAGACTCCTTGCTTCTGCCCAGCCCTGCTGTATTTCCTGTGTGTTACCTCTGGTCATGCTGTGGTTTCCGGTGTCCCCCCCAGTTAGTGGACAAAACCGCACACAGCGTGCAGCTGAAGAATCAAAGGGCTTGCAGGAGGCCAATGAGTTAATTATATATATTTTGTAAACAAATTAATTTACTACTCACTGTATTCGGGATTCGAGCACTTCAATCTGCTGCTGCTTCTCATTTACCAGCTTTTTCACAGCTTCGAGCTCTTTCTGCTTTTCTACAAGATCTCTTTGAAGTCTGTAATTTGTTTCTTCTAGAGTTTCACAAAAGGCCTATTTTAAGAAATGAAAGAATAAAACAAACACCAAATTGTTTATCTGTGGTATAATATCTATGCTGGATTTATTTTTTTTGCATATTAATTATGTTTTCCTGTGTCTGATTCCATTCCCAGTTCCTTCTGATCTTAATGCAAGATTCTAAGCAGGAGGCTTTTCTGCACTATACAGCAATATAAATAGTTGGATGGCACACAAAGGTACAAAAAATAGCTGGTAATTTAGTAAAATTTATTTGGTTGAGTACAGGTGCAATAAGCCCAGCACTTGCCCCCATATAAGGCAAAAAAACACTGAACACAATATACACCAAAAGGGGCTTGCACACTGAATAAGGCAGACAAGGTGGTATTGCAAAAAAGAATTGTATTTACATAATTTGGATACACCGATATCAATACATCAAATAGTAAGACACATTCTGTTACACAGATTTACAATGCATATATATAAATATATATATATATATATACATATATACATACCAACCCACTTTGTTAAAAAAAAAAATGAACGCTAAAGAAAAAAGAAAGCGGATACGACTGAATACCACCGAATGAGAATTATCCCGACGTTTCAGCCGATAGCATTTCTCAAGGGGAATGCTGCACCATGCCAAGTTGAAATCACTAAAGCAATTCTACACTATTAAAAAACAGTATTTTTAATTGTAAGCCCAATTTGACATTGTAACAATACAGATCTATATTGTGTCTATTAGGGATGCACCGAATCCAGGATTCGGCCTTTATCAGCAGGATTCGGATTCGGCCGAATCCTTCTGCCTGGCCGAACTGAATCCGAATCCTAATTTGTATATGCAAATTAGGGCCAGGGCGCTAAATCACTTGACTTTTTGGCACAAAACAAGGAAGTAAAAAATGTTTCCCCTTCCCACCCATAATTTGCATATGCAAATTAGGGTTCGGATTCGGTTCGGTATTCGGCCAAATCTTTCGGGAAGGATTCAGGGGTTCGGCCGAATCCAAAATAGTGGATTCGGTGCATCCCTAGTGTCTATACATGAAAAGTCTTTACTAACTGACTGAATGTAGTATAAATAAACAAAAAATTGTGGTAAAGGAGAATAGTGTTGCAGAGAGGTACGAAGAGAATGCTACAAAGAAGCTCAAAGTAACCAACATCTGCGACTTTTAGATTTTAGCAGCCAGTCATGGATGGGGCAGGGGAGATTCCTTGTTGTCAAATAAGACAAATATGGGGGACAACTTCCCTACTACCATTGAGTGCTGTGGGAAAATCATCATTATAATCAGCACAGGAAAATAAAGTTATTACTAGGCAGGGAAATCCAATCTGCAGACCTTTATAAGATAATGAATGGACAGCTTATGCATTCTGCCAAATAAAGTTCATTTAAGGTTTTGGACAGGTGTTTTTCACCCAAAGGGACATCATTTGATGCATCTTCAGTTCTTACCCATAGCACAGTAAGTGAATGGACTCACCCTGCTCTCTTCCAGGCTGTCAAATGGACCAGGGGGGTCGTCCAAACAAAGAAATAATCTCACTGGTGCACTAAATAAAACAGAAATATTTCACATTACCCCCCGCATGGGTAATATAAAAAGACATTTTACTTTAGACAAAGCGCTATACTTTAGTAAGCCATAGATTACTTTTATGTATATTTAATTACTTGCCTTTGAACAGAATGGTTTATTTTCTTATAGGATTCGTTTTTCCAAAACACTAGCTAATACTAGTTCTGGAACACTAGAGCTTACTAGAAGTCAAAGGGGAACTATGAAAATGAAATATTGGCTTCAGCATACTGAAAAATACTGTTTTAAATACAATCAATTAAAAATTCAGCATTTTCTTATTTTGGTATGCTGAAGAGCATATTAATGTGGCTAAGAACTGTAGCCATCAACGCTAACCTATTCCTGCACTGTGCGGATACTGCACAAGATAATTTGTCTGAGAATAAATGAACACCCTAAGGATTATCCAAATCCTGCTAAATTGGTGGGACGTGGCTCAGTTTAGGTCTCTGCACCTTGCATCTGCCCGAAAGTCCTAGCTTAAAGGAACAGTTCAGCGTAAAAATTAAAAACTGGGTAAATAGATAGGCTGTGTCTAACTCTGAGTTAGTCAGTGACTTGAGGGGGGGGGGG
>CM044441.1:127936739-127948826 GCA_024363595.1 Xenopus borealis
CATTTTTCAGAGAATATGAATGATAACACAAAAACTTTTCTTTCACTCGTGGTTAGTGGTCGGCTGAAGCCATTTATTGTCAGACAACTGTGTTTACTCTTTTAAAATCATAATCATTACACAAACTACCCTGATCAATAGTTTACATACCCTGGTGATTTGGCTTGATAACATGCAAACAGCTTGACATAAAAGGGTTAAAATGGCTATTAAAGGTAACCATCTTCACCTGTGATCTATTTGCTTGTAATTAGTGGGTGTGTATAAAAGGTCAATGACTGTCTGGTCTCCTGACAGACCCTTGTATCTTTCATCACTCATGTTTTTTTGGATTCTAAGTCATGGGGAAAGCAAAATAATTGTCAAAGGATCTGCGGGAAAAGGTAGCTGAACTCTATAAAACAGGAAAGGGATATAAGAAAATATCAAAGGAATTGAAAATGCCAATCAGCAGTGTTCAAAATCTAATAAAGAAGTGGAAAATTAGGCGTTCTGTTGAAACCAAAACAAATAAAAGTAACATTTCAGCCACACCTACCAGAAAAATTGTTTGGGACGCAAGGAAAACCCCAAAGAAACTTCAGGTGAAATACAGGACTCTCTGAAAAAATGTGGTGTGGCTGTTTCAAGATGCACAATAAGGAGGCACTTGAAGAAAGAAGGGCTGCATGGTGGAGTTGCCAGAAGAAAGTCATTACTACGCAAATGCCACAAAGTATCCCACTTACAATATGCCAAACAGCACAGAGACAAGCCTCAAAGCTTCTGGCACAAAGTCATTTGGTAATGAGACTAAAATTTTAGTTTTTGGCCAGAACCATAAACGCTACATTTGGAGAGGAGTCAACAAGGCCTTTGATGAAAGGTTTACCATTCCTACTGTGAAACATGGTGGTGGATCGCTGATGTTTTGGGGAGGTTTGAAATACAAAGGCACAGGAAATTTGGTCAGAATGAATGCAGTAAGTAATTAAAAAATACTGGAGGAAAATTTGCACTCATCAGCCGTGAAGCTGCACATGGGATGTACTTGGACATTCCAACATGACTGATCCAAAACACATGGTGATTGGCTACAGCAAAATAAAGTGAAGGTTCTGGAGTGGCCATCTCAGTCTCCTGACCTCAATATCATTGAGCCACTTGGGAGACCTCAAACGTGCAGTTCATACAAGACAGCCCAAGAATTTATGGGAAGTGGAGGCTTTTTGCCAGGAAGAATGGGCAGATTTACCGTCTGAGAAGATAAAGAGCCTCATCCACAACTACCACAAAAGACTTCAAGCTGTCATTGATGTTGAACTGGGGTATGTAAACTTTTGATCAGGGTCATTTCAGTACTTTGTGTAGTGATTATGATTTAAAAAAAGTAAACACAGTTGTTTGACAATAAATGGCTTCAGCCAACCACTAACCATGAGTGAAAGAAAAGTTTTTGTGTTATTCATAATACATTTCCCAAATAACTAAAGAAAACTGCCACATTTCTTTTATGCAGATAAGATACCCATTTATCTAGAGCAGCTCTCTCTCGCATAGACAATACAGTCAAATTTTTTTTATGCCTATCAATCAATATTTTCCCAAGCATTCCAGACAATGAAAACATTTAAAGGGGTGGTTCACCGTTAAGTTTTAGTATGTTATAGAATGGACAATTCTAAACAACTTTCCAATAGGTCTTTATTATTTATTTTGTATAGTTTGCAAATTATTTGCCTTCCTCTTCTGACTCCTTCCAGCTTTAAAATGGGGGTCACTGGCCCATCTAAAAAAACAACAACGCTGTAAAGCTACAAATGTAGTTATTGCTACTTTTTACTACTCTTTTTCTATTGAGGTCCTCTCCTATTCAATACTCCAGTCTCTTACTGAAATCAATGCATGGTTGCTAGGATGATTTGGACCCTAGCAACCAGATGGCTGAAATTGCAAACTGGAGGTCTGCTAAATAACTCAAAAAACCACAAACAAAAATGAAAACCAATTGCAAATTATATTAGGATATCACTCTATACATCATACTAAAAGTTAATCCAAAAGTGAAGTAAACGGAATAGGATTGTTTGGCAACAATATGGATTCATGCATCTTAGTTACCATAAAGTACAAAGTACTGTTTTATTGTCACATAGAAAGTATGGTATATTCATCCATTATTAGCCTTATCTTCATCTGTCAACAGTTTGATTCATTTGCCTTAAGAGACTGGATATTTATACACATACAGATGCATCATTATTTGTTCTGAACTCGTGTTTTATTTCTCACACAGACCTCTATTGTGATGTTGCTCCATGTGGGTTACATTAAACGCCTCTTAGAATCTCTCACCAAGATTCCATTTAAAGGTAGAGTAACACCCAAAAATTAAAGTGTTTTACAGCAACAAAATATATAATGTACAGGCATTAGACCTGTTATCCAGAATGCTTGGGACCCGGGGTTTTACAGATAATGGATCTTTCCAGAACCTGGATCTTCATACCTTACTAGAAAATCATGTAAACATTAAATAACCCCAATAGGCTGGTTTTGCTTAAAATAAGGATTGATTATATCTTAGTTTGGATCAAGTATTTATTTATTTTTACAGAGAAAAACAAAAATATTTCTAATCTTTGGACAAAATGAAGTCTATGGGAGGCTGCCTTTCTGTAATACAGAGCTTTTCTTGATGGGTTTCAAGATAACAGATCCCATACCTGTACTGGTAAAATTGATACGTTGCTACAGAAACACTACTATTGTGTATATAAACAAACTGATGTGTAGCATTGAAGGAAACTGAAATAAGGCTAAATGGCACAGGTTAAACAGCGGATTACAGATAAGCTCTTTAAAATGTGTCAGACAGAGTTGATCTGCTATATAATCAGAGCCTTCTCTCCTTTGAATGGCTGCCCCCATGGTTACAAACAAGAAAAAGTTGTGCTCACCACTAATTTTTAAAACCATTAGGCGGGGGTGCAGAGGCTGTGACCACAAAATACATATAGACAAATACAAGAGATCCTCTGCACTCAACCCATTATCAATATATTTAAGACATTGAGACATTTTGTGCATACAGCTACTAAAAATGCCTTACCCTTTAAACAACAGGGATTGTTTGACCATATATTGCAATATATTTAAGCTGGCCAACTACGTCAAAGTCATCCCATATCTGGCCAGTCCTACGCTCCCTTTCCAACTATAGTCAGGTGATCCCACTGGTGTCTAATAAAAGGGCATCCATGATTGGGAGTTTTACTTTGAAAGCAGCAAGTAAGTTGCAGGTAAAACTTAGTCCCTTTGTAAAATGTTTAATGAAGTAATGGAATTCTTAATGAATCAGATGAAAATTGAGCGTAGGACTGGCCAGATATGGGATGACTTTGACGTAGTTGGCCAGCTTAAATATATTGCAATATATGGACAAACAATCCCTGTTGTTTAAAGGGTAAGGCATTTTTTAGTAGCTGTATGCACAGAATGTCTCAATGTCTTAAATATATTGATAATGGGTTGAGTGCAGAGGACCTCTTGCATTTGCCCCCATGGTTACATGGCAGCTTGTACTAGAGATATGGGATCCATTATCCACAAAGCTCAGAATTACTGAAAGGCCATCTCCCATAGAATCCATTTTATCCTAAACTGATTTCCTTTTTCTTTGTAATAATAAAAAACAGTAGCTTGTACTTGATCCAAACTAAGCTATAATTAATCCTTAGTGGAAGCAAAACCATCTTATTTGTCTTATTTGATGTTTACATGATTGTCTGGAAGATCCAAAATATGGAAAGATCCATTATCCCGAAATCCCCAGGTCCCAAAAATTCTGGATAACAGGTCCCATACCTGTACTGTATAACTACAGTAGATTTTCTGAATCAAACACCAGTTTTACCAGGGTAGGACAATAGTACACTATATTTTACTTTAAAACATGCATTTTTGTTATTGTTCCTTTAACTGATTTTCTTTATGAACAAGCGGACGTGATAAAGGTATATGTGTGGGTTCCATTGAATGGGCATATAGCTGCTAGTGCGACTGCCCTGCCTGTAACAGTCCAGGGCATGGGACGAGTACAATAGGTGTCAAGAGTCACATACAAGCTAAACAGTATGTGTAGCTATATATATTTCACAGCAAGTGACGGCACTCAAAGGAATTACATATACAGCAGCAGGTCAAAGCAGTAGAGGAGGTTTATTGAAATTCTATGTTTCGATTCCCAACTGGAACCTTCGTCGGGGAAACAAAAAGGTTCCAGTATATGTAATTCCTTGGAGTGTCGTCACTTGCTGTGAACTCTATGATTTATTTGGCCTGGCACCCAGGTTTTCTTTGGATTTGAGGAGTGCGTCCTCCATGTCGAGATATATAAACATATATATATATAAAAATAAATAAAACAACCAGGTGAGTATCTGCACTCCAAGGCTCAATATATCTTTGAGGGCAGGGGTGCACAGTTTCCCAGCTGCCCCCAGTCATGTGACTTGTGCTCTGATAAACTTCAGTCACTGTACTGCAAGTTGGAGTGATATCGCCCCCCTCACTTTCTCCCCACTAGCAGCCTAACAACAGAACAATGGGAAGGAACCAGATAACAGCTGCCTGGTAGATCTAAGAACAGCACTCAATAGTAAAAGCCAAGTCCCACTGAGACCGTTTCCGTTACATTAAATAGGAGAAATAACAGCCTGTCAGAAAGTAGTTCCATCCTAAAGTGCAGGCACAAGTCACATGACTGGGGGCAGCTGGGAAACTGACAATATGTCTAGCCCCATGACCGATTTCAAAAGGGAACAAAAAATAATCTGCTGGAGCAGCACTATTAAATGTGTATTGAAAAAAAACATGTTTCCCATGACAGTATCTCTTTAAGCAAAACAATAATAATTTAGTGATATATTTATTGAATAAATCACTATTGTTTTGCTTAAATAGAAGTCCTGAGAGTGTGGTTTGTTTTCTTGGTGTATATTAGCAATCTATTAACTGGCACCAAGGCGGTAATCCATTTTTTTTTTTGTTTTCTGTGTGCACCATACCGGACTGTTTATGTATATATAGATAAGTAAATGCTGGCTCACACACACGCTATGAATATACTGTTAATGGTTATCCTTATAAAAGGTGCTTTGTGATATATTACAATTGGACCTTATTGATGTCATTCTGTCACATGACTCACAGGATGTACTAAAACTTGTATATTAGAATAACTAAAGTGCCCCCTGTTGAAAAAATGAAGATATTAGAAATCACCTCAGAGGAGGCAAACATTCTGCTAATAGAATGTTAAATAGATTAGAGCAATAATTACACATTTCATCTCTAGTTATCACAGGTCTAGGAAAGCTTTAACTAAAAGATAAATAAAAAAAGATCATACACTAAGGGGCAGATTTACGATTGGTTTTGAATAAAAAAAAAATTCGAAATTCGACCAGGGAATAGTGGGGAATTAAAAAAATTCGAATTTTTTGAGCACAATTAGATCGATCGAATATTTTAATCTAATTCGAATCGAATATTTGAATGATTTTTAAGCGATCAAATTTTTCTTATTCCATTTTATGGAATGATCCCCATTTCGGTAGGTTTAATCTGGCGAACTTGGCGGTCAAATTTGCCTAATTTGCATATTCGAATTGGAATCTTTTTGAAAATTCGATCGAATATTCAAATGGAAAGAAAAAAAAAATATATATATATATAAAAATTTACATCAACTGCAAAAGTGGCTTATTACTTACGTATATTACTTACTTCTATATACTGGGCATACTATACTGAAGGGAACGTGATCAGAAAAGTGAAGTATTGAACATGAAGCTAGATGTGCCCATAAACAATAGGAAAAACACAAAAAGGAAAAGGATTTCCAGAATGTGGTCTGGAAACAACCTGACCTGCTTTCAATTTCATGCAGTACAAATACAGTTAAAATTTTTCCTTAAATGATGTGAGACAGTTATATGCCAGTTAATACAATAATAAAAAAAAATTGCATTACCTGCTGATATCACTAAGAGCTTTAAAGGAAATAAATACAAAAGCCCCTCAGACAAATAAAACTTTTGTGTTCCCCTAATGGCAAATGAGTGGCACTAATAGAAGCAGCGTGTATCATTCTCCATGTAGTGACCCTTGGTCTGCCTTCATTCTTACTCAATGTAATATAAATCCTTTATTTTCAAGTACAGCTGCCTGTGCAACATCATCAGCTGACATGATGAGGCCATATTCAGAGATCATGGATTCAAATTCGGATCAACCACTGAATCAGTGCAATTTGATCATCCAGGTGCCATCTCGTTAGGACACATGCATGGCCAGCATATAAAGTCCATAAATTAAAAGCAGAGACCCTATCTAAGTTACAGGATGCAGATGCCAACTTCATTTAAGCCTCACAATTACCAGAGCCCATAGCTACAGCCACTCAAAAAAAAAAAAAAAAAAATATATATATATATATGGAAATAATTTCTATAAATGTATCAAAATGTATCACTACTGTACAAGATGGAAACATGGGAAGAAAATGTACTTTAATCTTTTAAAACCTGTCATATTTTCTGTTAGATCACTTCCAGATAATCCACCTTAATATTCTTAGACCAAGGTAGAACACATTAAGGGGCTGATTTACTAAGGGTCCAAGTGAAAATTCAAATTTTTAAAATTCAAATATCTAAGTAATTTTGGGCAATCGACTATCGAACAGCCCAAAATTCGATTCAAATTTAGAATTTTGAAGTACCAATGGGGGACCTCACAGAACTTGTCCTGAAATTTTTGAGAAATCGAAGGATTTTGGTGAAATCGTTCGATCGAATCGAACATTAGAAACAATTTTTCATTTGCTCAAACGAAAACGGTCATGTTCGATCTAAAATGACCCCCCAAAAAATCTGCCCCTTATCTATACGCGCAGTTTATTATGACAGGCTACAGCATATGCCAGGCAGATATTACCTTTTAAAAGCCTGTAAAGCAAAATAAAGTTAAAATGCTCTATACTCGAAATACGAAGTATTTTGGGAACTGTGGCCTTGCAGCTTTAAAATGCATATTTAAAGCAACACACATTGATAAAATACTTTCCCATGCCAACTTAATGCATAGGGATATAATTTCACCAAGTTAAACTTACAGATATTCATATTTTAGCTATGAAATTATTGATGTGCTGGTGGGAGGGTATTACAGCTTGTTATGCCATATTCAATATATTTTATATTACCTGCAATTATATTGACAAAGGATCACTGACTATCTTATGTTCAAAAAATTTAATGTCTTTGTGTGAAGGCTGATAATCCCTTCTATGTGAAACAGCAGAGGCTGGTCGGACACTGCTGGGTGAAAAACACGCCTTCCGTTGTTTTTATTGCATATTGGTGGCCCATTGTTATCCTGTACAATTGTTCCAGAACTCAGATATCATGGGATAGGTATCAAGGCTGTTGGCAGACAAATATTTGAATTGGCAGAGAAGTCAGTACTTACTTTCTGTAACTGCCTGTCATAGCTAGAGCTTCTTAGGCAGATAAAAAATGCATAGCGATAGGTTATGTACCTCAGTCCAGTTTCAGTGTGAGCTTATATATTTTTTTTAATTATCTAAAGGCATTAAAGAACAAGAGAAGGTTAACTGGCAGGGTTACTAATGTTAGGCAACCCTGGGTGACCCAGGCTAACTATGGGGCAGGGTTTCTTAGAATTAAAGGAAAACTATACCCCCCCCAAACAATGTAGGTCTCTATAAAAAGATATTGCACAAAACAGCTCATGTGTAAAACCCTGCTTCATGTAAATAAACCATTTTCATAATAATATACTTTTTTAGTAGCATGTGCCATTGGGTAATCATAAATAGAAAATTGCCATTTAAAAAAAATAAGGACAGCCTCCTGGGATCGTATGAGTCAACGGTGCACACAAACATACCAAACAAACTATAAAGTTAGGTCACATGAGCCAATTAACAGAGTTCTGTCTTTTGCTTCAACACTTCTTCCTGTTACAGTTAGAGCTGCAGTATTTCTGGTCAGGTGATCTCTGAGGCAGCACACAGACCATCATGAAATGGTGGTTCAAGGCAAGAGATGTAAAAGGACAATATTTACTTAAATATATATTCCAGGTTGGTAAGATTCTTTAATATGCCACTTAATTTTGCTCAAGTATTTTGGGGGTATAGTTTTCCTTTAAAGAACTCAACAGTGGAGAGCCCCACTCTGATATTTTTAACCATCTCTCAAACAGTAATGGCATGACTAATTCAAACAATAGTTAATGTAATACACGTGTCGCCACCCAAAGTAGTGCAAAGAATACCAGGCAGAAAATAATGAATAGTAACATAGCACAATTTCTCAAGTACAGGTATGGGATCCGTTATCCAGAAACTAGTTTTGCAGAAAGGCCATCTCCCACAGACTCCATTATAATCAAATAATCCAAATGTATAAAAATTATTTCCTTTTCCTCCGTAATATTAAAACAGTAGCTTGTACTTGATCCAAACCAGCCTATTGGGTTTATTAAATGTTTACATGATTTTCTAGTAGTACTTACGGTATGAAGAGCCAAATCATGGAAAGATCTGTTAGCTGAAAATCCCCAGGTCCTGAGAATTCTGGATAACAGGTACAATACCTGTACTAGCACACCAGTCTCTGGCAGAAAGTAAGTGTTTAGGCCTACTGGGGGTCTAAAGTATCAGCACTCACCAGGGAGTTAACTTTTCCTCATTAAACACTTTCCTCTTACTGAAGAAAAGATACCTATAAGGAAACTCACCGTAAACTTTGCTCTTTCTTCCATAACTTCATATCCTAAAATAGTTGGAGTTGATGGCCTCTCCTCCAGTGACTCAGAAGCAGGCTCGTCTGAATTTGGCTGTGTGCAATACTCAACTGAAGAATCAAACTTAGTCCGAACAAGTGGGCTAGTGCAAACTGAGGAAGAACAACTTATCCGGTCAGGCACACTCATTTTTTTGTAGCTCTTAGTATTAGGTTCATCAGGTGGTTCTTTCGAAGAGTTTGAACTTGTCGAGGTGCTTCCAAGAGATGAACTCCTTTGGCTTTTAGTCGTCATGTTGCCTGAAGCTGAATTGCTTATTGGAACAGGGATCGGAACAAAGGGAGCTGCCATCTTCTCTGATCCTTACAGCTTGTTTCCCAAATCAAAACAGTTTTCAGAAGAAAGACTCAAGACTTCAAAATTGCAGCATCTGAAAAAGAACCGCAATAAGAGAACGGAGCAACTATAAAAGCGGTGGCTGTAAAGATGAGAAGAAAAAAAAAATGACATGTCCCTTTACAACAGGTAGCCAGTAAATGTACAAGTAAAGTGCTAGAGATAAACCAACAATATGGGGCAAATTTACTATTATTCCCCAAAAATAATTCGATTAGCATTCGAATGTTTATCGAATAGTTCTAGGCTACGTTTTATTCGATATTCGATCATTCGACGATCGAATACAAATCTATTCAACTGAACGAATAAATCATTCAATCATTCGAATGATTCGTACAATTCGAACAATCGAAAACTTCGATCGTACGAATCCTATTCGATCAGGACTTAGTCTCAGAAGTCTATGGGAGCACTAGGTAATCGAATAAACTTAAAAAATAAAATCCTTCGCTGATCGAATATTCGTCCAGTCGACTCTATTCGAATGTATTCGATTGTTCGACTATTCCCTATTCGATGATCGAATATGCCAAAATTCACATATTCGACGAAACAGATAAATCCTATGTTTGAATTCGATCGAACTTCGAAACCTTCACGTGAATATAGTAAATCGGCCCCTATGTGTCTGCTTTAGTTTCCACAACTGCATGGTGTGATGTGGTTTATACAGTACCTCAATGTTTTTCAGATAGATATATAGATATATATATATATATATATATATATATATATATATGACCCCAACGGACTTTTAGACTGGAATTTGGTGAAAGCAAAAAGGAATTCATCCCAATTTTAAACCTCAGCCAATCAGGCCAGGACCCCAGTCACAGCTCTGGGGGTAAGGGTAGCCAGCCCCCCTAGTATAGATCCACTACAGTATAGCATCAGCATAAAGTGATTGCAGATCACCACATTACCACACTTATTCATGACGAATAATAATAATTGGAGTCCACAATTTAAATATTTGCACAGCTAGCTAGGAAACCACCGTGCATTGATTCTAAGGCACTGTGCCAGTCTCACATATAATAGGAACTTGCCACCTGACCCAGTCTGCTGACACCATTAGTTAAATATTTTCAGATTTTTCTTTTCATGTATACACAATAACATAAGGGAATTCTAAGGATGCACAAATGTTTCCCAAAGTCCTTGCTGCATCCAGCACAGCTGGCCAAGGAGCCTGATTTCACACCTCCCAACTGTCCCATTTTGAGCGGGAAAGTCCCGCTTTTGACAGCTCGACCCGCAGTCCAGCTTTTTTTTTTTTTTTTTACAGAAATGTCCTTTCTATTTGATCTCCTGTACTGAACAGTCAGAAAAAAAATACAAAGGTTCTAACTTAATTGGCTGTTGACAGAGGGCCCAGAATAGATACTGAAAATACTGTGAATTTAAGATAAGCAGGTCTCTTGGGGAAACAGATTTGCAGCTTAAAGGTGAATTTCCATGACTTTTGGCATTTGCGCAGTAGATCCGCACAGGAAGATTGCTCCAACTGCGCATGTGGTGAAAATGAGGAAAAAGAAAAGAAGACTGAATTAGACAAGTTGCAGTGAACTCTGCTGGAAAGGACCTGCAAGGAGGGTTAAGTAGAAAGTTAGGGGCATTTAGAGTAGGAGGATACAAAATCAGGCGGTTTGGTTCTCCTTTATAGGGCAATTTGCCTTCATTAAGCAAAATAACACATGCAAAAACCACAGAAATGTGCTCAACCTTTCATAACCTGCCAAATTTTGTATAATAGACATGGTAATTAGGGGGTCATAAGAAAAGGGTGTGCTCAAATAAATTCACCATGCTGCAAATCTTTTTGTCCCTCTTTCGGTTTCCAAAATGTTGGGAGCTACGAGATTTGTTGACCCGTGTGCAGTGCAGATCCAAACTGAAACAGTCCCCGTCCAACAGGATTATAACATGGAACACCTGCCCAGTTTTTAGGCTGCTATTGGTCGGACAAGGCTTGAAAAAACAAACACAAATTAGCTCATTCATTGGCCAATACACTGGGAACATGGTCTTAACTTAAACTTAAAACACACAAAAACACAACCCCTTCATTATTCCTGTGGCAGTGAGCTTAAACTGACACGTTTACATATAAAGGGGGGGAAAGTTGTCCAGGGTCTCGTGGATTTTAAGGGGGGGCCTCACCGTGCTGCACTTACTTGGATTCCCGACTCCTCTGCTTTCTGTGAGTTACAGACTTCAGAAGACAGGGCAGTTGCTATGGCATCAGCATCTTCTGTTCCCCTACACCTGTACAGTTCGTCCTATCACAGTTTTCGTCCGGGTAGAGCCGTATGGGGATTGGATAGGCTGAGAGGGGGTTCAAACATCACCCCAAAATGCAGAGTGCCCAGCAGTCCGCGCGCGCACACACACACAGTCCTGTATCACTACTTACACCTTCCGCAAAGCTGTTGACTGCAAGCTTCCTCCTCCTGTCTTTCACAAAATACCGACCCCACCAAGTGTCATCTCGCGAGACTTGGCGTCACGGCTACACGTGAGGCATCACTTTGCTGCCTGCAGCCTGGTAGAAGCGACTAGCAGAGGCGACGTAACTCAGTAGGTAGCGGTGCGAATGCGGCGATCTGCCCAATCACAATCTGTTTTCTTCTGCTCGCCCCTCCTACTTTTGTTAGAGGGAAAAAGTTATTTTTTGTTGCATGCTGTGCGCTCTGTAGTAGTCTCAGCTGTTAATATTTCCTCAGAAGTCGTATCATTTTTGTTCAGAGCTCCGAATTGTGGCAGGGAACTTAGAAAAATATATATACATTTTCGTTGTATCCAGAACCTGCCGTCAACAGAGTTGTTTGTCCCAATTTGACGAAAAAGGGAAGTTTTTTTTTTTTTTTT
>CM044441.1:127960395-127990446 GCA_024363595.1 Xenopus borealis
CGCCCCCCCTATGACTGCGCCCTAGGCGGCCGCCTACTCTGCCTACCCCTAGTTCCGGCCTTGCCACCAAATAATAGTGGTATAAGTTTGGCAGGGCCAGGCTCTTCCCCAAACCGAAGGTGCAGGCTGATAGAGTCCGCATTCCGGTTTGGCGTTCTAGCAGGCGCTGACTTACTCGCACCGGGAGGGAGCTGTCATGGCGGCTCGCACCGGGAGCTCCCTCCCGGTGCGAGTAAGCCAGCGCCTGCAGGGGGCAATTTTTTTTTAATAAAACTACTAGAACCCCATAGGTGCCCTTTAGGCAAACTGGTGGGTGTGTTTCTGAAAGCATATAAAAACTTAGGAAGAAATGTAATTTTAACCAGGTTGAGTCTGCCATACAGTGAGAGAGGAAGCAGGGCCCATTGTGAAATTTTGTTTTTCTTATCAGTCAAAATAGGGTCAACATTGAGTTTCCTATATTGAGTGATATCCCGTTTAACCTGAATCCCGAGATATGTATGTGAACCTGTCTACTATTGGAGTGGGGAATCAAGGGGTAAATAGTTTTTTGCTTCCTCATCTATCACAAACAAGATAGATTTACCTAGTTCAGTTAAGGCCCGAATATTTACCATTTTCGTTGATGACCTTCAGTAGATTGGTTAGTGTATGGTTGGGCTTTCTAGAAAAAGTGGATGGTCATCCGCGTAAAGTGCTAGTTTTTCTGTAAGATTGCCCCTGTTCGCTATCACCCGAGTTCCCAATTTGTCATGTTATATTTGTAAATGCGTGAAGAGCCTCCTGATGTTAACGTCAGTGGCTCTCATGGGTATAACCCCCATTTTGGTCTGGGTGAACTAACGCTTTCATGTATGGCTTGAGCCTGTTTTCCAGAATCTTGGCCAGTAATTTAGCGTAAAGTTTATAAGGGTGATCGAGCGATATGCAGAGCATATTCCCTTTTTGGGTATTAAAGGGGTGGTTCGCCTTCAAGTAAATTTTTAGTATATTGAAGAAGGGCCATTTCTAAGAAATTTTTCAGTTGGTCTTCATTATTTATTTTTCATAGTTTTTTAATGATTTGCAGTTTTCTTCTGTTTCTTTGCAGCTTTCAAATGGGGGTCACTGACACCATCTAAAAACAAATGCTCTGTAAGGCTACCAATGTATTGCTATTGCCACTTTTTATTACTTATCATTCTATTCAGTCCATCCCCTATAAATATTACAGTCTCTTATTCAAATCAGTGCAGTGTTGATAGGGTTATTTGTACCCTAGAAACCAAATTGCTGATACTGCAAAATAAAGAGCTGCTGAATAAAAAGCTAAATATCTATAAAACCACAAACAATAAAAAATGAAAACCAATTGCAAATTGTCTCAGAATATCACTCTCTACATTATACTAAAAGTTAACTCAACGGTGAACAACCCCTTTAAGGAGATGAAAGCCTGTGATATCGACTTAGGTGTGGCACCCATGCTGGCTATTTCATTCATTATGATGTGGCTCCTGCAGTTGTAAGTGTTGTTTATAGAACTTGGTTGGGAGACCGTCTGGGCCAGGAGCCTTGCCTGTGGTGGAAACTTTCACGGCCTCCTCGACCTCTTCTACTGTAATGGGTGCTTCCAGAGTACCCTGGCTGTTTGTTAGGTATGGCAACTGAGCGGCTCCCAAGTATGTTGAGATGTTTTCATCTGTTTGTGTTATTTTAGATGAGTATAGGGCCTGATAGAATTGTTTGAATACCTCTAAGATCAGACGGGGTTGAGTAATTAGGGTGTCCCCAGCATCTTTAATGAGGGGGGATTGTAGTTGTGTTTCTGTCCTCCCTGGCCAGCATCACTAGGAGTTTCCCTTCCTTGTCCCCTGTTTCAAAAATGTTGTGGTTCTGTCATAGTGGGTGTGCTTGTGCTTGTTCTATTGAGGCTAGTGAGAGGAGACGAGCTGCTTGGAGCCAATCGTTCCTCAGTTGGGTCAATTAAGTAAACCTGCTCTTTCTCGTGAGTTTAGTTTTTGGGCGAGAGATTTCTTGGCTTTGCTGATCCTTCAAATATACGTGCCCCTTGCTGTGGCTTTAAAGGCGTCCCATACTGTAAAGAGATCTGCGGTGTCGGGGTTCAATTGCCGATATTGGGAAATCACTGGGTGCACTACCGTTTCAACAGTTGTGTGTCCGACCCAATGGGGGGGAAGCCTAAGTGCTCTATGGGTTTCTTGCAGAAGGAGGATATCTGGTTTGTGTCTTTTTATAAAATCAAAAAATGGGTGCGTTGTCGCCTATGCCTCTGACATTCCAACTAATGATCTTTAAGTCGGCCATGGGAGTGTTGTGGATGTAATTGGGGCCGCTCAATCCTATTACCATGCCTGGTGGTTGGCCCTCCCCTCAGAGTAGCATTCACAGAATAGTATTGGAGAAATAGGAAGGAAAGAAAGCAAAAAAAGAAACAAGCAATAAGAAACATATTAGAGGACATTGGAGCATTGAAAGACCATAATGTAAAACCTTAATAGGTTACCAGTGTCCTGTAAGACCCGAATGTCATGTAGTCTCCCAAGAGTCCCCCCACCCTGACCTTTAAGGAACACAAAGAGTCACGGAGCGCTGAACTAAACTAAGCTGCCTGAGTGGGAGGCACCCAGTAACTATCTAGAAACTTAGTCAGTAACCACAGAGTGTTCGGCTAGAGTGAAATTTTAACTTTACCCCTCTGGAGACTGCTTGGTAGAAGCTTGGATTGTCTTTGTTTGCCGCCAGGATTGGGTTCTGTAACTTGGGAACTTGTCTTGCCTTGTGTTGGCCTTAGCGCTTGTCCAGCCACTGCCCCACCTCCTCAGAGTCTGTAAAGAACTGGAACTGTTGGCTGTCGATAATTCTGAGCCTGCTGGGGTACATCATGCTATATTTGATACCTTTGTCTCAAAGCATCGTCTTGATCTCTTGAAATTTACGGTGTTATCTTTGGACTTTTGCTGAGAAATCTGGGTAGAATTGTAGTGTGGCGTTTTGGTAGTTGACTTCCCCTTTCTTCTGAGCTGCCTGTAGGATGGCGTCCTTGTCACAGTAGTTCAGGAGACGGAGGATGTAAGGCCTAGGTGTAGCCCCTGGTATTTGTCTAGTGGGGATCCTGTGGGCCATTCCACCTTGTATGCCGTAGATAAGGTAATAGGGACCAGGAGCTGTTTGAGAAGGTTCTCTGTGAAATCTGCAGGATTTTGGACTTCACCTCCTTTAGGTAGGCCTATGATGCATACGTTGTTGCGCCGCGTTCTATTCTCTGTGTCCTCGGCTCTCCGAGATAGCAGCTTAACTTGGCGCTGTAGATCTGCCATGGCTGGCTGGTGTTGATATACGGTGTCTTCCCCTCGCTGATGCGATGCTCTGTCTCCGTTAGCCGACCCCAAATTTTGTTGGCCCGGAACAGTGCAATCTCCGTTTAGATCTCGATGCGAAGGTCATCCATCTTAGTCGATATCGCCGTCTTGGATTCTTTACTGGCTTCCAGGAGCATGTTAGATTCGGGCAAGATGTCCGCTACCCGCTCTGGGTTTTTACCGGAGGCTTCAGACATGCCGGATATATCTCTGCGTCAGCACTAGCTTCACGTTTGGTAAAGATGGTGTTACCTCTACCCCAGTGTTATTGCTTAGGGTTAGTGTGGAGGGACTGTGGACGGCGGTTTCACCTGCGGACACTCATATATCTGTTCTGGCAATAGTTTCCAAGGTGATTGGGGTGAATTGCGGCTAGAAATTATTCTGGGGTAGTAGTTCAGGATGATTTCTGCACGGGGCTCCAGCCGAACACGTCCTCTCCCGCACCTTACATAGCCACGCCCCCTACTATAGTATATTATTTAAAATTTATAATGCATAAATCATATGCAACGGTCCAACATTTGTACATCTGAAGCAGCTGACTACAAGTTCAAGGGCATGATTTTATTAGGACTGACGAAATGTGACATTTTAGTTAAATGTTCCCACCTCCACACAATCTGAAATTAGCATTCCCAACACAGTATATGCTAATGCATTTTCCATTCCTTTCTATTCCTTTGAAATATGCTGTAAATGTCTGCTAGTTCTTATTTATTTGACACAAAACCATGACATGTTAATTAAATGAAGCAGGTTGCAGAATTATTGCTTTTAATTTAATAATTCCTCAATTGCCCATTCTCATTGATATTTTAAGCATTAAATTTGACAGTTGGATATTAAACAAGATTAAAAAGGCAAGAGGGTTAACAAGATTAATTAAAGTTTATGTAGTGCAGATTTTACCTCCACAAATTGCAAAGTGCGAAATCTGAAAGGGAATCATGCAGCTCATTCAGATTTTATATAGGATTTGGGAAAGAGAGTTAGATGTTAGGCTTATTGTTGTTAAGAAACTTCCACCCCCCTCAAGGTTATAAACACTAGGCACATGTATATCCGAGCAATCACCATGTTTTTTCCACAATGCAGCATTTTTCAAAAGAATTCTAGCATCATTGTGGTCACAAGGGGGCAATGCGATTGGCTCAACTGCACTGCACCTATTGCAATTGCGTCTGATATACCTAAATTGTAAATTGTGTGGAAGTACAATGGCCCTGGTGCCATTTGCATTGTTTGCCATGTGAGTGATGTCTGTGGCCGATTCCTTAGGATCAAAAGTGCTGTGCCTATTGACAGTGGGCTATTGACAGGCTACTGCCTGGTCAGGCGTTGGAACTGAAGGCAGGGAGGACTTGTCAGGTTGTGCCACAGGTAAGTGGCTGGCAGGTAGGAGCCTATGTGCTGTGTAATGCGGATCATATAAAACTGGAACTTGAAAGGCAGTTGGCATGTTTAATAATGAAGATTTACTGAAAGAAAAGTACAGCCGCAAGAATGCAGAATCAAGAAAAACCAATGGTTGAAGACAGGCTACTGACAACGAAAATGTGATACTTGCAAAAGGGTCTGGGCAGGCGGATAACAAGGAGAGTCCGATGGACAGTCAATATCAGGAGATCCAAATAGGAAAAAAGAAAAGGAGCAGAGGAACACAGGCACGGAGCAGGAACAGGGAACCAGATGGGGACTCAGGAAATATGGTAGGAATCAGGAAACTTCAGCAGGAATCAGGAAACTTCAGCAGGAATCAGGAACAAAGGAACACAGTAACAGAATATCACTAGATCTGGCATTAGGGCGTCAATGATCAAACAACCAGTATTTGCTTCCAATAGGCTTATAAAGCCCCTTAATTGAATAATTAATAACACATGATGTAAACGAGTTGAGTGGAGCAAGAGAACAGCAGGAAGGGAGCGACCCATGACCATCAGGAGAGTAGACCCACAGCCATACTAAAAACCCCCCAGTGGCAGAGTAGGTTAATGCAGATACAGTTCTTCAAGCAGAGCAGGGTTTGATAACTGGTAAGTCCTGACAGTACTGAGCATAACTGTACAAGTGCATGGAGCGCATTTAAAGGACTACAATTGACCACAGTTGCACTTGGGGATGTACATGAACCCTTATATGTTGGCCTGGTGGAAAACTAGGGAATAAGTCAAAGGAACCACAATGACAAATTAACATTAATGTACATTTCAACATGGTGATACTAGCACATTACTAACTAATATGGAATTTACACCAGCATGCCTTATAACATAGCTTTGAAGGCTCTTACTGCACGTAAATGTTTTTTTTTTTAAATATTCATGTTTGTGTCTCTTTGTCTTCATGCTAGCATGAGCAAGCAAGGAGTGCATGGAGTTAAGAATATCCTCATATATTCCTGCACCTATAAAATCTGTTTCATCAGTTCTGATTTACATTTGTAGCAGGTAGGTATACAATTGCCTGCACTGGGCGACAGCTTCCTCCATCCTAACACCATAAAACATATTTCCTTATAAATATGCTTTTTCTGCCAGATGCAATGTTGTATGCTTTTGAAACCATAAGATGTAAACTTTGAGACTTTTAAAATTGATTTTGCAGGATAAATATTTATTGCCTCGGAAATTATGTAATACTGACTTCCCATAACAAAATAAGTTCCCTTTTCATAAGCCCAAATTATTTTTATGGCTTAAACAAAGGAAATATATGCGGTTTGTTGAGTGTGCAGTTTACCAGTTTGCTTTATCAATAATACAAATTGTGAACCATCTGCAGCAGTTGAGCCAAGGCTGTGTAGTATTATTAGAGGTTTGAAGAGAGTTTGAGTCAAGTTAAATCAAGCTTTGTGATTTATGCATTGGATTATGATGCATTTGTTTTAGGTACTAGATTATTAGTCTATTGTTTGATTTTGGAATCAGTTTTAATTTTCTGCGAAAAGTATATTTCAGTATATTTCTCATGCAAGTTCAGAACTAAGCTGATATTTGTAAAGTATTTTCATTTATTTAAATACACCAGATTGACTCTAGTGGTGCATTTGAGCCCTATAGTTGCAGACAATGGCTATGTGCAGCTCCCAATCTGTTACATGGAGCAGTTGCTTGTATGAAAAAGGCTTATTACTGTGAGCCACAATTCTGCAGTAAACATGTGAATGACAGAATATGGCAACATCAAATCAGTTAAATGCCTAAAAGCTGGAAACGCTGACAGTTCAAAGCTGAAGGTGCTACTGTCCAAAGCTCTACCTGCTGGTCAGTTTCCAACAATGAAGTTGTCAGGAGAAAGAAAGAGGGCTGGTCTGCTGTTCTTCTGGTTAGGAAAAATGTGAGAAAAGTTATCTAAGATTTCTAATGTTTTTCCTAAACAAAAGAACATCAGTCCAGCCTTCTTTCTTTCTCCTGATAACTTCTTTGACTGTGTTATGGTTGAAAACTGACCAGCAGGTGGTGCTGATTTAACAAAATCTGTTCATATTAACAGTACATGTATTCTTTAAAAACTTGGAATTAAAAATAAAATAATGAATGGAAATGGAAAAAAGTGCTAAGAACAGCACTCTCATCTTATTTTAAGGTTTACTTATCCTTTAAACCCTACAGTCATGTTGTTGTTAAAATGATGCAGAATATAGAAACTTTGCATCCCTTACTGCTTTCTGTTACTGACTACAGAACCTGTATGCCCAAACTGGGTTGTGCTACTGACTACAGAACCTGTACAAATTATTTGCTTCTTTTGTGCCGACTACAGAACTTCTGCTGCACTAATTGCTCCTGTGCTACTAACTATAGCACTTCTGCAGCCATAGCTACTTTTGTACTCCTGACTTTATTAACTCTTCACCTCTTGCTGCTGTTGTGCTACTGGCTACAGAACCTCTGCACTCCTTACTGCTTCTGTCTCACCAAAGAAGTCTTATTCATGGAATGCTTATCATTAATGAACTTGATCCTAACTATTACCCTGCATGTACAGCATACTGTATGTGCTATATCTATCTCTCTCTCTCTCTCTCTCTCTCTCTCTGTCTCTCTCTCTCTCTCTATCTATCTATCTATATATATGTATATATCCTAGGCATTAACACACATATATACAGAAAAACACTAACACACACATTATATAAATTTAAAAAACTCCAACATAGTTTCATGCAGCATCTCATTCGACCAGCAGGTGTCAGTGTTGCCCTTTAATTTTTGGTGTGTAATTGACAAAATAGCTAAAATGCAAAAATACGAATACATCTGCAAACTTTAATTTTGCTTCTATAGGTTCATCAAGTAAAGGTCAATTAAATCCATTATACGAGTATTGATTTATTTGCTGGTTATTTGCAGGAGAAATAATAAATTTAGCTGTACAAAAGTAATCTAACAGTCCATTGTTTTCACTAATGCATTTCGTCATTCTCTTAATAAATGACTTCATTCTTATCGATTTTGTATACAGTAGGATAATGGATATGACAATAAATAGGGCCACTCATTTTTCTTTGTAGGTAAGTAGCCAATTAAGATTTTATGCAGGAATTGATTAACCTTGATAAGTGGAAGCCGACTGGTATTTCACTTTCAGTAATAATGGGGAAGGATGTCCACTTTATATGTGTAAATTATTTCACTCTTTTAATACCCATCATCTTAGCATCTGTTCTGCTGATTCTCTTGCTTTATAAGGTCAGTGCAATAAAATGAATGAAATTAATGGAAATACCTGGTAAATCCATCCAGAGTAGAGCAGAGTAGCGCTGTATTTTCTGTATCATATGTTATTACTTTTCATTAACCAGGGCCTATACTTATAAAGCCACTTGTCATTGATTCTGTAAGTGCAACAAATTGTATTTTACCTAGTTGTCAGTTATTGTTTTCTTCCTTTGATGGTGGCCTAGATACATTCTAGTGTACTGTATTGTAATGAAAGGGCACTTAGGCCCTGTTCAAGCAATAGGTAGTGTTGAAATACTGATGCTGATATTGAGATATATATATATATATATATATATATATATATATATATATATATATATATATATATATACAGATCTGCTCATAAGTTTACATACTCTGGCAGCATTTATGATTTCTTAACCATTTTTCAGAGAATATGAATGAAACACAAAAACTTTTCATTCATGGTTAGTGGTTGGCTGAAGCCATTAGGGAGCACATTTACTAATGGTCGAAGTGAATTTTTGAATAAAATCCAAATTTTTAAAATTTGAATTTAAAAGTAATTTTGGGCTACTTTGATTAACGAACAGCCCAAAACTCGATTCAAATGGAAAAAATTGGAATTTGACTATTCGCCACCTTAAAGCTGCCGAATTTCCATTGTAGCTTATGGGGAACCTCCTGGAATCTTTCCTGAAAATTCTTATAAGTCCTGGAAAATCTAAATCTTTTTAAAAATCCTTTAGAATCGAACAATGCGAAAGATGCGATCGAACGATTCGAATTCAATCGATAAAGGACCTACTCTATTGAAATCGGTCCATTATTGATGGAAAATGGCCCCCCAAAAAATTAGATGTTAAAATTTTGAATTTTGTTTTCATTTGACATTCGACCAGTAGTAAATCTGCCACTTATTGTCAAACAACTATGGTTACTCTTTTAAAATCATAATCACTACATAATCTACCCAAATGACCCTGATCAAAAATGTACATACCGCAGTTCCTAATACAGTGTATTGCCCCCTTTAACATCAATGACAGCTTGAAGTATTTTGTGGTAGTTGTGGATGAGGCTCTTTACCTTCTCAGACAAAGGTAAAGCTGGTTAAGAAATCATACATTCTGCCATGGTATCTAAACTTATGAGCACAACTGTATGTGTATCCACCCAAGATATATTGATTATATATATTTATTTTGATTATATATTTACCCACCAAAGCAAGCACAGTCCCTATCCATATCCCTATATACCCTATAGTAAAGAGCAAAACTGTTTTAGGGCAATGCCCCATGGTGCTAATTTGTGCACTTCAATTGCTGAATTTTTTAAAAGCCTCGAAAAAAGATGTAAAAAATGACCCAAGGAGGACTCCATAGACTTTACTTGGGCAGGTTAGAAAATGCCATTGGGTGAGGTATGCAACAATGTGTTTATCTGGCCCTCAACATTATCGCTGCAAAAATATATACACAAAATGTATAAATAACAAATGGAAGCCCACTGGTCAGTAGAAATATTTCCCAAATATTGTCTCCATAAAATTAGCAAAGGCTACTTGTTTTTTGTTTAATGACCACTAACCTCAAAAAATACTGCCCTAAATACATTTACATTAACTTTTTAAACTATTTTGTTTGAGAAAACTAACTGCATTGTTTATTTAAATTAATTTGCATGTTTCTTTGCTCAAAGCCAAGGATATGTATAATCTAAATGTAACGCTTTTGTGGCCTATCTGGCACACAGATAGTTAAACGCCTCCAGCTACGGCATGAGCATGGGTTACACTGCGACTTTACACATCAGGGCAGGGCCTTCGCAATGTGGAAGCAATCCCTTTAAGAAGCGGTTGAACTACAACCCACAGGCACTGTACAAACACACAGGGAACTTGGGCACCAGGAGGTTCTTGGTGAAAACAGTAACTGGGTTTATTAAACATATGCACAAGGCAATGGACCTCAGGTTTACTCACACAGGAGCGGATAATGAGGAATTAGAATATGACATCCACCACATCACATCAGAGCAGTAGTACAGACATCAAGCAGGCATTTGCAGTTACACAATCCCTTCCCTCCTGAAAGTCGACAAGGAAAGTAGCCTCTACCCTCACAGTCCCTCCTCACTGAGGTCCCTGCACTCAGGTTTTCAAAACCTGTGGGAAGCTACTCCCTCCTGCAAATCCTCGTTGGAGTTGAGCTGCTCGTGCTGCTAAACCTCACTACCTCACTCTCCTAAAGAGTCTATCACACAAACTCCCATAGGATAGCTATTCCTCATTCACGGGATTTCCTAGTTCCCGACTTACCCACCAAAGGTATCGCCTCCCTTTGGGGTCACTTCAAAGCATCAGGCCTTTCTGAACCCAGGTCCCCCCTGGGCACATGCTGCTGGATCACATCCAGAGGCCAAAGAGGAAGCTGCCACTCCCTTCCCAGCGCTATACAGTGTAAGGCAGGAAATCGTCATTACACTCTGGGCTGTAACTATTGGTTAGAAGCATGCACTTGCAACATAACCTTCTGCCTAGAAACAGAGATCAGGGACTTAACTCCATAGGTGCCAAACAGAAACCTATGGGTCCCTACATTAAGTATCAGGGAAACAGTCACCTGTGCCTTTAGCTTTTGCACTGCAAGAAAAAAAGAAATCCTTCTGTTTCACAGAAATTGTTACATTGACTGGAAGGTTTAAAGGGCTTTTCCGGCCCTTTAAACCTTGACAACTAGAACGTTACTTGCTTTTATTGTCACATTTATGAAATATATACTCATCATGCTTATCAACAAAGCTATGAATATATTGATTCTGGTATAGTGAGGCAGATGAATTCTAATGTTAGCTAGTGCCTGAATTCTCACCTCCTGGTTAGGTTTAGATAGTTTAGGTTTTCACATAGACTGTATTTATTTTTTTCACCCACCACTGCATTACACTGCATTTTATAATCAAAGATGTTTTAGCACACCTCAGTTTCAGCCTATATGAAATTCATTATGATAATTGATTTGATCATTGGAGTATTGTTATCTGTTTTCAATCCAGAGCAAAGACTACTTAAAACCAATCTAGTAACCTTAAGGTCATGAATGTTTTTAATCTGTTTAGACATTTGCATTTTTACCCATTTCAAATAATAATCATTGAAAAGCTGATATCAAAAGACATTGTCTTTAATTATTATATACAATGCTCTGTGCTGTCAGTGCTTTCAGTGCATCCCTACAATATTCTTATTTTAGTTGTGTTAGAGGTTTTGAAACTATGAATAAACTCCTCTATTTGATCCAAATATAAAAAGTTTGAATGAAAAAAAATGCTATGAAAACCTCTAAAAACAGACAAACTGAAAAAATCCAAAAGCCTCTAAAAGTCTGAATGGCTAAAGAAAGATTCAATAGAATTAGCACAGCTTTCATTCACTTCTATAGGACCTTGACTGCTTTTACTTGCTGCCATTTTGCATTGGAGTTTTCTGTGATTTTCAACTTCATACAAATAGAAAATGCAATGTTAGCAAAGTCTTAGGGGCAGATTTAATAAGATTCAAATTGATTCGAAGTGAAAATTCGAATCAAATTTGAATAAAATTTTAGGCTTATTCGACTATCGAATAGCCTAATATTTGATTCGAATTTGCCAAATTAGAAAATTTGAATTCAAATTCGATTGTTGAAGTACTGGCCCGAAATTTGATATAACAATTCGGCAGATAAAATTGCTATAAATCCCTATGGGAAGCTCCCACAGGATTTTTACAGGTTTTTTTGATCGAATGTAAAAAATCTGATTGAATGGTTAAAATCCATTTTATTGATTGATTGAATTTTTTATATTCGATCGTTCGATAATTCGAATTGTGTTAAAACAACTCAAATTCGAATTCTATGGGGTTTGAATTCGAGTTTATTCAAGGGTCGAATTCGAGGGTTTATTAACCTTCGAAATTCGACCCTTGATAAATCTTCCCCTTGATGTACCTTTCACTTTCTTGTTGGAATCATCAGCTGGGTTCCACTGAACCTGCATTGATGGAGAATTCTGCAGTACATTTATGTGAATAAATATATAAATTGAAGTAAAACAAATATTGGACCATTATCAAGCATATGATCTTGATATCACACAACACTCTCACTGGCCAACTATGCAATGATACTGTCAGCTAATATTTATTTTTTTTGATGTCCATAATCTGATGTAATCACTGCATATTAGAAGGCTTTGTCCGAATGTGAAGGCTACATAGCACTCAAACTTTGTTTTATAAAAACAAAAGTAATATCAGATACTTTTGTGTTTGCGGAAAATTCTTTTATGATACTAAATGCTCTAAAACCAACCCAAGAGGTTATTTGTGTTGTGTGCTGTTTCTACAAATTTGCATGAATTGTGCTGCACCTAATGCTTCAAATGTTAGACTTCAGAAGTGTTTCCAGAATCTCTTTTATCTGGTTTAGCTTTATTGATCTTTACTACAAATTCTTCGGATTGACTTGATGTATTCAGTAAGTTTGGTGTTCAGAAAAAGTTTTTATCTACCTACTTCTCTGATATGGAACAGCTATTGCTTTATTAACCCTGATAAGATTATTAAATTATTATTAGAATAATGACATTTTAATTCCCTACGGCACAGTCAGTATCAACTGTTGACTACTAGTGAGAAGGATTTAATGTGGAAATGTAAAGGTTTCATGTTGAACAGAACACCCAGATAATTTATGCTCAGGCTGTGGATTGTATTGGGCAATAAGATTATTTTGATTTCATGGCAATGAGAAAGGAAGGGACATGGCATGAGTACTTGAAGAAAAAAGAAAGTATAAGGAGTTATTTTTTTCAACAAGACCCTGTTTCCAAAATGAATATGTTGCCAAAAGGGCTATCATGAGATGTTCCGAAAAGTTAAAAAAACTCCTGTTAAGCTAAACATTCAGTTATAGGAAACTCAAATGGGTGCTGGTTTATTAAAGGGGAACTATTGTGAAAATGAAAATTTAAAATAACTTCAGAAATAATCAAGTCATCACTCAGCATCGGTTTCCCTTCATTGTTTCTTCATGCAGGAGTTCGGTGTCAGATATTCATTGATAGTTAGATTCAATATATCACATAAGGGGCTCCTTTTGCCTAAAAGATGTATTAGAGCTCACTCTATTAAATCACCAGAAATCCTGTCTCTCTACATGCAGGATTTGTGCAAAAGGCAGTTATTTTGTTAGATTTTGTTTATACTGGAATCAGTTATTTGAATGAACTGTAATACATGTGCTAGGAAAGGGAGCCCTCCTATAAGATATATTGGATCTAACTGTCAATGAATATCTGACACCCAACTCCTGCATGAAGGCAGAATGAAGAGAAACAGTTGCTGAGAAAGGAATAGTGAACATAAACTTGATTATTTCAGAAACCATGAGAATATAAATTGATTGTATTCACAAAGTTTATTACTAAAGTATGCTGAAGCTTATATTACATTTTCATCCTCCCATTGAGGATTTTATTCTGTTTTTGTATGCAATATTCATGTCAATTGTATAAGTATAGAACCAATAGCCTGTGCTTTTATATTAATTGAGCACTAATTGAGCCAGCAGAAGCAGCAATATGCCCAATGTTACCTGTTCATTTATGCATGAATAGCAAGTTCTTTGTTGTAGCTAATATCCTTTCTAATTTCTGTCAGATACTAAAATATGGCACTGGTTCTAACTGTAGTAATACTTGTTAAAGGCCTATAAAATGTGTTTAAATTAATGAATAAAGGCAATTGAGTAAAGGACAGGTTGGAACTGGAATTTCTTTAAAAGAGAACTAAAGCCTAACTAAAGAAGTAGCTAGACATATTGTACATTATCTTTTGAGCTTCTGTACCAAATCAAGGCAACCCCAGCCCTTTAGCAGAAAAGATCTGTGTCTCCAAAGATGCCCCTGTAACTCCCCATTTTCTTTTCTGCTGATTCACTGCAAATGCTCTGTGTTGCTGTCACTTACTGAGCGTAGGGACCCACTGTACAATATACAGTACACATAGAATATAAATATCACATTAGAAGGCTGGTTAATACTTAATACAGATAATTACTAAAGGTCAGCTCAGAAGCCAGTGCAATTAGCATCAGAATTTAATAATCAGCCCTGTAGCATCAGCTATATTACAGACAAAAGAATACATCAAATGAATGTACAGCATTTCTGGATAGGCTTTACAGTATCTGCCAATAAAGCCTATCCATTCGTTTGAGGTATTATATGCTACAGTCCAAGACACTGAGGACAAAGCACCTGGTATGGGGAATTAATTCAGAGTTGGAGTGGTCTCTCATCGGTTTCCATTGATTATATTACAGACAAACCTCATTTGCTGCTTGATAATTTGCACTGACCTCTAAGCATAGCTTCTGAACAGCTGCTCAGAGCCCACTGACACTTTCCAAGATGGTGACCCCTTGTGACAAGTTTGAAGTCCTGGATCATTGCTACTATTGACATGCTGAAACTTTAGGCTGGTGCAATACCTTAATTGTATAAAATTTGGCATTTTTAGCCATATTAATTTTTAGAGTTTAGTTCTTTAAGACAGTGGGACATTTTATTATTTGGATCCAGAATTTATTTAAGGCTTTAGTCCATTTTATTATATGTTGCAAATAGTTTTCCAAAATAGTTATAATTGAAGAAAAATTTATGACAGAAGAATGTACATGTACAGGGATTGGCGACCAGCAGTCTTGGCTCAAGAGAACAGCTACAGGAAGTCAAGCATTGTATCATTTCAGGCCACACTTAGGGGAATGTTTATCAAAGTGTGAAATTAGAGAAAAACCTCTCTACTCTATTGACTTTTTAATTTTTCATATGGGATTTTTGTGAAATCGTGAACTCTAACACGTGGATGAAAACACTGCAAAAGATCCCATAGGAGTGACTAGAACGTGGGTGAAATTTTTCTGGAGTGAGCTCTAAATTTTACACTTTGAGCAATCTGGCCCGTGGGAGGTTATTTACTAAAATCCAAATTTATCAAATTTTTTAAATAGAAACCACCACCAAGCTCCCATACACCATTTTACCTTATATGTAATTAAAAAAGCTTGATTTAATTGGTTTGTTCAAGCAAAAATCGTGAATCTTTTTCTTGAAAAGCCTGAATTTTTCAGATTTTTTAACAAAATAGTCGGATTTACAGACTAATTCCAGCACAGACCACAGAAACTTCAAAATAGGATATGGACCTCTGCTGTTTATACACAACCACGGCAGGTCTGAGATGGAGGATTTACAGATTTGGGTTTTTTGCTACATCGGGCTTTAATAAATCTAGAAACATTCAAGTTTTTTTTTAAAAAAAAGTGAAAATTTTTAGTTTTGCCCCAAAAAGCCCAACCAGAGTAAATAACTCCCTTAATATCTTTGTATGATCCAAAATCATGTGCCTCCAAAACAACTTCCCAGTTTTCATGCTTGCTTGCATCCATATGTCTATCACAATCAAACCAATCAATTCTGTTGCTGGAACAAGTAGTTTTTAAAGTGGACCCGTCACCCAGACACAAAATCTGTGTAATAAAAGTCCTTTTAAAATTAAACATGAATTCCTATTTCAAATTTTTATTAAAGCATTCATAGTTGTTTTAGGTTAAGGCCACACAGGAAGATTTCGTGGAGATTTGTCACCTGGCGACTAATCGCCGCGACTAATCTCCCCGAATGGCTTGCTAGTCTTTTGCACTGATTGCTTGATTTCGAGCGACTTTCAAAAACGCATTGCCACGTGTGAGTTGGTGCCGGCGACTTTAGCACTTTCGGGTGCAAGATACTCGCAAACCATTCGGGGAGATTAGTCGCGGCGATTAGTCACCTTAGGCATAGAGGCGGGGCAGATAATTACTTTTACTTTCCATTCAGCACTTCCTAAATGCCACTGCTCCCCACACATTCCCCCAGTTCTCTTAACCATTTAATTGTGTAGCCAGGACATGGGGATAGACATCGGGTCCCCCATTCTGGTGCACAAACAAGATTCTGAGATGATACAAGGCTTGCCTTAATAACAGTGTCCACAAAATGGCTCCTGCCTGTTTGCTATAATTATGAATTCCCAGACTGAAGGAAACAAGATTAAAATAATTTATATAGTGTAATGTTTATTTTGCTTGACTAATGTGATAAAATATGATTTAAATATTTTGTTTAGGGTGACGGTTCCACTTTAAATCGAGAAACTGTTTTTGGTGAGGAAAAGACAACAGACATTTTTTTTATCTAAGCTTTGGATTCCAGTCCAACAAACCCAATAAAGAAAGGACCCTCATCTGGTGTACTATTGAACTAGGGCCTTTGCCGACCCTAATTTGTACATGTTATATCCCTACAATAATGGTTGTCCTGTGGAACTAGATCCCTCTTGTTAATGCCAAAAGTACATTGTAACTGCTCCCCTGTTCCCTTGAAGAAGATAGCATTCTGCTATATAAGCTGCATACATATAACAATATAAAACATCAAACTAAACATTTAGACAAACAGGCCTAATGAGCTGCAGGAATACCAAGTGCCATTGTAGCAGTTGCCTAATTAATGCCTAATTAGACAGAGAAGAGATGAATGGTTATCCACTGGTGGAATGTTATTGTGTACACTGTACATAGTGACTTGCTGTCCTTTTGTGGTTGCTTTTTGTTTCGGCATGTAGTTTTAAAAATCAGAATTTTCCCCTGGGAATACAATAAAAATGTAGAACTCTATAGGGAGGAATTGCATCATAAAACTCCCTTATTATTGGGCAATTTATGTGTAAGTTGCTAGAAATTTGAATTAATGAGCCATTGATATATTCAACTGACAGCTGCCTGGTCTATGAATAATTCAAATACCCATTGTTTTAAGGAGTTCCTTTGGGAATTCATTTGAACTCAAACAAACTTCAGAGAACAGCAGTTAAAGTTTGAAAAAAAAAAAAACTAAGTGTAATCATTTAGTGCTAAGGTAGTTGGGGGTAGGGGGAAGGTGAAATGTAATTCCCAGTTCCAACACACAAATAAATGCATTTTTCAGATTCATCTCTCAGGAATATTAAATTACCTTTTTAAATCTTTATATGGCAGTAGGTGTATGGCATCTTATAGAATGCAGGTCCGTATGGCTGTCATTGATCCTAGCTTGCAGAATTTTTTCATATTTACCTTCATGTTCATCACTATGAGTTTCTTGATATCCGATTGATTGTCATATACACATGCACACACATATGTGCTTGTATATTTGCATGCACGGAGCACTCAGACTCAATACCTGATTTTTAAGACAGCCTGTATATATGAATTGAATTCTAGAGCTAACCACTTGAAGGAGAACTAAAGTTTAACTAAAAATTGGCTGTAAATGTTATACATGATTTGGGCTTCTGCACCAGCCCAAGGCAACTACAACCATTTAGCAGTAAAGATTGGTGTCTCCAAAGATGCCCCAGTAGCTCCCCATCTCCTTTTCTGCTGATTCACTGATTCACATGCTCTGTGCTGCTGTCACTTACTGAGCTTAGGGACTCACTCACAATATACAGTACACATAGAATAGAAATGTCACAATATAAGGCTGATTAGTATTAATACAGATATTTGCTACATGGCAGCACAGAATCCAGTGTAATTAGCATCAGAATGTAATAATCAACAACTATATAAGCATCAGCTTATATAACAGACAAACCTAATTTTCTGCTTGATAATTTTTGACAACCCCTAAGCTTAGCTTCTCAACAGCTGATCAGAGCCCACTGAGCATGTGACTGTTGCAGACACTTTCCAAGATGGTGGCCCCCTGTGATAAGTTTGATGTTCTGAATCAGTGCTGTCCAACTTGTGGTACCGAGGGCTGGAATTTTTCTTGCCTACATGGTGGAAGGCCAATAATGGAAGCCAGTGTTAGCCACACCCTGATTTTCAACCACACCCACACAGATTGAAGAACCAGTAACATCAATATATTTTTTTAAAAATTAGTTAGTATAAAACGAAAAAAAAAACTCAAAGACAAATGAAACTTGTTTTTGTTAAGAAATAACTTACCGAAACTCTGCTTCTGCTCCTCATCAGAAAAGACAACAAGGTGACGATCCATCATGCAGCACTCGATTTCTCCTCCCTGGCTATCTCCTATAAGGAAGGCAGGGAGAAGAAAACAAGTCCCGCATGATAGATTTGCTGTAGCAGAGTTTTGGTAAGTTATTTCTTAATAAAAACTTAGCCATTTCAAAGTTTCATTTGTCTTTGTGTGTTTTTTTTTTTATACAATTTTTTTTTAATTTGATGTTACTAGTCCTTTAATGGTGGTAGCACACCAAAAGACCAAATGATTGGTACTCACTGCAGGAATGTAATTTATCACTCATTTGTGGAAAAAGTTATGTCATATTAAGTTCAATATAAAAATAAGAACTGGGTAAATAGATAGACTGTACAAAATAAAAAATGTTTTCAATATAGTTAGCCAAAATTGTAAGGTGTAAAGGCTGGAGTGACTGGATGTCTATCATAACAGAACAGAACACAACTTCCTGTAGCAGAGAGGCAGCTTTCTTGGTTTCCAGGCAGTAATATATACATATATATATATATACATATATATATATATATATATATATACAGTATATATGCATATTAATTATTTATTAAATGCATATCATGTAATATATTGGTATTTAGTTTTTGTACATAACAAAGAAAGTTTCTGCTCTTCAGTTATATATGTTGTTTCCTCATTTTTAAATTGTGTGCATTGAGTGCATTCTCAGGATGTTGCACATTACTGAATGGATTTAGGACCTATTGCACCTATTAACTGGATATCATTTGTATATATTTTGATGCAAATTTCATTGGTAGTGATGGGGGAACTTGTCCTAAAAAATTAGCAAAACACATTTTCAAATTTCAAAAACATTATTTGCATCTCAGCAGTATACGAATACACAGTGAGACGAAACAACATGGCTCCAGCTAGTACAGATCACAAAAAAGGCACAATATAATATATACAATTCAGGTGTGTCTGGAATGTTGGAATGTAGTGGGAGGGCAGGCAGTGAGTTGAGGAATCTGATAGCTTGTGGAAAAACGCTTACGCACAGCCTGGTTGTTCAGGCTTTAATGCTGCAAAAGTGTCTGCCAGATGGGAGCAGCTTTAACAGTCCGTGTGAGGGTTGTGTGGAGTCCAATGCAATATAGGAGGCCTTTCTTGCACAGTGCCTGCGGAAGATGTCCTGCAGTGATGGAAGAGCCGCTCCCATGATGTTGCCAGCTGCTCTGACAGTCCACTGTAGATGTTTCCGGTCAGCAGCGCTGACACTACTGTGCCAGACAGAGATGTAGCTCATCAGTACACGCTCTATGATGCCCCTGTAACACTGTGAGGGTGGAAGGCTGGCCTGTTTTAGTCGTTTCAGGAAGTGAAGACGTTGCTGAGCCTGTTTGGTGGTGGTCCAGGTGAGGTCATCTGAGATGTGGCCTCACAGGTATTTGATGTTCTATGCTGTCTATACCGTGGAGCTGTTGATGTTGAGTGGTGTGTGAGCAGGGTGAGTTCTCCTGAAGTCGATGATCATCTCTTTCATTATATCCACATTCAGTGACAGGTTGTTCTCACTGCACCAGACTGTCAGTTGCTGAAGCTTAACTCTGTATGCCGACTCGTCGTTGTGGCTGGTGAGCCCCACCACAGTCGTGTCATTGGCGAACTTGATGATGTGGTTTGAGCTGTGTCTAGCAGTCATGTGTCAGCAATGTGTACAACAACGTGATGAGAATGCATCCTTGAGGAGCTCCTGTGTTCAATCTCATGGTGCTGGAAATGGTGTCACCGATACAAACAGACTGAGGCCTCTGTGTCAGGGGGCCTATTGGCTCCTCAGGGAGTTGTCAGGACCAAGGAGGAAGCTGTAGGGTTAAGGTCCAGAAACGAGGTACAGCCGAGGGTTCAGGTAATATCTAGGTCAAAGTCCAGGCTAGGGTTCACAAGGCAGGCAGAATGGGTTCAAGGTCAAAGTTCAGGTAAGGGTTCAAAGTCCAGGAATCAATAGTTTAGAGTTAGAGCACCCAGGAATGTTAACAAACAAAAACCGATACTTGGGCGCCATTGTGGCGTCCTATGCGCCCTTTTAAAGTGAATTTGGGGCAAAAAACTGCTCAGGCATTGCAACAGACGTTCTGTGCATGCAGTGATGTCATGCGCATGCACACACCAGCACTGCTACCCACATTGTGGCCATTGGTGCCCCCATTTTGGGAGCGACGCCAGAGTGGATAGATACGCCGGCTGGAGCTCCTGGTAATGCTCCAGGTGGCTTTCATGATAGTACAACCCTCTCTATGGGGGTCCACCGGACCACCAAGTCTGGGTTTCTGGGGAAACTTAGTGTAGAATTCTCTCACGAGGCAGGGAACATGAACATTGGAGTGTTCCTCCCAAGAGAATTCTTCAGGGCCAAAGCCCTTCCACTAGATGAGATACTGAAGAGATCCCCTGGAAAATCTAAAATTTAAGATCTTCTCCACTTCATACCTTGTTGGCCATCCACAGAGAAAGCAGAAGGAAGAGGGCAATCAAAAGAGAAGTGATTGGAGATTGCTGGTTTCACCAAGGAGACATGGAATACGTTGAGAATCCGCATCTCTGGAGGAAGTTGTAGTTGAACAGCCACAGGGTCAATGATCTCAGAAATGGAATAAGGACCAATGAATTTTGGACCCAATTTGGGAGAGGGAATCTTCAGACGAATGTTCCTAGAAGAGAGCCATACTTTATCAACCTATGGTCAGCAAAAGTCTTGTGTACCAAAGTGCTTTTTTCTAAGTTAGACTTAGTTGCAGCCCAGATAGCAGATACGGCTGGGATGGTAGACAGTAGGAAGTCTTGAGGAAATGCCTGCGATGCTGACTGTACACTCACAAAAAAGGAGATCTTCCAGTGGAAGTGTGACAAGAATTATTATGAGTGAATTTCGTCCATGGGAGGAGATCGGACCAATCATCCTGACAGAGGGAGATATGGTTTCTTAGAAATTGCTCCAGGGCAGGGATCCCCAACCTTTATCACCCATGAGCAACATTCAGATGTAAAAAGAGTTGGGCAGCAACACAAGCATGAAAACTTTTCCTGGTAGTGCCAAATAAGTGTTGTATTGGTTATTGGTAGCCTCTATGTGGACTGGCAGCCTGCAGGAGGTTCTGTTTGGCAGTGCACCTGTTTTTTATTCAACTAAAATTTGCCTCCAACCCTGGAATTAAAAAATAAGCACCTGTTTAGAGGCAACTGAGAGCAACATCCAAAGGGTTGGGGAGCAACATGTTGCACGCGAGCTACTGGTTGGGGATCACTGCTCCAGGGGTTGGTTCACTCGCTCCACTGCCCCATTAGATTGGGGGTGATAGGCAGTGGAGAACTGGAGAGTGATATCCAAAGCTTTGCATAAGGAGCACCAGAACCTGTATACAAACTGGGATCCACTGGGAAGCCATGCAGCCGGAAAATATACTGGATAAAGAGCTGGGGAAACTCCACCGCAGAGGGTAATTTTTGCAAGGGGATAAAGTGTGCCATCTTGCTGAAGCAATCAAGCACTACCCAAATGACAGTATTCCCTTTTGAGGGTGGCAACTCTACAATGAAGTCCATACTTAAGTGGGACCATGGACGAGAGGTAATGGATAGTAGTTGCAATAACCGCTGGGTTGAGTGTGACTAGATTTCGTAGTGGCACAAACTGTACAGGCAGCCACAAAGTCTTTAACATCTTTACAGATAGTAGGCCAACAGACAAGACATCATACAAGTTCTTTTCAGGACCAGGATGACCAGTCTGTTCCCAATTTACGATGTCGCAGTTCTGCTCCGCAGGGGAAAACTTTTTATTTTAGAAAAGTACGCACAAGGATGTAGCTTCCCATCCATGGAGTGTCCCAACATCAGAAACATCTACTTCTACTTCACTGAAGAAGGGTAGGTGCAGTTCAGGAGTACATAGGCAGAAATGAAGGCATCCCTCAGGGACTGGAAGGCCTCAAGGGCCACAGGAGGCCAGGAATTGGGTTTTCCTCCTTTACGAATGAGGGAAAGAATGGGAGCAATTCGGGAGGAGAACCCTTTAATAAATTGCAGGTAGTAGTTGGCGAAGCCAAGGAATCTTTGAATCGCCTTGGTGCTTAAAGGAAGTGGCCATTTCTGAATAGCTCAAACCTTGGCAGGATCAATCTCGAACCCCTCAGGGGAAATAATATAACCGAGGAATGGAATATTAGGCACCTCAAAGACCCACTAATCCAGCTTGGCGAAGAGGGAGTTTTCCCTTATGCAAAATAGAACTTCCCTCACTTGAGAGTGATGGCTTTCCAAATCCAAAATATTATAATGTCGTCCAGGTACACGACTACCGACTTTCCTAGAAGGTCTCGGAAGATGTCGTTCACAAATTCCTGGAAGATGGCGGGTTAATTGCTGAGGCCAAAGTGCATCACAAGGTATTTGTATTGCCTACCCAGAGTATTGAATGCAGTCTTCCATTCATCACCTTCTCGGATTCTGATGAGGTTATATGCCCCTCAGAGATCCAACTTGGAGAAAATCTTAGCCTCTCTTAGCTGGTGAAAAAGTTCACAGAAAAGGTGCAAGGGCTATTGGTTTTTCACAGTAATGTTATTAAGTCCCCGGTAGTCAATGCAGGGACACAACCTACCATCCTTCTTTTCAACGACGAAGAAACCTGCCATTGCTGGAGAGGTAGAGGGATGGATAAAACCCCACTGGAGATTCTCATTGCTGTACTCTTTCATAGCAGTGGTCTCTGCAGGAGACAAGGGATAAGTCCGACCACAGGGGGCGGCATTGTTCCAGGAAGGAGGTCAACAGGGCAGTCGTATTGTCGATGAGGAGGGAGGAATTCTGCTGATTTTTTACAGACGACATCGGAGAAATCTCGCTAGACAAGCAGTAAGGACTGAAGTTCCATAGACGAGATGGTTACCCGGTGGAAAGGAGTAACCGGCAAACAGTGGTTTTGGAAATACGAACTCCAACTGGAGATTTGACTGGAGGACCAATCATTTGAGGGATTGGGGTGTCGTAACCAGGGTAACCACAATACGATCGGAGGGACAGGAAATAATCAAGAAGGACAGTCTCTCAGAGTGTAAAGTCCCAACTTTCAAAGGTAATTCCCCCGTAGTCTTGGAGATCAATGCTGAAGATAACGGTCTGTCATCAATTGCAAATGCCCATATAGGAGAAGGCATAAGAAAGAGAGGGATACCATTCTCTTTGACAAAGGCAGTGTTCATAAAATTGCTGGCAGCCCCAGAGTCAAGGAAAGGTGAAACTTGGACAGTTTTATTGGGTAGCGATCTCTGTAAAGGAAGACGAAACTGGTGAGAGTTCACTTCGAATCTAGGGGTAATGCTATCCACAAGAGATATCCCAGGATTACCTTGGAGATGAGGACCTTTAGGTTTCAAGGGACAGAAGTTGGCAAAATGAGCTTGACAGCCACAGTAGAGACAGAGACCTGCAGTGTGTCCCTGGAGTTTCTCCTGTTCAGTAAGGTGAGCTTCTCCAAGTTGCTGCTGTGAAGGATGGCTGGAAATCCTCAGTCTTTTGCACACTAGTCCTTATGCCTAGAAATCCTGTGTGCAACTCCGTCTAAGTTGCATATAAGTACCCAAAAGTAGAGGGTACAGGATGCAGGCAAACCAGGCAGATTAACTGCTTCAAATTGTGTTTATTGGTACAACATGTTTCGAGCCTTCAAGGGCCCTTTGTCAAGTGAAAAAATTCCTTACAATCAACACCTTTAAAGTGTGTAACAGGAAGTGCTAAGAGGTAGCCAAACCCACCCACTGGGCTAGATACCACCCCCTGGGAAATTAAGAAATAGTCTTTTGTGAATATAATACAAATGGAGAGTGTCCGGTTCTGTTCAATTGTTAATCCTGTTATCACCTCATTTGTGGAAACAATGTGTAATTGTGTAAAGTAGCACTGTAAATAAAAAGAAGATACTAATTTGTAACAAGGTTAAAACATCCAAAGGTTGACAAAACAGAACTGCCCTTAGTACTGGCCTACTGTCCAACATCTGGAAAGCATATATCAAATCTTTAACAAAGAGCATTCGCAACCATTAATTAATATTCTTAATTTGCCCATACTTTACCATTAGTAGTATTCATAGATTCATATCGAGGCTAGGGCAAATTAATATCTGAAAAGTAAGAGATAAAGAAGTGTTACTTGTGTGTCACAAAAAGCATTTTACACTCCAGGCTTCATTTAGACCCTTTGGATTAACTGAATTTAGTTTTTTAATCCAGTACATTTCTCTCTGTGCTAGTCTCAATTTTATATCGCCCCCTCTAGGGTGCATATATATGACCTCTAACACTTGCCATTTCAATTGGCTGACGTTAAGTTTCATTTCATGGAAGTGTCTTGCAACGGCAGTATCTGTGTATGTATCTTTGCGGTAATTCCTTATATTACCTCTATGTTCCTTAATCCTTATTTTAATTTGTCTAGTGGTTTGACCCACATAAGCTTTTCCACATGATTTGTCTCCCTCAGAACTCTCAGTACTTAATAAAGGACTTAATTTTGTCCCCCATTACACCTTGGACCGCACAGAATGGGAAATTAATTTCCAAAAATTTTTGAGAGACATGAAGGTGAAGGCACATTTTTTCGGACAGGAGTTTAAAAGTCCCATAGACTCTGAGACTGCGTTGAGACTTAAGAAAAGGTGTAATTTTGTTCCTGATTTCAACAATGAAGCACTTATTACTGTCAAATTTTTCAGGTTTGACCCTAAATCACTCAATTTTTTCAGGATATCTCCCAAAAACCCAGAATTTTTGGTATTATAGCACTAAATCCAGCACAGATCTTCATATCTTCAAATTGTAAAAGGGACATCTGCTATTGACTTCTACATGACCTCTGCAGGTCTGAGATGGCATATTTTGAGTTTTAGCAGCTTCGGAGTATAAGAATTCTAGTTTTTTTTCCTTCCTTTTTTCTTCTAAAACTTTTGCCCAAAAAAAACTTGAAATCGAGGTTTAGTAAATAATCCCCTTTATGTCAAAATGTCAAAGTTCCCACTGTGGCCAGTGTCAATGCAGAGAAATACAGCTAAAGAATTTTTTTTGTGTAATTACGACCAACTATCAAACAAAGTTATTATTATTATTATTAATAATATGTATTTATATAGCACCAACATATTTTGCAGCATTGTACATTCAGAGCTTCTACTGTGAAGTCTCCAATTAGTATTAGGTTTCTTGATTGCAGCTGCCCTTCCCTGGTCCATTCTGCTGGACTCTCCAACACAAAACACAACTTTGCAGGGAAGGGAAAAGAATAGATACTATGGTACAGTATACCTAATTATGTATAATAAAGTGTCAAGTGCAACACACTGTGCTAGATTAATTTTTTACTTGTTTACATTCAGCGCTTAAACTGCGAAGTCTTCAATTTGTATTAGGTTTCTTGATTGCATCTGCCCTTCACTGGTTCACTCTGCTAGACTGTCCAACACAAAACAAAACTCTGCAGGGAAGTGAAAAAAATAGGTACTATGGTGCAGTATACTTATTTATGTATTAAGGTGGCCATAGATGCAGAGATCTGCTCGTTTGGCGATGTCAACCAACGAGTGGATCTCTCCACGATATCCTCACATTGAATTGAGCGATATCAGGCTGTTCCGATCATGGGCCCTAGGGTCCAACGATCAGATCATAATGCATCAGAAACGGGAGGTCGGATCACAGAATCGCATACATGCACAGATGCTGCTGCAATTTGAGAGATATCAATTAGGGAAGCCGTCTGATGGCCCAGTTGTTGAAGCACATTATTTTTAAATAAATACGCACTATTATATATATTTTGTATTTTTATTTCTTTTCATGAATATTTTATTACACCATAGATTCATGCATGAACTTGCTTGATGTCTACTTACTTTGAAAGCTTGGTGAGTAGGCAATTTTACCATAGTGTAAGAGACCTATCCTTGGTCTAACTTGCCTAAAGGGTCTATAGAAAATGGCACTCTTTTAAACAAGTCTCAAAAAATTTATATAGCACAGTGTGTTGAACTTGGCAATTTATTAAGCCCCCACACACGGGTCAATAAGCTGCGACTCTGTCTGTTGGCAGCTTTTAACGTGTGCGGCACACACGTTGTAGGAGCATTTACTGGTTCAGCTCTACTGCACATGCGCTGAAAGTCACGAGGTTGAAATCGGAAAACTTTGTGACTTTCGGTGCATGTGTAGTAGAGCTGAACTGTTAAATGCTCCTACTGAGCATGCTCAGCCAAACGCCAATGGATCCAGGAAGAAGACCGCACGAGAGAAGATTGCGTCTGCAAACTAATTATACATAATTAAGGGTACATAATAGTACAGATGCAGTCACTTTGGATTGTGTGTTAAATGCGTCGTGACTTAACTCATCTATCCCATTTATCCCACTTAGCACAGAATATTGTGTCACAGCATCCCATCCAATTAAAGAGTTCACCATTGAAAACAATGGTGCTTTGGTATGCTAATGAAAAGGTTAAATGCATTAAATGAGTTAAGATAACTTTAGATAACACAGTTTCTTCAATTATCCCTGAGTCACGACGCGTTTAACTTACAAATCCAAGTGACTGCATCTGTACCTATATTTGCGCTTCCCTGCATAGTTTTGTTTTACAACCAACTTTCTTTGCATATCAGATGCAGTTGCTCCAAGCACATCTTTCCTTTGCAAGAGTTATGAATTATTATATTATTATACTAAGAATTTTTTTAGGACTTGACAATCCTTTCCATCCCTTGAGAAGTGACATGTTTATATAGTGAATAAACTACCCCCTCTGGTAAAATATAAGGATATTATAAGTTCCATGACCATATAAAAAGACAAGGCAGAGGTTTCTAATATCCTCATATTTTGCAACAGGGGGTACTTTATTATAATAAATAAGATTCAGTGATTCATGTGACAGAAATGACATTACTGAGCTCCAATTATAGCTGATGACATCACTAAGCATCATTTATAAGGATATAATTTACAGAATATTCATGGCTCTTGGGTATTATAAGAATATATATCACAGGATATGCATGGCTCAAACACATAACACAGGAATATAAAATATTACTTGCCAACTGCATGCATAACACAAAAAAATCCCATATTTTATATATTATTCACACACTCTGTATTATTCACTCAAGTGCTAGAAATAATGCATATGCATAGGAGCCTTTTTCTGAAATAGCCCTTAGGGATCAGTTGCCTATCTTTCTTGAAGTCACAGGGATATGCTAAAAATTACATTTATTGTACACTGGGAAGATCAGAAGTACAAAAGTGATATTTATGTTATTAATAGAGATGGGCGAATTTCTGCCGTTTTGCCGAATTTCCAAATTCACGAATTGGCGAAACTGCTAATTTTGATGTTGGTGTCAATTTTTTAAGCATTTAAATTTTTGTTGCCGGCATCAAAACTTTTGACACTGGTGAATTTTCGGATGCTAATTTTCATGGGTGATTCACAAATTTATTCGCCAGTGGCGAAACGCAGAAATTCGCAGAGAATTCGCCCCTCACTAGTAATTAATGTATGTTTTAAAACTTTTAGGATTAGTAGCAACATAATGATTCAATTGTACATAACAGACAGCAGTTCTAGAAACCTATGTATATGAGGAAGAATCTTAACCAGCACTAAGGTTTATTTTTTTAGGGAAAAAGTCTATTTCACTTCTCATTTTATAACTAATTATCATTTTATGACTCATGGCATTTTATAATAAAACTCTATGTCATGACACATGCCATTATGCTGCTGTATATTTCTAGTTGCCTTTTTATATTTTACATTTCATTTCAAAGGACTCGCAGAACAAATCTATCTGAACCAAAGTAATAATTTTTATATTCTGTTCAAGACTAGAATATTGATAAGGTTGGGACTTTAAGGCACCCTGCTGCAATGCACATTTATTGCACACAGTGAATAGCTGAACATTTTACTTGGTTCATGGAGGGCTGCGCATTGGGTAGCTTAACAACTAAATGTTGTATGGGTAGCCATGCTACTGAGCAGAAACAGATTAGATCAGTACTGCACTGTACCAGGATTCATATCACTTCTTTCTTTTGAATGCTGTTAAGGAGCCCATGATTATTTTCTAGCTCCAAGACACCAATCGTTTTATTCCTTGTTACTATAGAGCTTTTATTTCATTAGAGATTCCTGCAATGATGGGATATTTAGTAGACCATGTATGCATTGCCTCATGGTTAGATGCATCCAGACTATGAATCACTGGTAAAAGGAGATTTTACTAAGATTTAAAATAGACCATTTCTTATCAGACCATGTTAATATATCATTTAACACAATTCATGCAAATACTGCTAATTTAACTGTGTAAGATAATTTCTGGAATTGTGACACATATTATTTTACAATACCTATAGAAAAGCATTTATATATGGGCCCCTACTAATTGCAAGGTGGTTGTTCTGGGATTGCTTGCTCTAGAGCTAATGCTGAGGTGTCCATATTTTTACTTCATACTACATTCTTAAATTTTGGTTCTTTGTTGTCTAAAGATTTTTAATTTATAATTGTGGTTCATATGTATCTTCTTAAACTGGTGAAGCCATGCTCCTGATATCTGCATCCTCCTGGTAAATGCAGTGGGGGGACAATCATGCTCAAAGGGTGCCCTCCAGACCCTATTTTCAAAGGAAGGGACTGTTGGAAACATGGAACAGAAATTATATTTTTCATTTAAACATCCATACTTGTTATAAATGTTTTAAATATCTGAGCTGTTAATCAAATATGCCTGAGGCATAGAGGTAGGGCAGTCAATTACATTCACTTTCCATTCAGCAATTCTTACATGTCACTGTACTCTTTAAATTTTCCCTTCCCTCCTCAGGCTCTATAATTTTATAAGAAACTGTGTATGGGCATTAAGTCCCCCATTCTGGTGCATACACAAGATTATTAGTAATGACATAACAAAGGAATTGCCTACACCTGCCCATGAAATAGCCTTTGAGTCAGTGTCCAGTTTGAAGCCCTGGTCCAATTACTTTTGAGCCCCTTAAATGAATGTGTTGAAAAAAGGCTTTAGTTCCTCACATTTTATGCAATCTTTTTGTTCAACCCACAGAAGTAAAGCTGAAAGTCAGCAGTTCAACTGCATCTGAATTTCATTTAAAAAGTTGTCTCTGTCTAAATGTTTATGGTTCTAACTGTGTGTGTGTGTATATATATATATATATATATATATATATATATATATATATATATAAAATACTCAAATACTTTTCAGAGTATCAAATGGAAAAAAATCTGGGACACACAGTGCTTGTAGCTACATAAAGTGTGGCCTGGTTAAATATAGATAGATATACGATTTCCACCCACAATTAGGTTTAAGAGATTCATCCTTCTTCTGAATTGTAATATTTTTGTCAAAGAATGTTGATATAGGGCTAGGACATACTTACTGTGTTATTGTAGCTTCATCTGGGAAAATAATGCATAACAACCACCACAATTATTTTCAATGACCCTATATAGGTGTAACCCTATATTGGAGTGCTGCTACAAGAGCAAATTACCTTTAGGTGTCAGGTGTTTGCAGAAAAACTCCTATTATGTATAGCCTGGAAAATCACAAAACTGAAGAACTCTGTAATTATGTCATGTGAATTTAGCACTTGACATGAATGTAATGCTTCAGTCCTACTTTAGCCCAGTTTTTGCAGAGGTAAGTGGCATATGTAGGCCTCGGGCAGTGACATGTTTTAAAGTAATAATCCTTATAAACCTATCCTGGGGAGGAAAGTTCTGAACTGGCGTGTATGGAGCAGACTGACTCTCAGAGCACCCT
>CM044441.1:127997054-128026691 GCA_024363595.1 Xenopus borealis
GCAAGTCTTTTTTTCAGCCTAACTTACTATGTTACTATGTTACTATGTTACTATGTATCCCTAGTGTGTTCCATCAGGGTTAACAGTGTTCGACCCAAGGAGACTTAAGAGGTTTGTTAAGACTTCCTGACTGTCTTACCCCTTTATATGTGTGCATACTTCTCATGTGATTGATGCATATTCACAGCAATATCAGAACAGCTTCTGATACATCAAAACAAACAGCTTTTGCATTCTTGAAGGGTATTGTTGGAGCTTTTTACTTAAATATATTATGATTACTACCTTACGGTATGATATGTTGTTTAGCAATAAATGTTCCAAGTAATAAAAAAACAGTTCTAGTGTATATCACGTATCACTTGTAGAAAGAAGAACATAACCAAAATCATTTATTTTTTCAGAGCTGACATGTTTCATAGCAAAATATAAAGTATTTTACAGATGCTATAAATTTCTGCCACACTGCCTTGAAATCCAATTTTTGTTGTTCAAGGTAGAGAGAAATAAAGTGACTCAGTGTTCTGCAGGTTTAGCAGGAGCTGTGTTTCATTGTGTTTGGAATATGGCAATTAGTTTTATGCTTTCAGATTTTATGCACTCATTATTTATAGTCATTATTAAAACCTAACAGATGGCAAAACAACAAAATCAAATTAAAATATAAAAATGAGAAATAAAAATAAAAGTCTATTGTTGGCAAACAGTTTTACATGTATTTTTAGACTGTAGAAGAATGATGGGAAGCATCCATAGGGGAAAATGCATTGAGTAGGGACACAAGAGTTTCCATGTCAGAGTCAGACTGGGATTGGTCGTTTTAAATTCAAAATTGCAGTCACTGGTTAAAGGACAAGGAAAGTCTAAAATAGAATAAGGCTAGAAATGCTGTATTTTGTATACTAAACATAAAAATGAACTTACTGCACCACAAAGTCTAACAAATGATTTATGCTCAGGGCTCAGGGGGCTGTCATCTTTGCAAGACTGTGCACATGCTCAGTGTGATCTGGGCTGCTTAGGGATCGTCATAAATTATCAAAACAGCACAAGTCAAATTATATCTGCCAGAAGCTGATACAACAAGACTCATTAATAATCAGAATATACAGACTGCACCGGGTCCTGTGTTGTCATGTAATCTAATGTGGATTTTATAGTTTTTGTATTGTTTTATACAAACTTTCTCCAACTCTGCAGAACCAGTGACTGCAGCAAAATTATCCTTCAAATAGTATCCCAGTTTATCTGTTTAAATCTGGCTCCATGATCTTTGTCCCTGCAGCTGGAGTTGGAAACAATAAAGGGGATGTAAAGGCAAAAATAAAATCCAATACAAATCTCTGCACAGTCGGCGACTGCAAGTTGCTGGAGTTCTGCATGTCTGGGATGTAAGGCTCCCCCTGCTGTTCATAAATATGATTGTTTTCCTGCCCATCATTAACATCTGACAATTCCTATCCACAGAGGTAAATGAAGGGAGAATTACACTGCATACACCCAGGTTTCTTATAAAAACGGTACACATTTTTTAAAGTATATTGGAGATAGGTTTCTTTTTCATTAAAGAAAGTATATTTCTTTAATATTTATTAACGGGTGAAAGTTAGTATTCACAATTTTATAAATATGCTTCTCAAAATAAATGAATAGAATGTGGGTGAATTGTTCTGGTAAATGCTAATATCACATTTTGATCAATCTACCCCTATTTATGTACACGTTATAGTCATAGTTTTGACAGGAACATAACCAAAATGGAATAAAAGTGATAAGTTTCTTGGCCAACAAAGATGATACTCACAAGCTTTTTCAAGCTTATTGATATAGTTATATACGTATACATCAAGTCAAATGTGTAAGGGGCTGATGTATCAAAATCTGAGTTTGTGAAAAAAAAACAAGAGTAAAAAAAAAACTCCCAAAACTTATGTGACTTTTTTTCTTTAATGCTAGCTTATTTAAGAAAAAAATGAGTCAAAGCAAGCGCTTACACATTTTTTTGAAGGAAAAAAGCCACATGCCAGTGAGAATATCATTGTCCCATTAATTTTCAATGAGAATGAAAATAGATAAAGTTGTCATAGAACATTCCCAAACTTGCCAGGTTTACTTTACTTGCTACTTTTTGTGGTTTTATTCTTTAATAAATGGCGACTATTTGAGGTTACAAAGAATATCCTCGAGTATATTGTACTGGTGTTTTTTAAAATGTTTAAATTTGTAATTTTAAAAAATGGCAGATTCCCACAAAGTAAGGTTTACTAAACCTCAATTCTTTTGGGTGAAGTTTTTTTGAGCTCCAATTTTTAAAGGAAAAAAAACAAAATTTTTTCAAGATTTACTATACTCCAAATCTGCAAAAAGTCAGAATCCAAAAACCTGTCGAGGTCCTGTATACGTCAATGAGAGATGTCCCTTATACAACATGCAGATATTGTGATCTGCACTGGGTTTTGTCTGATAATCCAAAGAAATTTTTCAGGCAATAACCAGAAAAAAATCGAGAGATTTGGGCATTAAATCCGAAAAATTCATAAATTTCGGTTGAAAAAAAAAATCAATTTCATGAGAAAAGTATGAAAAGAGAATACTAGCATGCAAAAGCATTATGCATTTTATGGTTCAGAAAGTAAAATCTGGTACTACAAATTCCATTTAGGTCAATGAAAGTTCCATGGGCAAATGTCTTCTACTCTATTTGCAAGTAATGAAAGAACTGAAATAATTTTCAGGGACAAAGCTAATAAATTTGCTTGCAGCAAAAAGCGGAAATTCGCAGCAAATTCATGTCTAGCAAATTTATTCCCCCATCACTACATATACATCTCCTATTACGGTGTCACAAAATAGACTGAGCTTTGAGTAGTGGGAGAAAATATTGTAATTTTTTAAGACTGATTTCATCCACATTGGTTTGGCCGTTTGTGACAGTCAAGCAACAGAGATTTTATTTTAACAGCATGCATTGCACAGTGTCAGGCTTAGTAGAAGCCTTGGTGTTTCAAAATGCAAGTAAAATAAGTTGTTGTGCAATGAGTTTTGAACAGACAATGGGAGTACCTTGTGTGTTTTATGAAGCTTTAACTATACTTATTTTTCAGGACTGGTTTTCATATATTATATGGTTTATGGTTTGACGTAAATAATGCTGGTTGCTTAGTATAGAACAAAACACAATTTCATCCATTTTAATTACATGCTATGGTTTTAGATAGTAATTTAATTCTGTAGGATTATAACTAGTAAACAAAGAGCCAATTTAGTCAATTAGATTCACCATATGGTGTCAAAGATCCATTAAAAATCACAACACCCTTGTATGCAATTCACTAAAGCTTCCAGGAATACTAGTACAGGTATCGGACCTGTTATCCAGAATCCTCAGGAACTGGGGCTTTCAAGATAATGGATCTATCCACAATCTGGATCTTCATACCGTAAATCTACAAGAAAATTATGTAAACATTAAATAAAGCCAATAGGCTGGTTCTGCTTTCAATAAGGATACATTGTATCTTAGTTTGGATCAAGTCAGGGTACTGTTCTATTATTACAGAGAAAAAGGAAAACATTTTTTAGTAATCAGATTATTTGGATAAAATCGGGTTTATGGGAGACCATCTTTCCGTAGTTCTTTATGCATAATGGGTTTCCGGATAACAGATCCCATACCTGTATTGGTAATTGTTCCATGAATACTGTATTATTGATAATATCCATATGAATCCTTTTTAGCTACTCTTCTATAAAACATTGTCATTAGGCCCACAGGCCTTTTCCTCCACTGTATCTCTAAACATATTCATTACTACATTTTGACATTTTTATGCTTTTTCCTGCCAAAGAGAAATACCATTTTAATGTTACAAAAATGAATACCAGACTTGCAAATCATGTCTGTACTATGTGTTCATTATAAAATAATGAGGCTCCTAGACCCTGCTGTTGATAATAAGTACCTTAAAAAAATTCTCCTTGCTGAAATTATTCCACATGCATATTTTAACCATTCTACAAGATTTGATCTTTCTTAGCATGATTCTTTTAGCATCCAAAACATTTTAAGTGACTCATTTACTTCATTCTGCTTGTCAGCAGTACACCAAAGCTTCCAAATGAAGCTCTGTTCTTGCAGATTTTAATGTTATCAGCAGCTAGTAGTTCTGAGCAATTTTTTCTACTGCTACCATTAGCATGACATATGTTGGAACCCTTTGATCCAATAAATAAATACATCTAGTTTATGAATGAAAATCTAGACTGCCATACTAAAATAATAGTTCTGAATATGAACAGGAACTTGACCTATCGGAAGTACAGCCAGCAAACAATATCTGTCTTCTTGATTAATCTACCAGTACCATATAAATTTACATTTTTCTACATTAATTTACAGAAGCCTTCTACATTTTCCTTCTTCTTTTTTTGGAAACTATGGTTAAAGGTGGCTCAAAAAGATTTGCAAAAAGAGGTCCTGTAAATGGTTGTACAATTCTTCCTACATTCTGTTTGAACCTTTCTTTCAACTATCATCTATTTTTCTGTTTCTGTTTTGGATTATCTTTTACCCAGATATAAATGGAAAGCTTGGATGGTAGATATTTATTTACAAAATAGCATCTTCTGTTTTAAAATAGAATAGTTAGTCTTAGAAATATCTCTTCTACAGTCACTGGAACCCCCCTTTTTAAAAGACTGATTTAGATTTTCCTAACTTAGCAAATGAACAAGGGATGGTTGAACAGTCATGTTTGTACCTGCATTGGTTGTGGTTGTATAACTTACTGAAACCCTTCATTAGGCTAATCAACATGTCTTTGACTCTCTGTTAGAAAGGGGCTTGGTTAGAAACTCCGTAGACCTGGGTTATTCAATTTCACTAGTTTTTAATGGCACAAGCAGAAAGAAAGAATATATAGAATAAAAGTGTACCTAAATCCTCTATCCTACTATTAGGAAAGACTACTGTGCAGATAGTGTGCTAGTTTGAGTCAGACCATATGTAGTGCCAGAGAAGTTGATGGAATTGATTCTTCAGCAACTACATGGCAGTAAGATTGGTCATAGTCTCTAGAAATAAGACAAAGGAAAAATGGCACTTTCTATGGAATATATAAACCATTTTATTAGCAGCATTCTGAGATTGTCTTCATTAAAGTAGAAGCTCTGATTCTGAAGAAGACTAAAGAAAAGAAGATGTTGCCGTGAACTCCTGAGATTAGAATCTGCACCAAGGGGTAATTAAAAAGTTAGGGGCATTTGCCCTTGGTACAGTTAGTCTTGGGGGGGGAAGGGTTTTTTAAGTTGCCGGTTGAATTCTTCTTAAAGCATATATGTTTCCTATGAGACTGAGGAGGGTGTTTGACCCTGAATAAGAAAACTCTATAACATAAAGTGAAAAGGGTGCAGTAAAAACTATGTATTACAAGGAAGTTGGGAATATCCTGACCATCAGGTTTAGCATTGTGACTTACCAAACATGGCAAAGATAATGTTTTATTTGTCATTTTCTCTCTATACAAATAAATAATATCCTGCATATGTTCAGATATAGGTTGTTTCAATGTACCTATAATTGTAAGCACATACAGCTTATGACAAGTACATTCTATAAGCTAGATAATACCCTTGGAATCACAACTGAAATGTTGACTGACGTGAATTACAAACAACTCAGATTTCATGTAGTAGAACCGCTAAAATAGTTTTTCTTCAATTTTTCCCATAAATTGGGTCTCTACTTGAGCTCTTTTTGGACTGTTCCCAATACCTCGTGATAATATAGGGTCCATCTTTAGTACTGGCCAATGCCATTGGATGCTGACCACTAATTAGAGTATGTGCATATAAACCAAACCTTCTCTTTGTTGTTTGCCCTATCTTCCTGTCTTTGTTGGTTCAAAATGAAATGTCTTTCAGTGTTTAAAGTTTGTAAATGTCCCTTACCTGGAATTTGTTGCTAACTGAGACAAGTATAGGAATTCACTAGTAGCTATCCCCTCCTTGTTTCATAGCCAGTTGGTTATGGCTGTTAAAGCACACAATGAATGGAATTACTTGCAGTAGATCTCCTAAAAAGTTCAACAAAGCCTTCCTTATTGATGACATTCTATCTTCTCAAGACCTACAGCGTGTATTGGAATACTTTTAAATTGATTACAGTTGACTTCAATTATAAAATCAGATATTAATTAACATAATCCTACTTATGATTGGAGCTCCGGCCAAGTCACCGCATGGGGGTCTCAATGTCAAGTCAAGTGCCTTCCTACTCCTAGTAAGTTGTTACCTCTTTCTTCAGATTGTTATTCCGAATTTCACTATGTCTTTGAAAAGAAGAATGCCGAAATCTTGCCTCCACACAGATCCTATGACTGTCCGATTGATCTGCTACCGGGTACCACTCCTCCGAGAGGAAGAACTTACCCGTTATCTGTTCCTGAGACCCAAGCCTGAGATCCAGAAAAAAGATGGGTCTCTTAGGCCGTGTATTGATTATCGTGGCCTTAATAAGATCACTGATAAAAATCGTTACCCTCTTCCTCTTATTCCTGAGCTTCTGGACCGTTTGAGACATGCCAAGATATTATCTAAACTTGATCTCCGGGGTGCTTACAATCTGATCCGCATCTGGCAGGGTGATGAATGGAAGACCGCCTTCAATACCCGTGACGGGCATTATGATTACCTTGTAATGCCATTTGGCCTTTGCAACGCACCTGCTGTTTTTCAAGACTTTATCAATAATATTTTTCGTGATCTTTTACAGAACTGTGTCGTGGTGTATCTCAATGATATCTTTGTCTTTTCTTCCTCTCTTCTCGAACACATTTCTCAAGTCAAGACTGTATTACTACGGCTCAGAGCAAACAATCTTTATGCCAAACTTGAGAAATGCGAATTTCATAAATCAAGAATACCCTTCCTATGGTATATTATTTCCTCCTCTGGGTTTGAAATGGATCCAGTGAAAGTTTCTGCTTCTCTCAAATTGTGGCTCCAATCACTGCTCTCACACGCAAATGTTCCAAGTTTTCCTGGTCTCCTACAGCTCAGAAGGCTTTTTGAATCTCTTAAAAGAGCTTTCTGCACTGCTCCAGTATTGATTCACCCTGACACCTCTTGTCCATTTATTCTCAAAGTCGATGATTCTGATTCTGGTGTAGGGGCCATTCTCTCTCAACGCTCCTGTTTCCAAGGTCCTTTTCATCCCTGTGCCTTCTTCTCTCGCAAACTGTCTCCTGCCGAGAGAAATTATGATATCAGTAATCGGGAATTACTAGCCATTAAGATGGCTTTGGAAGAGTGGCGCCATCTTCTGGAAGGAACAGTTGAACTGATCACTATCGTGACTGATCACAAGAACCTGGAATATATCGCCTCGGCCAAAAGACTTACCCCTCAGCAAGCAAGATGGGCACTGTTTTTCTCTAGGTTCAACTTTATTATCTCCTTCAGACCTGGTTCTAAGAATGTCTAGGCAGATACCCTGTCAAGGTCCCTATCGCCTGATGAGACCCCTGCTATCCCTCCCGACCCTATTGTGGCTTCTGAATGGGTAGTGGCCCCAGTATCATTGATTCAGCATGATAATCCTCCGGAATGCCCTTCTGGTAAGCCTTTTGTACCCCAGGATGCCATACCTCGGGTCCTCTCTTGGGGACATTCCTCTAGGATCACTGGTCATCGGGGTTTTAAGAAGTCCCTTGAACTCATTGCCAGATACTTTTGGTGGCCGTCCATGTCCCGGGATGTGTCTCAGTATGTTGCTGCTTGCGCTACATGCGCTCAACAGAAGGTTCCTCGTAACCTGCCTTGTGGTCTTCTTCAACCTTTACCTATTCCTCTGCAGCCTTGGTCTGATATTTCCATGGACTTTATTGTTGATTTGCCTAAATCTGCTGACTGTACTACTATCCTGGTAGTGGTTGATCGGTTCTCCAAAATGTCCCATTTTGTTCAATTGAAGAGTCTTCTCTCTGCTGTCCTCCTTGCCAAGATCTTCTTTAAGGAAATTTTCTGGCTCCATGGGATCCCTTCCTCTATTGTCTCTGATTGGGGGTGCAATTTTTCTCCCGGTTCTGGCATGCTTTTTGTAAGTTACTTGGCATCTCTCTCAATTTTTCATCTGCCTATCATCCTCAGAGCAATGGTCAGACTGAACGGACCAATCAGATCTTGGAACAGTTTCTTCGGTGCTTCATTTCTGTGAATCGTGATAAATGGGTTGACCTTCTTCCATGGGCCGAATTTGCCCACAACAATCTTCGTCATGAAGTGTTGGCCTGCTCTCCTTTTTTCTGTGTTTTTGGGCGCAATCCTCTGGCTCTTCCCTCTTCTCTTCTACAAACGGAGGTTCCTGCGGCTGACAAAACTGTTCGGGATTTCAGGTCCATTTGGTCTTCAGCTTGTCAGGCTCTGCTCAAGGCTTCCTCCGCACTTAAGAAGTCTTCTGATTAGTGACGCAAACCTGCTGCTTCCTTTTCTCCTGGGGACCTTGTCTGGCTCTCATCGAAGCACATCAGACTTCGTGTTCCTTCCCCCCCTGTGTGTGTCAAGCTTGATCTCCCTCCCAGTATGAAGATCTCCAACTCCATCCATGTCTCTCTTCTTAAGCCTGTGGTCCGTAACGCCTTCTCATCGATTGGTTCTTCTGTCTCCCATCTTGGTTGATGGTCATCAGGAGTATGAGGTACAGGAGATCGTTGATTCCTGTATAGTCAGAGGTAAACTTCAATTTCTCATTCATTGGAATGGTTTTGGTCCTGAGGAGAGGTCCTGGGTCTGTTCTTCTGATTCTCCTGCTCCCCGTCTTGTGCGCCTGTTTCATAGAAAGTTTCCTGGGAAGCCCTGGGAGCCCCCAGAGGGTGCTCGTAAGGGGGGGTACTGTAAAGCAAACCGGGAGACCGGCGCGCAATCTTACCTCCAGGCGCACCAGCTCCCGGTCCCATCTGATGCGCGCCCGCACAGAAACGCATGACGTCACGAGCGAACCGTCGCTCATGATGCACTGACGTCATCTTGGCGCAAAATTCAAATTATAAATGCCTTGTTCCCTTCCTTTTCCCTGAACCTGCCTAAGCCTTTCTTATCTTTTTGATTGCCTTTGTTTGACCCTTGCCTGTTTTTGACTACTGCTTCTTGCCGCCTGCCCTTGACCCCTGTCTGGATTGACCACGAGAATTGCAGTCTGCCCGTGACCTTTGCCTGAACTGACCATTCTACCGTCTCCTCCTTTGGTACCATGTTTTCACCAGCCCTTGAGTAAGATCTCTGCCTAATCCCGCAGCAGAAAGTCCGGGGCCTCAAAAGGGCATCGGTGAATACCGGGAGAAGGTAATGCTCTCTTATGTCACTTTAACTGGTTGCCCTTGCAGTTTTAGGGCTTCTAGTACCTGCAGTACCGTGACACAAATAATTCACATTTTTAAAAATGATTTCTTTTTTCTCTGTGCAAATAAAACAATACCTTATACTTTTTCAAAACTACAATATAATTAATCCTTATTGGAAGCAAAAAATGCTAATGGGTTTATTTTATATTTAACTGGTTTTTAGCAGACTAAAGGTATGGGCCTTCTGAGCATTCTGTTACCTACATCCCAAATCTGTAATGAAATATTGCCAGTGATTTTGCATTAGCTTTGAGAGTTGTCTCCTTTTTACTTTAAATGGAAGCAACGCATTTTGTTTTCTCTATTGCTACTTTGGATAGGCAGATCAAAAGAGTTTTTATGAATACCAATTAGCAAACACCTGCCTTTTTTTAATTAGATCTAATTTTTTTAAAATTGTCTGTTCATTCCTTGCTCTTCAGTTTTATATTTTTTGATTGCTTTTGATTCCTTTGAGTGCTTTCTAAATAATCTTACAACCAAATGTCTTGGTCTCCTTAACACACACACTCTCTCCCATCTGCATTACAGACATAACATCAAATTTCTCAATCTATTTGCTAATTCTGAACCTTGCAAAGTTACGTTTTGCTAAATGTTTGTACACAACCCCAAGCAGTTTTAATATTTAATCAATATATGCATAAAATAACCAGAAAATGTTTACATCACGTGAGTTGTTAGCATGTTTTCCATCCACATTTAGTTGCTATATTGCTATTATTATGATTATTGTTCAGGAACAAATACAAAGAAAATGTTTATGTCTTGCTGAAAATGTATTTATTCTAAATAGTTTATTGTCTGCTGCTTCTTTGCTACATCTAGAGGCACATTTATCAATATTTAAATTTCTAATTAATGTGAGTTTTTTAAACTCACATAAATTCAAAATTCGACTGGTCAAAATGTATTAATAAAATAGTAAACCGAAAAGAATACAAACAACTCAGAAACTTGAATCAAATTCGATCCGAATGATAAAAACTCGATTCAAATAATAAAAACTTGATTAGATTTTTTTCTCCAAAAAAAACTCGAATGTCAGGAAGGCTGCAAACAACACCAAATGGATTCCTGGACCTCTCCCATTGACTTATAAAGTAATTTGGCAGGTTTTAGGCGGCAAATAGTTAAATTCGAATTCTTAAAGGTCCAGTGTATGATAAATTTCGAATTAAATTTTTAATTAAAACTCAAATCGCATTTGGATAATTCACAATTTGATTTTTTTTGGTCAAATTTGACCAAAAAATATTAGCAAATTCCAATTTTCAATTCAACCCTAATAAATCTGCCCCTTAAAGGGGCAGATTTATTTAGGTTTGAATGGTAAATTCGAAGTTGAATTTTCGAGTTGTATTTTTTTTTTTAAAAGTCGCAAATTCGAATTGGGAATAATCCAAATTCAAGTTTTATTTTACCTCAGCTCTGGGAATAACCCAATAGTATGCCACCTAAAACCGTCCGAGTTCATGTAGAAGGGACCCAATTGAAGATATTAATAGCTTTCCTGACATTCAAGTTTCGAGATACTATTCAAATTTCAGGGTCATTCATAAATAAGCCCCCTGTCTGCTCCCTCCCTTCAAAGTCTATTTCAATAAACATTGCCTCTCATAGTAAAGCTGACCTCTACAAGCAGTTGAACTGTGCATGCACCAGCAAGCTCTGTGTCTCCAAAGTGATCAGAAAAGAACATGAAGATTCAGAAGATGGCTCCTGCTAGCTTCACTTCACATTTCTGCTTGTAGAGATCAGCTCTGCTATGAGAGGCACTGTTTATTGAAATAGACTCTGTAGAGAGGGAGCAGAGAGGGGGCTCATTTGATGACTGTGGATGGGGACTTAGTTCTGCTTTACTCTCATACTTTGATCTATTTGTCCATTGCCCCATAGTCTGGCCTCTTTATGTTCCTTCTCGCAGCTCTCAATTGCCAGTGTTAGTCTTCATATTATCTACACTATGCTTTTAGCTGTAAGCCTAACTGCCATTGTAATTTCAGAAGCACAAAACCCCTCTGCCTCCTTGTTGGACTGCCCATGCTTCCTGAATTTACAGTTATTCATTTATAAACTTTGCACAGCACAGAATGATTCACACAGTGAAAATATTTGCCGTGCACAAACCTGGATAAGAGTGGTGTATTAAATGGGCAAATTTTTGTAGCACTGCAAATGTCCATATGTTTTTTTTTTAAATATGTATAATTGCAAATTATTGGGTTACGCTAGAACTTTGGTGGCAGAGAAAATATTTGCAAAACAGTCAAATATAGATACATTAAAAAACCAGTGAACATAAGATTTATCTTCATTGCACACATAGGTTATAATTCTGGGGCACTACTATGAAGTAATATTCGGTCTCATTAGATATATGTACATTAAAGTGGCTATTAGGCACTGAATGGGCCCCTACTATTCTCCCAGCAGCTTTTGTTTTAAATGAGGGGATACCTTTTAACAATAAATTATGTTTATGAAGAAGAACTGAAATATTGAAGTCAGTCCAAGTAGTGGTACAAGTAGATAGAACTCATGTTAGATCAAGACTGACATTTACAAGATCAGGTATATAGTGCATGGTACATGTTAGCCTGTCCAAATTCAGAGAAAAGCTTTCACCTTTGTTTAATCAATATTTATTATTCTGAATATATTTAAACACTTTTCCTATTTCTTGTCTTAAATATGAAGTAACCACACAATGCAAACCTCTACCTATAAGGTTACTTTACCCCATTAACTGGGATACATTCTTGGGATGGGGGTTAAGATAAAAAGAGAGCATTTGATGTCACCTTATTGGCTGCCTAAGAATCTCTGCCACATTCAGGCAACCTGGTTCTCCTCCAAGCCAACATGCATTTTCCTGAGTTTACAAACTTTGTTAGGGCTTGAGTGCTCCATTCATTTAGCACATAACAATAATTCTTTTTCCAAACCTTTGTCCCCTAACATGAAAATAATAAACCAATCAGGTCAGAAAATATTGTGTGTGAAAAAATAAACCTCTATCCCTATCAAAAAGTATCTATAAACTGATGTACACTTGAGTTATCATTGTACTGGCACTTTTTTTGGAGAAAATAATAATGTTTAAAAAAGGATTGGTTGTTATTATGTTAGTTACTATGCCCTATAAACATTCTTCAGGGGATACCATCTGTGACAGAGACAGCTTGGTTGCTAGATATGTACCTCTTACTGCCAAGTAATCAGCAATGAAAGAGCACTTCTTTACCAAATGAAAAAATGGCCTTGAAATTGCTGCAGGAGGTAGAAATGGCAAAACGAAATCCCAATTACTTGCAATGTTATCAATGTTTCAGTCCATCATAGGAAAACAGTCATGGTGATTTGGGTGCTAAGCACTTACTCTGTTATGCATTTTAAAGAAGAACTAAAGCCTAACTAAAGAAGTAGCTAGAAATGTTGTGCATTATGTTTTGGGTTTCTGTACCAGCCCAAGGCAACCACAGCCCTTTAGTAGTAAAGATATGTGTCTCCAAAGATGCCCCATTAGCTCCCCATCTTCTTTTCTGCTGATTCACTGCACATACTCTGTGCTGCTGAGCTTAGTGATCAACACATCAATATACAGGACACATAGAATATAAATGTAACAATAACAGGCTGATTTGCAATTAATACAGATGATTACTACATGGCAGCACAGAAACCAGTGCAATTAGCATCAGCATTTACTTATATTACAGGACACCCTCATTTTCTGATTGATAATTTGCAGCTAACCCTAAGCTTAGCTGAGCGTGTGAGCCCACTGAGCATGTGAGTGTCACAGACATTTTCCAAGATGGTGACCTCCTGTGATTTGAAGTCCTGGATCATTGTTGCTATTGACAAGCTGAAACTTTAGACTTTAGATGCAGTTCAGTATATAAAATATGGTATTTTTAACCATATTCTTTTTAAGGGTTTAATTCTCCTTTAAAATTGACATTTAAATGGCAGAATCTTTCAGGTGAGATTTCCCATCATGTTTGCTGTTGCCTGATCTTACTGTTCCTTTCTGAATCATTTCCAACATGACCTAACCTGAGACATTGCCTGAAATATACTGTTCCGCCAACAGTTTTTACTTTTCTTGACTGCTCCTGCCTGTCCACTACCAGCCTTCTTTGTCAACCCTGTTTTAGGCAGCCTTGTTGTGGACTTGGGTCAGACTGTGTGTTCCTAAAGCACAGCCTATCACTACCAATTCTATTTTGCCTGCCTGCTTATTCCAGTATGAAGTTAGTTTGTTGTAGACCCAGCCTTTGAAACACCCAGTTTCACCAAAGCCTCCATCTTTTCCAAATAACTCTATCCTTGAATCAAAAAATGTGTATCTGTTAATTGTATGCCAAGCCTGTGCCTTCCATTTCAGCCAGACATGTCAATCTACAGGAAGCACAGAGTCTGATAGAAAATGAAATAATTTAGAACTGAAGTAATTTTCAGTCTATTATGTTCATCTGCCTGTTGAACTTGAAAAGGGTGTGGAAACCATTGTAATTGTTGTGGTACAGAGACGGTACTTTCATTTGGCAGAATACTGCTGCTATACATTTGCTTTCCTGAAAAGTAACTATAGGTTGAAATGGATGGCCTAGGTTGAAAACATGCATAAGTAAGGTACCTAGGCCTAAATAATCAGTAATTACTTCAGTTTGTGTGAACATGAACTACAGTATGCAATAGCAGGAGACCTGGTTTTATTATCGGTTGTTGGTGTTTATATACTTTATCAGAAATTTGTATTGAGATTCCTAAATTTCATACACAAAGAATTTTAAGATCTTCTACTGACCCCAGCATCCTTCATACTGGCTGTATTTAGGAGGGGTAATATGTGACCTTAAAGGAGAACCAAAATTAAAAATAAAAAAACCTTCCCCCCTTCCCCTGGGTACACCACCCTCCCCTGGGTACACCCCCCCCTTCGCCCCCCCAGCCTACCTGCCCCCTTGGGCAAATGCCTCTAATGTTTTACTTACCCCTCCTGCAGATTCGGGCCACGGGAGTTCACAGCAGCCATCTTCTGTCTTCTCCAAGTTTTATGCATACACAGTTGTTCAGGACTGGAAATTTCCTCCAACTGAGCATGCACTTCTACTTATGAAAAAGACAGAAGAAAGAAGATGGCTGCTGTCAACTCCCATGGCTCAAATCTGCAGGAGGGGTAAGTAAAGGAGGGGCATTTGCCTGGGAACAGGTAGGCGGGGGAGAGGGGGGGTGTACCCAGGGGAACGGGGGCTGTTTTTTTTCTATTTCAGGTTTGGCTCTCCTTTAACATCATCAACATATAGATGTAACATGACGGGGAAACATAGATGTGTACTTGTGGCCAGTGGCCACCCGGCTAACCACCTCCCTCCTTGTGTGCACATTGGTGTTGCATGGTTGGGGGGAAGGATTACTAGTTGGAGTGGCAGTTGGAGCAAGAGAGCCCAGACTAGGGGTAGGCAGAAAACTCTACAAAAGGTACCTGCCTTCTGCTCATCACCTGTTAGTAATTATCTACTTTGCAGCATGCCATTACTGTGTAATATTGCCCGAATTACAATTAGCACTGCATTTCAGGTAAACATTGGCCAACACAAGCTTGGTTTTAAGAAATAAAATTTTAAGCATTTTCACCTCACCCAAAATGCTAGTAATCAATGTGGGGATAGTTAAAATTACCATTGCCATTCACAGAGGAGCCTTCTTTGTTTTTTCTCCCCTTGAATCCATGTATATACAGAATATATATATATATATGTGTATATATATATATATATATATATATATATGTGTGTGTGTAAATATATGTATATATGTATATATATATATATATATATATATATATATATATATATACACACTGTATATACAGTATATGTATATATAATACCTTCTCTTTTGTTAATTAAAATGTGGGCCAAGAAAGTGAGTGGCTGAAGCTGTCTAAATATATATTTTTTAAAAGATTGTTGGTCAATTGCTTTGATAGACTTTTTACCTTGTACCAGATACTTCCCAATTAATGACATCATGTCTAGATGTTGAGCGCCCATGGTCAAAAAGGACTAAGCCAGTTTATTTACAAGTGTGCAATCTGAAACCTATTTTCTTCAGCATGTTTTATGCTATACAGTTTTTTCAAAGCTTCTTGCACATGAATGTGATGACATGAAGACCTTTCAGTAACACAATATGGGAAATTATTTGAGCCTTTTGATTCAGTGGTTATGTCAGCAGTTTTCTAAACTACATGATGGAGCCACCTTACAGCGGTGAATGGCTTCCCCTTTCAGTTCTATTTTTCTAGGCATTTAGGTGGAAATTCAGGCAGAAATAAAGCATGTCAGCAAGGGACAAAATAGATCAGCAGTGAATTTAGCAGATGCAATTGCCTTTTTGGAGGCTTCGGCATTTACTTAGAACAGGTAATTTAAAGCCCAATGGATTTGAAAGAGATGCTGAAGGATTTACTTGACCTGGAAGATGCAATTTTCAATAGTCAAAAGTCAGTTGCAGAAGTGATAAAGCGAGTTTGGGGACTTTATTACTGAAAATCGAATATATATTTCAGAATTGTGCTGCTTAATGACTCACAAGTAATTACAGCTTATTCCATCTTGGAGAAGTAGCTTTAAAAAAGAAAACCCACATGACATCATTGTTTATTTGTGTAAGTAATACAGGAGATAAACTTGAAGCACAGCACCCGATAATGATTAAAATGCCTTTATTTCAATTTTTCTGGCAATAGTCTGGACATAGCGACGTTTCAGGCCGTATTGGGCCTTTTATCAAGCTCCGAGCTTGACTATTGCCAGAAAAATTGAAATAAAGGCATTTTATTCATTATCGGGTGCTGTGCTTCAAGCAGTAACCGGATGGAGAGTGGCCATTAACTGCACTTGCACCGAAATCAACCTATCTTTGGATTGTCAAATGGGAGCTGACCATATTGTTTGTACAACCATGTAAGTAATACAGGTGCATATTTTATCATAGTAAATTTCATACTGCAGGAATAAATTTCCATTGCATTTTACCCCAAATCAGTCCCATAAAAAAGGCTAATTGTGCTAGAACAAGAATGCAGTTGGCAGCTACACTATTCCAATTTTATTCATTTACCAGGTAAACAGGAAGACATCTGTTTTTGTTCTCAGCTGCTGTGTTTCTGAGACTGTATATGCACCAAGGAACATCATAATAGGCTGATTTACAAAAGGCTTCTAGACTGGGTGCAGTGCATGAAACCATTTATTTGTTTCAGCCTAATTCAAACTGTTGTATGGTCTGATAAGTATTGTTGGGTTACATCCCAACTTTCACAAGAAAATGCATCTTTAGAATTGAGAGAATTATGTTCTCTGCTTCATTTTGGAATAAATTTTGGAAAGCTTTTATCTCATTTCGGTTCAGTTCACTTTTGCGGTCACCTGTAGTGTTTGCTTTGCAAACCAAATTAATTGTGACTGTAACTTATAACAGACATTTGACTTGTATCAAAAGCTTTTTTGGGTTTTTCGTGTGTCACTTCGTCACTTCGAGTTGTTTTGACTTATTTGAGCAGTCAAATCCATTTTTTGGGCGTGTGAGAGATTAACATCACTGAACAAAAACTATTGATTCTTTAACAGGTAGAACAAGCCTTACAGCTCATAATACAAGTGCCAAGAGTGAAAATGGACACAAAAACAGGGTCCGGGCCCACCATGGTTGCTACTTCAGGGCCCCTCCTAGGTGTTCCCAACAGAGCAGAAAAGATACGTAAGACACTTTAGCCCCCCAGCCCAGCCGCAACCTCCTGCCAGCCCTCAATGCCTACCTTTTTCCAGCTATCGACCAAGGACTGGGAGGGAAGCAGTGCCAATAGCGGGTCTGGGCCAGTGGGGCCCCACCAGGTTTTTTCCTGGTGTCCTGCCGGCTCAATCCGTCCCTGGACAAAAATGTTTTTTGATGCTATTTGCAAAGGTATATTGCATATTTGCAATCATGTTTGCATCTAGTGCCAACATACCCTTGCCTATGCCTACTCATTTTACACAAGTGTAAACTACAGGGCCTTAAACTATGGAAGAAATGGCAGGCACTCACAGATCCAATCAAAACTGGTAAAGTAAAAGTGCTGCTGACTTTACTTATGCAAATAATAGATGTTCACTAATCCTTATGAGTTCCATGCATTTAGGCACTTAATCATAGACTAGGTAGGAGGCCCTGGAATTAACACCATTTGCTACTAATGCCAGGACTCCATTAAAGACTTGAGTCTACATGCAACTGTCCAGTAAATTGTATGATAATGACATTATAACTTCCTTGCACCCTAAGAGACATCATTTGCACATAAAAGAAGACAAAGTGCCCACAATTTACCAAATCTATTACATTTGTGTTCATAAGTGAATAATGCAAGTTGCAGTACACACATGTAATGGGGCTTCCAGTGAAATTTTACACTTGCACACTACAATTGCTTAGCGAATGAGCCCCATTGTGTTATTTGGTTTGTTTTTCACTCATTTTTGCTGGGATCAGTCGACAGAAAGTAAGTGGAGAAGGGGAATGGGAGAAGGGCAGTGACATCTAAGGGTTAGGCCAGACGGGAAGATTCAGGAAGATTTGTCGCCAGGCGATTAATCACCTCTTCTTTGGGGCGACTAATCTTCCAGAACCGCATCCCCCTGCCTTCCAGCTGATTAATGAAGAATTGCCTGCGCCTATTCACATGTAGCGCTGCGTTTTCTAAAGTCACTCAAGTTGGCGATTTCGGGAAAGCACAGTGCTGTGTGTGAATAGTCACAGGCGATTCTGCATTAAGCAGCTGGAAGGCAGGGGGAAGCGGTTCGGCGATGAATCTCCCCGAATCTTCTTGTCTGGCCTAGCCCTAAGATGTGCAGAATGGAAGGCGATTTCTAAACTTAAGGCAGAGAAGGCAATATATAATTGATAGCTGTGATTTTTAAGTAGCTTTTTTAAATTTTTATGTCTGTGTGACAGGTCTCATTTAAACACTGTTAACTTTTCAGAAGATAACCGTGTTAAGTACAATATGAGCAGGTCACAAATGGAGCATAACGACAATGATAGAAACCTTTTTTTTATTCATGAAAAGAACAATTTGAACAGTTCCTTCAGTTATTGTGTTAAACCATATGTTGAAACTATATTTTAATGGTTTCTGTGTTCACAAAGAATATGTGCAAAATGCAATGGTTTTTGCCTTGAGAAAAGCCTTCTGAAATACACTTAGTAATAGTATTTGAAGGGTTATTACAATAGAATTACTATAATTCAGATTTAATGGTAATATTAATATGTATTAATAACAAAATGTGACTTCATAAACAAGAGCTGACTGGTAAATCTGTTAAAGCAGATCATATGAAGATACATTTACTAATGACAGGCAGGTGTTATGCAGTAAAGATTTTTAGATTGACTGTATTTGGGAAAGTTAATGATTTTTTTTTACACAAGTTGACACATTGTCACAATCCTGCAACTTTTTTATTACCCCTTTTATCACCAAGTTTCATAGTATAGGCAGTATTATCTGGAATGCTTAGAACCAGGGTTTTTCAAGATAAGGGATCACCAAACCAATATGGATTCATGTGGCTTAGTTACCATCAAGCACAAGGTTCTGATTTATTATTACAGTGAAAAAGGAAATGATTTATTTAAATATATATATTATTTGCTTAAAATTAACTCTATGGGTGATGTTGTTCCATTTCTGGATAACAGGTTTCCAGATAAGACATCCCATTCCTGTAGCATTGTTACATCCAGGCTTTCAGGCAGTGGAGCAGGAGACAAAAATTCCTTCTAAGCAGCACAACCAATGACAGATGACAGAACATCATTACCAATGGCTGTCAGGTCAGAGGGGGCAACAGGACAAACGTAAGTCTTTATTTCTGAAAATTTCATACAAGTAAAGTAAAAACAATTATTGTTTTTTGACTTTTAAAATGGAACACAGGAGCATCATCACCGAAGGGTGCCTAATATTGGTCCAGTGATTATTATGGTTTTCCTTCTCCTTTAAGGATGGAATATATTTGGTTCTTTAATTAACAAATACTGAAAAAATACTAAGATGATTGGTTGGGTTTTAAAAGTAAGAACACATGTATGCCACGCATGGGTGTGCTATAGAAGTATGGGAATGTGTGTGCTGCTTACAATGTGCCTTTGAAACCCATTTGACTAGGGACAACTCCCAGAAATATATTACCTCTGGTGGATAGCCTCTGGACCACTGGGGAAGGCCAGTCTCCTTAGGAACCTGTCAGCTTGAACAAGTTAACGGAGGACTAAAGATTTTTTAAATTCCAAGAAACTTCTTTATTTATCCCATGCATATTATTTCTGGTGATGTCTGGATGCTTATAAACGAATCCATGAAGGCAGCATAAACATTTTCTCAGACAGTATATATTTTCACTATTGGACTCTCTGGAGGTGGTAGTGTCAACCTTAACCAGTGTAGTCTGGTTCCACCATGGTCCCTTGCCATAGAAATCTTACTTACTGTGTTCCTTAATCTCAACCACTTGAGTACCTATACTGGCAGTCTGGTCCTCACAGGGTACTAACCACACTAACCTCCTTGTTGGAGCCTTGTGCGGCTCGGCTAGTTAAATCCTGAGTCTTTCACTCCTGGAGGGACTGCTACAGCTGGCTTCACCTAACTGACTTGCTACCTGCCCAGGGCCATTCCTGTACCCATCTCCCCACCAGGTGTAGGATCCAGAAAAAAGACCTTGATCATATGGGGGCTCTCCCTTTTATCCAAAAAACAATGCATCTACTGGGCATTTCTTGAAATGGTCTCAAATTACTCTGACCCTGAAAAAGTGACCCTGAAAAACATAAGTATTTTAAAGTAATGAAAATGTCATGTACTGCTGCTCTGCACTGGTAAAACCGATCTGTTTGTTTCAGAAACACTACTATTCATATAAACAAGCTGCTGTGTAGCAATGGCAGAAATGGCACAGGTTAAATAGTTAGTAATGGGCGAATTTATTCGCCAGGGCCGAATTCGCGGCGAATTCCCGCGATTCACCGCTGGCGAATAAATTCGCGGATCACCAGCGAAATGTCGGCAAGCGAAATTTCACCCAAAAAACGAGTCGCGACGCTCCGAAAATGACGCGACGCGCGTCAAAAGCGTCCGGCGACTCGTTTCGCGAATCTTTAGGTGAAGCGAATCGCAGGAGATTCGCCCATCACTATAAATAGTGGATAGCAGATAACACTATTATGTGTTCTACAGAGCTTATCAGCTATCTAACTTGAGCCTTTTCTCCTTTGAATGGCTGCCCTCATTGCTACACAACAGCTTATTTATATAAACGATAGTAGTGTTTCGAATGCAAGAACAGCAGCTTTACCAATGCAGGCTAACACTATATTATATTTGTAATACTTTAAAACACTTTCATTTTTTCACCACCTAAGGTGTCAGAATAAGAGTGTGACTGCCTGATTGAAATACAGCTAAATCCCTAGGATCCCTATACTAATTGTTCAGTATAAAATTAAAAACTGGGTAAATAGATGTGCAAAATAAAAAAAGGTTTCTAATATAATTAGTTTGGCAAATATGTAATGTATAAAGGCTGGAGTGACTGGATTTCTAACATAATAGCCAGAACATTACTTCCTACTTTCCAGCCCTCTTATTTTCCACTGATGGTTACCAGGCAGTAGCCAATCAGTGACTTGAGGGATTTGAATTTGAGCTGAATGCTAAGAATCAATTACAAACTCACTGAACAGTTATGTCCCATGTGGCCCCCCTTTAAGTCACTGACTAAGAGTTAGAGAGCTGAAAAGCAAAGTAGTGTTCTGGCTATTATGTTAGACATCTAATCACTCCAGCCTTTATACATTACATTTTTGGCTCACTATATTAGAAACAATTTTTATTTTGCACAGCCTATCTATCTACCCAGTAATTATTTTTACACTGAACCGTTCCTTTAATCAACATTTTTTTCTCAGAAAAGGGATCTTTATTTTCAGTGTATAATTAGTCAACATAATGTCAGTTTAGTAATGAAATACTAATAAAATACTATGTAACACACTGGATGTTTCTTTAGAGCAAAACTCAGCAGCAGAATGTCACTCTATGGAACGTGGGTTGGTTTGCAGAGAGTCTGTTCTGCTTCATTGTAAAACACGAAGCCGAAGGAAGAGCTCATTAGCTCTGATAAAAAGTGAATTAAGAGTCATATCTATATATTATTTCACTGATTTTATTGGAACACTAATTAGTGTTGATATCGAATTGAATATGTTATTTATTGCTGTTTACCACATTTAGTAGCAAATTTTTCTGGTTTTAACATAATTTTTTTGGCTAATTGTAAGTTTATGTAAATTTCAAGCTCACTTTTAATTAAATCTCTGCGACATCTGTTCCTCTTGTCAGACTATTTATTCCCAATTAAAAAAGTTCCCAGACTTATGAGGTCTTATAAAATATCAACAACACTATGTTTTGGAAGTTTTGCTGTACTTTCATAATGAATGTAGCTCTGGCCTTTCTTAAGCTCTGATGACTGATTTCTTACATTTACTGTCTTTTCCCTATTTAAAGACTTTTTTTAAATATTTCCAGTTGTAGGAACCCATCTGATGTAACTTGCACATTTACTAATACATATATCTGTAAAATGTTAACTTATTTACTGGAATTTTTACACAAATGAATACAGCATAGCATGTAGAAATGTGCAACAAATTAAAATGTGAGGAAACATTTAATGAAAGTAATTGAGGACCATGCCCTCAAGATTCTGTTGTAGGGGCCGACCCACATATTCTCTCCATTTGTATAAATATGAGTTAACATTGCCCATTTTATCTTCAGCAGCTGTGCTCCTAGGGGACGCTCTCCTAAGGGAACCCTACCCATTTTTTTTTGCTTAATGAAAGAAAATGTGGTTCTAAGCAATTTTCCAATGTAGATTAAACATATGTAGGGATCTGTAGGTCTTACCAGCTCCTATAGCGTTAATTAACCACCCTGTTAGTTACTAGGCAGAAGCCTGTGTATCTATTTTGTGTTAAGCCCTGCAGTTATTGGCCAGGTGGCGCTGTGACCACATCCTGCCTTACACTGTATAGTGCTGGGAAGGGAGTGGCAGCTTCCTCTTTGGCCTCTGGATGCTGATCCAGCAGGGTGTGCCCAGGGGGGACCTGGGTACAGAAAGGCCTTTGCTCTGGAAAAAAGTCGGGGACCAGGCAACCCCGTGAAGGAGATATAGCTAGCATAGGGGAGTTTGGTGATAGACTCTCTAGGAAGAGTGAGACAGAAAGCTGTAGCAGCATGAGCAGTTGTAGCTCCACCGAGGATTGATAGAAGGAAGTAGCTTCCCACAGGTTTTGAAATACCTGAGTGCAGGGACCTCAGAGAAGAGGGACTGTGAGGGTAGAGGCTGCTGTTCTGGAGCTCCCTGGAGAAAGGGAGGACTGTCAAGGCTTCGGGAGGGTGCAACTACTCTGAAGTGCTGTACATGTCTGTGTGACATCTGTGCTCCTGCTATATGCTCAACTCCTGTGTGAGTAAACCTGAGGATATTTGTCTCTGACATAATAAACCGTTTTTCCTTGTTTGCACCAAGAACCTCCTGGCGCCCATCATTTTTGTAAGTTGCATGCACAGTATCTGGGTGTTTTAGTTGCACTACACCATAGAGGGAATGCTACCACTTAGCGAAGTCCCGGGATCCTGCAGAGAGAGTCCAATGTAACCCATGCTCATTCCAATAGCTGGACAGAGCCCAGATTAGCGTTACACGCCTTAATTATGTAAAATAAAAGCATTTATTTTGGGTAGAGTTCCACTTTAAGAGTTCTGCTTGTAGAAACCCATTCATCTGGCTATGGAGATTGGTTTCATTCACAATCATTATAATCTGATTATATATATATATATATATATATATTTATATTAATTTCCAAGAACTATCAGCACTCCAAGGCAATGTTCTGGCTTAGCCGGGGTGCACGGTTAAAATTATGATATGATTCAATAAATCAAAAGTTTTTTACATATGGGAGTGCCGGTATTTTGAATATAACATTATATATAAATATAAGGAATCATCATGGAAGCGAAAGGTTGAATGAAAAAAGGTTTATTGATATCCGACGTTTCAGTTCCACACAGGAACTTTCTTCAGGGGAAAAATCTGCCTGCCTAGCCCCAGGCTTTGGACACATGCATCATTCATTAAGTCTAAAGCTGCAAATGGGCCAGGTTATGACCACATTGGGCAATGGATGCACTGCATATTCAACAATTCTTTAGAGGCCCGTGTTGTGAGTCAATCATTATTAACCTAATTTGGACACCAGATGGTAATATCACCAAACAAGGAATATTGCACATGTGGCTAGCACAATGTAGGTGGGTGTAAGAGAGCTATTTATATGTACATGTAAATGAAGGGGTGTCGCATTTACCATCGATCACATAGTAATTTAGATCTCTATACATTAAGTCTATAAAAGAAACTTTTAGCACTAAATAAACCATGTTTTATTTTTACAGAGAAATAATTAAAAAAAATTGCATTATTTGATTCTATGGAATCTATATGTGATGGCCTTCTGGATAATTGTCAGGTACTACCTTCAGTGTGAGGACGGCAGGTTAAAGCCTATGCAGTATAACCTTGACAGTGCATGTAATTGAGTTCATGAAAGGCAGCAGTCATGTTGCAATGAAAAAAGAAGATATAATGAAGGACAAGGATACAATAGAGTCTGAGCAAGCATAGAGTCCTAATACCAGTCCAGTGGTCAAAGGCAGGAAGCTAGCAATGGCAGATCCGTAAAACAGGCAGAGGGTCTTCACAGGTGGAAAACAAGGAATATCCCGTGAACAGGCCGAGGTATGGGGCAGGCTGAAGACAGAAGCAAAGTCCAATAACAGGCTGAAGTCATTACAAAGAAATCATATCAGAATCAGGCAGGGAACTGGAGCGGAGAACAAGGCAAAAAAGGGGAGAACCAGGCAGGACACAAGCAGGAACAGCGAACAGGTAGGGACTCAGGAAACAAACAGTAATTAGGTACAGGAACCACAGGCAAGATCAGGCTTGGGAGCTCTTATGATGAAGCACTCACTGTTGTGTGAGACAAGCTTATATAACCTATTGATTGTGAAATTACATACACATGAGCTTAATGAGGGAAGAGGTGATGAGAGCAAACACAACACGTGTAGACTAAATATTATGTGAAATTCTTGGTCCCAAAGTCTCCAGTGGCTCAAAAGGATAATGCACTGCCACAAAACCTCAGATTTCTAATACAGGCAGTTCCTGACAGATAACAGGTGTCCAGATAATGGATCCCATACCTGTACCGCACTGCATATTACATAACTGGTGGGACTGCCCTAAGATGTCCCTCTGCTTATTCCTTAACGGCTATACTGCATGAAAGTTCTTATCAACAGTTAGAGGTAGGGCAGACCTAGTTTTATTATCTCTAAATTTTTTAGGTGGTATCTCAGGCACAATTTTTACTGTGCAACTGGGAAGGAAGGGCACTAGCTGCCCCTATTTCTTACTAGTCCACAGCTGTAACTTTAAACATCTATCCCGAGCATAGGGTAGACACCACCATTAAAGCAGTCTCCACTTACAAAAGCATCATTTGTCAATGTTCTTTATCGGACACCCACATGCAGTGCCTCTTCTTGCCCTTCCTTTAAACCGCAATAAAATACCTAAATAATTTTCAGCAGCTGTGATCGTTTTCAGTTTGCCTAAAATAGATGGTATTATTACTTTATGAGTGCAGTTGTCATCATGTCCTGAAGAGCTTATAAAACACTCAGGAATTCTTCTGGTCTGTTCATAATATAGTTTCTAATTTCATTTATATTTCATGCACTGATACTGCAACTACCTAATAAAGTGGTGCAATATTAATGTTCTTGTGCGGTCCCTGTAGTGCAGTGGAACCTCTTGTAATATTTAAACATGTGGATTGCATTGATCCTCTTTATTAAAAAATATAACCTAGTGATAAGGATTCTTGAGCAGAACTGTTCTATGGGACCCTGGCAGTAGCACTAACTCAGCACAATGTAGGAATGAGCAGAATTGTATGTTCTTTGCATTTTTGTTTTATTACTTATACTGATAATTTAACTCTTTTTTTTGCCATCTTCCATTTGTAATAAGTGAACTAAACCAGTACATATTACAGTAATTACAGAACTGATCTGCATTGGTCTGCAAGCTGTTCTTCCAACTGGCAAACAAAATCACACATTCCTGAAAATGAATACATTCTCTGCACCAGGGTTGTTGTGTATTGTTATAAAATATTTCATATTGTTGCTGTATCTGTAGAGGAACTTCTGCATGGTAACATTGCTTCTATTTGTTTGTTCTTATTTTCTCAATTAAAAAGAAACCTAAAAAAAGAAAAACATTTTTCTTGGTTTGTTTTCATTATCCACCTCAAAAGGAACCACCAATGTTCCTGGTATGTGGGTGTGTAATTACTCATCCGAGAGAAGACTTCCTTGCAGTGTCGGACTGGCCCAACAGGATACCAGGAAAACTCCCGGTGGGCCCAGGTGTCAGTGGGCCTTTTGCTTCTAAAAATTTAGCATATTTCATGGTCATTCCCTTTTATGGGAACAAAGAGGCTCCTGGTTTTGTTCTCCCACTACTCAGGTGCTACTTCAACTAAATTTATTGGCTCCCAGATGACCCAGTAATTTTTATTTTATCTTAGATTTTATCCCTCCATGCATTGGTGGAGGAAGTCAAATATCATAATAATTGAGAATAGCAGAAACAATGCAGCAGTTTTAACACGGGCCCCTGATATTAAAGGACAAGGAAAGTGTAAAATAGAATAAGGGTAGAAATGCTGTATTTTGTATACTAAACATAAACATGAACTTACTGCACCACAAGCCTAATCAAACAAATGATTTATGCTTTCAAAGTTGGCCACAGGGGGCTGTCATCTTGTAACTTTGTTATACATCTTTGTCTGACACTGGCACTGCACATGCTCAGTGTGGTCTGGGCTTCTTAGGGATCGTCATAAATGATAAAAAAACAAAGCTGCTTGAGTACTGCATGGCTGGTAAGTAAGGCACTGGCTCCCCCTGCTGTTCATAAGTATGATTGTTTCCCTGCCAGAAGTTAGAGACCGTCTGACAATTCCTATCCACAGCAGTAAATTAAGGGAGAATTTCACTGCATACAGTCAGGTTTCTTATACAAACGGTACACATTTTTTAATTAAAGTATATTGGAGATAGATTTCTTTTTCATTAAAGAAAGTAAAAATGGGATTGTATTTCTTTGCCTTTCCTTGCCCTTTAAGAGCTTCCTGAACAGCAAGTTACCACTAAAAAAACATTTATCGTTTACTGATCAAATACCAAGTTTATTACAGGTATGGGACCCTGTGTTCCAGAATTCTCAGGACTTGTGGTTTTCCATATAACTGATCTTTATGTAATTTGGATCATCATCTCTTAACATCTACTAGAAAATAATTTAACCATGAAATAAACCCAATAGGCTGGTTTTGCTTCCAATAAGTATTAATTAAATCTTAGTTTGGATGAAGTACAAGTATTACAGAGAAAAAAGAAATAATTTTGGATTATTTGATTAAAATGGAATCTATGTTAGACAGCCTTTCCATAATTTCTGGATAACAGGTTTCCGGATAATGGATCCCATGCCGTCATATTCTTCACTACCTGTTCCTTGCCCTTTCTTTTCCTGCCAGTGAAAAAGGCATGCATTACTCAGATCTTCAACTTTATAGGACTTGGAAAATCATCAATGCTGTTATCTTCCAGTGATGGAAGACACTTTACGGTTGACTCTGTTAACTTGTCCTATGAAAGAGACCCACTAAGTAAATGCAGCCTTCAGAACTTATTCATGATATTCCCTTGTGTTGTCTGTCGCTCTGAATGAATCATTTAACAACATCTCTGAATAATTCATTTCAGTGCTTCATTACGGATGTACTTGTTGTGCGCTCATATGGATGCTACCAACATAAAATTGATTTTCAAACACTTCATTGTCCCTCCAACATAACAACGGGGTATGTTGTGCATGAGTTTTATAATCTGGGTAATAGGCTTACTTTGTCTGTGTAGCTCCCCTAAGGTGAGGAGGGTTACAGAACCAGAATTTTAATGTTCATTTAGCTTGGGCACTACTGTAATTGATCCCATTGTGGTTACAAAAGAAATAGTATGTAGTTGACCTAATGCTCAGCTTTATCTAACTCTACAGCTGGAAAATAATGTGTTCATGTTCATATAGCAATATACTACATGATAGAAGCAACATATTGGGGATTATTTATCAAAGATCGATTTTTAGAGGTTTATTTACACCTCTAATGAACTCGCAACTCGAATGGTTTCTAGTTTAAGTAAAAACTTCAATGGAAAAAACTCAAATCAGAAGATTCGAAGTTAACAACCCAAAAACTCGAATTAATAAAGTTTTCCGCAGAACAAAACTTAAATTGATCAAATTTTGACTCCTACATGGGCTTGACATGTTTTAAATGGTCATTTCCATGATCAGGGTGTAATTAATTTTGAAAAATGTTAGTTTTTTTTAAAGTTTTTTAACCCTAAAAAATATTTTTGACCAAAAAAACCTTGAATACTCGTATTTTTGCGGAAAACACAACACAAACTTTAATAATGAAACCCCATTGTTCGAAGTTATTGTCAGAACACTTGATTAATACATGTTAAAAGCACAGTTATACAGAGAATTTCCAACACATATGCAATTTAAGCCATTTAATTAGCATGTATACCATACCGTAATGTCATTATTACAAATGGTTTTTGGAATAAATGTTATAACCATGTAAATGATGGTGCCATACAGAAATGTGCTATCAGATACCTCTGCAAGCTAAAAATACTTGTAGTCTGGTTTAACTGGAATGGTTTCCTGCACGCCTATAAAGGATTGGAGTTCCGTCATTTTTATTCTATTTCTTTTGCCAGCTTTTAAGTTGGGGGGTATTAAAATGAGGGAGTGATCTCTTCATTCTTCACTGTTTTATGGCTATGTTCTTGCCTACAATAGAGTAATCATGAGTTTGCATGCTAGGGTTGGAATATAATATGGAGAAGACACCAAAGTTGTCTCCCCATCCTTCTTACCGATGGAAACCAATTTACAATAGTATATATTTTTTCCATCACAAAACTGGATGATACAAATTCAGACACCAAAAACAGACAAACATTTTGCAGCAGAAACTATAATACAGCAATGGGATCCATTATCCAGAATTACAGAAAGGCTATCTCCCATATAATCCATTTAATACTAATAATCCAAATTTTTTTTAAAATTATTTCTTTTTTCTCTTTAATAATAAAACAGTAGATTGTTCTTGATCTCAATCCATCCATATTGGAACCAAAACCAGCCTACTGGGTTTATTTAATGTTTACATGGTTCACTAGTAGACTTACGGTATGAAGATCCAAATTATGGAATTGTTGACCTTGTGTTAGCTGGAAAGACCTACTGGTAAATAAAGCATCAGAGAGATTATTATATGATCCCCTTATATATTTATACATAGTTATCATTTGGCCAGTGTTTATCATAGCTAATATTAACAATACCTGTTACCAGGTTAGTTGCCCTTCTCTGTACCCTCTCTAATAAAATAATGTCTTGTTTGAGTGATGGAGACCAAAACTGTATGGCATATTCAAGTTGGGTCCTTACCAGTGCTCTATAAAGTGGAAGAATGGTCCCTTCCTGCTGTAAATCAATGCCTTTTTAAATACAGCTCAAGACCTTATTTGCCCTTGATGCTGCTGGCATTGCTTGCTACAGCCAAGTTTATCATCTACAAGGACTCCAAGGTCCTTTTCCATAATGGATTTGCCTAGTGCAGTCCCATTAAGGGTATAAGTGGCTTGGATATTTTTACATCCCAGGTGCATGACTTTGCATTTATCAACATTGAATCTCATTTTCCACTTAGCTGCCCAGATTGCCCGTTTGTCAAGATCCTGTTGCAAGGATGACACATCCTGGATGGAATTAATTGGGCTGGATAGTTTTGTGTCATCTGCAAACACTGATACATACTGTAGCTACATAGTTAAATTGGGTTGAAAAAAAGACAAAGTCCATCAAGTTCAACCCCTCCA
>CM044441.1:128029117-128059031 GCA_024363595.1 Xenopus borealis
ACAAAATGCCCCCGAATCTCCCCGTCTGCTCTAGCCCTTAGGGAGCTGTTATCTGGTTACATTCCCATTGTTCTGTTATTAGGCTGCTGGGGGGAAAAAGGGAGGGGGTGATATCACTCCAATTTACAATACAGTGATTGAAGTTTATCAGAGCACAAGTCACATGACTTGGGGCAGCTGGGAAATTGACAATATATCTAGCCCCATGTCAGATTTCAAAATGAAATATAAAAATATCTGTTGGCTCTTTTGAGAAATGGGTTTCAGTGCAGAATTTAGCTGGAGCAGCACTATTAACTGATGCATTTTGAAAAAAACATTTTTTCCCATGACAGTATCCCTTTAAGCACCATTTATAAATATATACTTTACAGGATATTCATGGCTCCTGTGTATTGTAATCTACTATTAATATATGATGCTTAAAGGAGCAATAAACCCAGCAACATATCATTAGTTTTGTGATAAAGAGGCATTCACAACTGGTACTTTATGTTGATTTTTACATTTTAATTTAATCCCTACAATGCATTAAGTTTACTCATCTTGCATCAGGCCTCTTTACAGAACAACAGTTGTGCACTGATAAGAACCAGTAAAACATTGCTATGTTAAAAGATTACATAACAACTATGGTTTACTGAAGGATTATGTAGCATTGCCTGCAGTATTGGATTAAGGGTCTTGTGTGCCTGGAGCCACAAGTACAACAAGCTAAATATCTGACTGTAAATCAAAAAAGTTAATCTACCGTATCAAAATAATGCATTTTACAGTCATGCCTGTCACTCTGTCTATATATCTTCTATCTCTTTTGTATAGCTGCCTTAATCTATGTTAATCTAATGTACATGTGTGAAGTGATAAACATATTTGTTAATACATGCAGTTTTTTTAATAGGGATGCAGTGAATTCAAAATTTGGTTCGGGATTCAGCCTTTTTTCAGCACGATTGGCTGAATTCATGTCCAAATCCTAATTTGCATATGTAAATTAAGAGCGGGGAGGGAAACCCCATGACCTTTCATCACAAAACAAGGAAACAAAATGTTCACACTTTTTCCTTTCTTGCCAATTGGTTCAGTATTCAGTCGAATATTTCACAAAGGATTCAGGGATTCGGCCAAATCCAAAATAGTGGAATTGCTGCATCCCCATTTTTTTAACCTATTGACAAGGGGCACATCAATGGGGGTGTAATGTTTCAGAACTGCTGACTAAGGAATATTTGAAAAAGGAACGTTAACCTACTAAATTAAACAAACAGATCAGAATTATAGAAAGGCTGTCTCCCATACTGAATTTTATCAAAATAATTTAAATTTTTAAAAATGATAAAACAATACTTGATTCAAACTAAGATATAATGAATCCTTATTGGAGGCAAATCAATCCTACTGGATTTATTTAAATTTTTTAGTAGATTTAAGGTATGGTAATCCTGTAATTTGGAAAGATTGAAAAGATTGCTTATAACTCCTGGGTATACTGAATAACAGGTCCCATACCTGTAGTTAGATACAAAGAAATCATGCAAGCATAAATAGTATAATAAATCATTAAGGGGGTTCTTTATCAAAATCTGAAAAAAATATAATTGTCTTAAAGCTACTCTGACCAAATTCACACAGAGTTTTCCCCCCTTATTTATCAATACATTTTTCTGAAAATTTCCTGTGTGGGGAAAAATGCTAACCAAATCGTGAAAATTTTGAATTGTAAGATTTTTTTTGGATTTTTGCCCAAAAACCACAAAACCTTCGGATTATTGCACGAAACCCAGCGCAGATTAGGATATCTTCAGGAATTCTCCAATTGGCTTCTATACAACCTCGGCAGGTCTGAGATGCTGGATTTGGACTTTTTCCAAAATAATAAAGTTTTTTCCACTAAAAATTCAGAACCAGAAACTTGATTTTTTTTTGCATTTTTTTAATAAATAACCCCCTTGGTGTCAAAACTTTCCATATAGTGTAAAAACAAAGCACACACTGCACAAGCAATTTATGAGCCCCCCCCCCCCATTTTTCCTATGTAACAAACAACTTGCCCATACCCAGGGCATATGAAAAAGGATCTGCATTAGAGGCTTATATACTTTTATTGGCTTAAGGAACAAGTTTTTTTCTGAGAAATTTCGGCAAGCGAAATTTCGCTGGCGTTTCGCGAATTTATTCTCCAGCGGCGAATCGCGGGAATTCGCCGCAAATTCGCCCCTGGCGAATAAATTCGCCCATCACTAGTCGTTACTCATTCAATCATTGTTTTAAGATATAAACAGTTTTTTGTAAGATATTTTTATAGAGACCTGCAAAGTCCAATGATAATGTTTCACTTTAAATAACAATTTTCACGATTTTTTACACATCAAATTGATCCTTTTAATGCATTTTGTAGTCTGTTTAAAATGCACATTTGTACAAAAGCATCTGGAGGAATACAATTACGAGCCAGTTAATTACTAGTAGAACAATTACCAGTCAGTTAGTTTTCATTTACTGACAGCCACTTTTTAGCTCATATTTTGTTTGACGACAGCTGGCTATTAAAATGTTGGAAAGAAAAAACTCTCATTGTTTAAACTCTCCCTATTCCGCCACTGTTTTTCCCTTGGTGGAAAAAAAATCACATTATTGTTCTAAATTTGCCTATTACAGTATCTACAATGACCCCATGAAAGCTTTCATGTGTTATATGTTACTTATATATCACTTCATTAATTTCCATTCTATTACTTTCAAGGTAGGTATGTATGGAAAGCCATCTGCATTTGTGTCTGTGACTTATCCTCTCCCTTCTTTACATTCAGCAGGATGGGGAGTCATAACAATATAACTTATATTCTTCAGAATGATCTTATTTAAGGGGCCTAAGGGTATTAGACGAGTGTGGTCATACACTGACTCCTCTTCATTTGCTGATTTGACATTACACTGCAAATAGTCCCCAGACCCCCAAACAAGCCATTTAGATGACTAATTAAAACATAAACTTTTTATCCTATGTGCCATTCAGAGGACAATTATTTTAATCCATACCTTGACTTTTTGGTTTATGGTTTGTTGGATTTTTTCTGCCATAGAAATTGTGCTACCCAGAATGGTCAAGACCTGTAGTTTTCTGGATAATGCGTCTTTATTAAATTTGGATCCTTAAGGCAATTTTTTTATCAAAGTCCAAATGCAAAAACTCAAAAGATTCATTTTTGTGGAAAAAAGAATTGTATGGAAAAAGTCAGAATTGGAAAATTCGGCATCTCAGACTGTCAGGATTTACCAACAGTGTGTTGTTGGCAGGTGGGAGCCGAAATGTATGGTAACATGGTGACACCGTGTCTGGTGTTAAAAAAAACAGAATATGGGAAATGTGCTCAGAACGATGTTTAATGGATAACTAGAAACAGCTGGTTCAGGTGAGACAGAAGACAAATTATCTGAATAATCTGAAGATAAATCAATATAATAATCCAGAGGTTGCGGGCAGACTGCAGTCTGATGTAAATGCATGTCCACAGGCAAGAGGTCATCAGAAGACAACACAAGTCCGTGAAACAAGCGAAGGGTCAAAACAGGGAGATCAGATCAAGTATGGGAGCAGGGACAAAGTATTAAAAGGGCTGTGGAACAAACAGGAACAGGGCAAATCAGGAACAGGGCAGATCAAGAATCAGAAGTCAAGCAGGAGGATGCCTAGCCACACGCCAGCAATGAATCCAATAATAAATGAAAAACCAATACCTTTTTATGCAACAAATGGGGTGATCCCTTCAACCATGGAATAAAACTTGGGATCATCCCTTTTGTTGCATAAAAAAGGTATTGGTTTTTCATTTATTATTAGATCAAGAATCAGAACAGATCAGGAACAGGGCAAATCAGGAACACTGTCACAAAGGGGGGGGGGGGAAGAACACAAATATAAGTTAATGATCCAGCAATAACTGTCAGGAAGGTAATAGCTTATACAGTATATGCCTAGATGATAAGATTACTGACACCTATCCTTAAAGGGGAATTGAACCCCTCCCATGCTAACCCCAACCTCCCCACCCCCCCATAGGCCTCCCCCCGGCCTACCTCTCCTACGGGGCAAATGCCCCTTCTTGAACTTTAGGTATATGCACATTAGTACAAACCGGTTAATACGTCCTACTGCAATGCGCCGCCAAGCACCGATGGAAGAAGGAGAAAGACGTTGCTGTAGAAGATGGCACCCGGGAACCTGGCTGGAGGGGACCTTCGCTTAAGGGTAAGTAGCAACTTAGGTGCATTTGCCCAGGGGAGAGGTGGGCCCGTTGGGAGCAGGCATGGGGGGGGTCTAGGGGGGTGGGGGAGGGCTTGAATTACCTTTAATGAGATTAGGGATGGGGACAATTAATAGCAGTAGTCTATAACAGGAATCCCCAACCTTTTTCACCCGAAGAGCAACATTCAGATGTAAAAAGAGTTGGGGAGCAACACAAGCATGAAAAATGTTCCTGTGTGATGCCAAATAATGGTTGTGACTATTGGTAGCACAGTGTGGGCTGGCAGCCTACAGGAGGCTCTGTTTGGCAGTACGTCTGGTTTTTATGCAACCAGAACTGGTCTCCAAGCCTGGAATTCAGGATTGGGAAGCAAAGTGGGAGCTCCAACTGCCTCCAGTGGCTCAGCAGGAACGTGCACTGTCCAGTAACATGCAGACCAAGAATCCCCAAGTCCTGACACAGACCTACCGAGGATGTATTACAGTTGGGAGAGGCCCCTATCCTATTTGGACATTTCTGTGGTCTGCACTAGAATTAGCCTGAAATCCAACTATTGAGGACTTTTCAGGTAAAAATCTAAAAAATTTTGCTCAACTTTTTCATGTTTGTCCCTGATCTGATTAAATTGTTCTTTTTTAATAATGAATAAGGTCCAATTGTGGATTCTAGTTTGGTCTGACTTTTTTATTTTAAATACTCAGTAAAATTAGGATTTTCATAAATAAGGCCCTAAATCTACTAGAAAATCATTTATGCATAAACTAAACAGAAATGGCTGTATTTGTCTCCAATATTTGGATTATTTGGATAAAATGGAGTCTGGACAGGTTTCTGGATAACATATCCCACTCCTGCACTACAATTCTTTAGGAGAAACCCAGTCCTAGGGGCTAACTGCAGAAGACAATTCACAGTAAAGTTATGGTAAAGGATTATCTTCTTACTGGCTGCAAGTTTTATCCCTTTTCTGCTATTGGGTAAGACCATTCTATGCTAGACAAGGTACAGTACCTGCTGATTTTAATGGAATGTAGAAATTACATAGCTGACCCTCTGTAACATTTTTGCCAGTGACAGTTTCTGCAACATTGACAGGGAAAGGGTTAATTGGTCAGCCATCCACAGGCTTGCTTTTCACTTGCCATTGCCTGCAACTGATTTGATGGAATGGGTTTCCAAATCAAAAGAGGGTTGTTTAGTATTAACCCAGTGCTAATACTTGAGTACAAAGGGGTGCAAAAATTCCCCTAGGTGCTCATTCAAGAGGCACCTGCTATACTCAAAGTGCAGAGTGCATTACTGGTTCTACTGGCATTACTGCAAAGCAGTCCTGTATTCATGGAGTAAATGTTTGCTCAAATACCTGTGGCTATTCTGCAAAGTGCATTGCAAGCTGCAAATGTGCAAAAACCATTGAGGTTTGCAGCCATTTTTTGCACCTTGACCTGTACTTTGAATAAGTCTAAGGATTTGTAGCGATGCTTCCAATATATAAAAACATTTAAAACATCTGAGAAATGTTAAGAACTGGCAAAACTGTTGGTTCAAGAAATAGTAATGTTACAAAATATTCAATGTTTTCTATTGGTCAATTACCCAACCCAGCAACCAATCATCAAGTAGCATTTACTATTCGAAAGGTTCTAAACAGACATAGGATTGTTTGGTACGGTTACTGGATCTGGGTAAAGTTTATCACATATGGGGGTTGTCTATAAATTCATTTCCAGTATAGCTTAAGACATATAAAAGGGGTTGATGAGCATGTCATGGAAAAAATTAATAAAAGTTTCAAAAATATGTTAATGAGAATTTCTTTTTTATAAAACTGTGCCAAGCATTAATGTAAACCTGGCAACTATTTAGCAGTCAGCTTAGTTTGATGAATATTCAGTCATTAAAAATATATTTCATAGGATATAATGAAACCATGCACATTCAGACAATTAATCTAACAGAATCAAAGGCATCCTGTAAATGAGACTGCAAGGGCAATTTTAAAGGGCGGTTTAAAATGAATGCAAATCACAAACAGAATTTGGATGAGAAAGATGCTACGAAGCCTCATAATAACAGCAGGAAAACAGACCATAAATATGCAAAGATTGTCATTAACATTTGTAGGAACACTCATACTTTTTATATTAGTATAATACATATCTACATCTCATTGTACTGCAGATTATTATATACACAAATCCAAAACTTTGTAAACTGACATCTTAGCATCACTAAAACTGCATCCTTCTGTTACTCACTGAATATTATTATTAGCTGTGTGAGAAAAAAATAAAGGTTTCTAAACCTCAGAGGCCATTAGCAAAGACCCTGAATACAAGTGCTAGTGTTCTAAGGGGTACAAAATTGTGACTAAACACTTGCATTTGAGCTTTGTTACACCAAGGCTGCTCTGTTCTTTCCTCATATAGACAATGCAGACAGGGCTATTTAGCATCCGGAGCCCATATTTACTCTCAACTAACTGAATGTCAAGTTCAAGCCTGGATTTGTGGAGAGGACACCTAGGCCCGGGCCTAGGTTGGAAGGATTTTAGGGGGCGGCATGCTGCCAAACCACACTCACATTGGTTTAGAAATTAAAATTTCCTGTGTGCCAATTCCCATTGCTCCGTCCCGATGAAAATTTGAGCAAATAAAAGGAAGGGGACAGGGGCGACAAACGTCATCGGGCCTAGGGGAGCCTGCCGCTATGTAAGTCCGGCCGTGGTCAAGTTCCTATCCCACCCCTAACAAATATGGCAATGTTGTATTTGTGGAGGGAGAAGAGACTCCATTTTGAGGAGTGCACTCTGTATGCATGGGGCAGGGAGCAGTTTGAGACTTTTTTGCACTTTGCACCCTGCCCTGCATGAATTGCTCCTCTTATATTTTAGGTTTCTTTGACAGCACTGGGACATTACCTTTACCAATTAAGATATGTGTTCCCAGAGTAGCTTGCCATCTGATTCACATTACATGCTTTAAAGGGCAAGTCAACCCCAAAATAAAAATTTACCTAATACAAGAAAACATCATTCTACGTAACTTTCCAATATACATGTATTAAACATTTTCAGTGCTTTTAGTTGCCATTGAAAGCATCATTTACCTAACACCTGGTTGCTACTTTTCAAACAATGTTTCCCAGCAGAGACAGGTCTGTCATCAGTCTTACATTACAGAGAATAGAAAGGGAAAACTTAACGGAGAACTAAAGCTTATCTAGCTAGAAATGTTGGGAATTACAGATGCAGTCACTTGGATTTGTCAGCTAAATGCGTCGTGACTCAGGGCTAATTGAAGAAACTGTGTTATCCAAAGTTATCTTAACTCATTTAATGCATTTAACCTTTTCATTAGCATACCAAAGCACCATTGTTTTCAATGGTGAACTCTTTAATTGGATGGGATGCTGTGACACAATATTCTGTGCTAAGTGGGATAAATGGGTTAGATGAGTTAAGTCACGACGCATTTAACTTACAAATCCAAGTGACTGCATCTGTATGTTTTGGGCTTCGGTACCAGTCCAAGGCAACTACAACCCTTTAGACATGTTTTTGCACTTTGCACCCTGCCCTGTGTGAATGACCCCTCTTATAAGGGGTGATCCGTGGGCTGCTGCTGCCTGAGGCGGCAAAAGCGATGCCACCCCCTCTGCTCTTAAAAGTTTAGCATTAGAACGGGTTAAAAGGGGTTGCATCGCTAGCGCAAGAGCGCGTACTGCGCTTTCTGCACTAGAAGAGCCTAATTTCAAGTTTAAAAACCGGCTCTTAATGTTACAGGAGGAGGCTTTTTTCCGCCCCTTGTAACTTGCCTTTACTGCTGCCTGAGGCAAGGTGCTCATGGCAGGAACGGCCCAGCCTCTTATATTTTGGGTTTCTTTGACAGTACTAGGCTACTACTGACCTTTAGCAGTAAAGATCTGTGTATCCAAAGAGACCCCAGTAGCTCCCCATCTTCTTTTCTGCTGATTCACTGCACATGCTCTGTGCTGCTGTCTGTTGCTGAGCTTAAAGGGATACTGTCATGGGACAAAATGTTTTTTTCCAAAATACATCAGTTAATAGTGCTGCTTTATCAGAATTCTGCATTGAAATCCATTTTCTTAAAAGAACAAACATGACCAGGGGCAGCTGGGAAATGACAAAATGTCTAGCCCCATGTCAGGTTTCAAAATTGAATATAGAAAAATCTGTTTGCTCTTTTGAGAAATGGATTTCAGTGCAGAAGTCTACTGGATCAGCACTATTAACTATTAAAATAATGTTTTCCCATGACAGTATACCTTTAAGGACCGACTCAAAATATACAGTACACATAGAATAAAAATTTCTGCTTGATAATTTGCAACAAACCCTAAACTTAGCGTCTCAAAGCACACTGAGCATGTTAGACACTTTCCAGTAGTGACCCCCCTGTGACAAATTTGAAGTCCCGGATCATTGCTGTTATTGACAAGCTGAAACTTTAGGCTGTAAAATACAGCATTTTTAGTTATATTCATTTTTAGGGTTTCGTTCTCCATACAAATTTGTAATGAATATATATTACAAAGTTGCTTAGAATTATGTTTTCTATCATTAGGCAAAAAATATTTTTTAAGTTGGCGTTCCCTATCCAATCGCAATAGGTCCTCCAAAGTAAATCCAATTCTTAGTCAGAAGAGCTGACTATTTATCAGTGATTTCAGGACATCAGGTAACTGCACACTCCCCCTCCCTCAGGCATGCAAGGGGGCATGGCCTAGCAGGACACAGATTGAGTTTTTTATGAAGTCCTTTATGAAGGCCAAGAATACAATGACCATGACTCCCTATAGAACCATAGGAGAGATATATTATATTCATTGGCTATTAATTCTCTCATGGATTCCATAGATGCTTAACATCAGTACTGTGTGGCCTGTCCCTGCCCATTTATTCACATTTGATATACAGAGTACCAAACCTAGTCATGTTTGGACTCATCTGAAAAGCTGAAATTACGTTGAACCCATCACCAGTTTTTTACACTGTTGCTACAAAAGTTGTGGGTTCTGTGAGGATAAATATGTTTTAGGATGTGTTATGTTTTACCTTCACTTCACCTATGACTGGGCCTTGCTGTGGACTTAAAGTTCTCCCTCCTTGGGCTTTCCCCCCTCCACATGGAATGGCTCTTATCAGCCAGGGCTTGGAGAAACACATAATGGGTTGTGAACCTGTTACAAATGGCTAACTCCAAATCTTAGTGAAGAGAGGCCTGCTATGTCTGTGATTTAGGTAAGACATGCTTCTTCATGATACCTTGGCCTGTTTTATTAACTTTTACAGGCCTGTATCATGACATCTATGAAAGGGTTAGTGAACCCCTGGTCTAGGACATTAAGTTCACTGTATACAGTAGCATTTCTAGCCATATTCTATACAGACTTTTATTCCTCTTTGCCTTGTTTCTCATACCTGAGAAAATAGTGGGAATAATTCTAAATCTGAACTTGAGATGGAGACATTGATTACTGGACAGGAGACCAGGAAAATCGTCTCTTTGTGCATCATCACAAAGTCATCTATGAACCCCAAAACAAGATTTTACTAGGCTCTTAATTTATTTTCTACAAACAGTCTTTGTTTGTGGTAGAATAGTTAGCATTTAATATTTAGGGGATTTCTTATGTAACCAATTTATTATGTAGAATAGCTAGTTCTCCATCCATAACCATAATCCATATACTGGGGCATTTCTGTCTATTGGAGAAGACTATATACAGTACATTGCATCACCTTCTGCAAATGTCATATTGCTTTGTTAAAGAAGCATTGAATTATTTTTGCATGCATTATGCTTCATAAAAGCCAAACATTAAATTTACTTTATTTTACTTTTATTCTGTGTGCAAAGTTAATCTCTAACTCCATGTATGTAAATAAGTTGCTGGTAATAAGTAGGGGACTGCAATGCAGTGCTGTTGCGACCACTTTTCAGAATACAGGTATGGGACCTTTTATCCAGAATGCTCGGGACCTAGGGGTTTCCCGATAATGGATCTTTCTGTAATTTGGATCATCGTACTTACTAGTCTACTGGAAAATCATGTAAATATTAAATAAACCCAATAGGCTGCTTTTTCCTACAATAAGGATTACTAATATCTTAGTCTGGATCACGTACAAGCTACTGTTTTATTATTACAGTGAAAATTGATTGATTATTTGGTTATAATGGAGTTTATAGGAGACAGCCTTTCCGTAATTCAGAGCTTTCTGGATAATGGGTTTACAGATAATGGATCCCATGCCTGTATATAACAGGCAAGCTTTTTGGATGGTGGTGGTTTTATATCCAAGTGGATACAAACAGCATTAAATATCATTGCCAAACCTCTACATACATACATATGAAAACATTCCTTATACAAAATAGGACTGTAGCTGACAAAATATGTTATTTGCTTGATATGCAGGTAAAAACAGAGTATTTGTATAAAATAAAAATAATAAAATATTTTCTGTAATTATAACAGAGTGGTCTGGCTTGAGAAAAAGCTGCCAGGTCCAAATGCCTAATGTAGTTTAAGCTTAGCTAATCCTTTTTTTCTCAGTCTTTGCCAAAAATTCATTTCATGTGTTTTTGGATTGCTACTACAATCTAAATAGCCTGTCAATGCCAGCCCCTAGTGACACATAAATTCAATATATTGGCAAGGATATTTGGCAAATAGGATTAAGTAATTAGGTTGCATTATTAAATATTTAATATACATTATGCAAGATAAAATTAAAATGTCATATTTTTTGCAAGTCCTGTTGACACATTGGGCTCATAAGGGGGTACAATGTGCAAGCATTCTGCTTAGTGATCTTTGCTAAATATTTTCAGCCTCTGATTGTAAACTTGTTAAAGGATACCAATAATAATTGAAATAAAAATTGAAAAACAAGCTAGATGGGCCCCTGATCACAATGAACCCCTAAACGTTACTCTTTACAAGTACATTAGTAGACATTATAGACAGATAGTGGGGGATCTTTTTTCCCATTAAATTGAGCGACACACAGGGTCGGCCCACCGGAACCGCTGTCCAGGGCCCCCCTCCGGCCCCCGCCCCCTACAGTGACGCGCTGATAAAGCCAGCATGCATAAAGCTGGTGCATATCGGCTCAATGAGCCGCTCACCGGACATGCGTATTTGGTGCCGCTCAGCGCAGATGCGCATTTGGCGCCACACCAGAAATCTTTTTTTTATTTACACAGGAATCGGGAGAGTGGTGTCTGGCCTGGCAGGGGCCCATGAGGTTCAGGGGCCCACCGAGTTTTTCCACGGTATCAGGCCGGCCAGTCTGACCCTGTCAACACACCAGAGGCCGACCCCTTTAGAACTGAGGAACTGAAGCACTGTAAGTGGTTCTACATGGTGATTACAGTTAGGTTGTTGAATTCCCTGCTGGATGATGTTGTGATGGCACATTCTATTAATGCCTTTATGAGGGGCTTGGATAATTTCTTGAACAAGCATAATACCCAAGGCTATTGTGATAGTAAGATCTGCAGCTAGTTAGCATGGATATTGGTATCTATACTTTTTATATGTGAATGTATAGAGGAGTCTGTATAAGTATGTGAATTTATGAACATTAGTTTTCTTTTGCAGGAGTTGAACTTGATGGAAGAATAATGATAAAGATCAATAGTAATTAGCCAACTAGAGTATAGCAGCAAAATAATCATGGGAAGCTGCTTGGATGACTTATTGATTCTTGCTTTATACTCAAAGTACTTACATAGTATTTTCCACATAGCAGGAAAGTATTTCTGTTTAGTTTATCTGTGACTTTGTAAAAAAAAACTCCAAGATGAGCAGGAGGGCTTCATGTATAAATACGTTTTCAAATCCAGTGGCTCTATTTCCACTTAACACATATTTCAGATGTGCTGGGAGTATGTTATTATCCCCGTTATTTTGAAAGGGAACTTGAGTTTCCAGATTACTGGCTTGGGGTATGTTTTATTTGTTGAAGCAGGGTAGTCATTCTATTAGAAATAAAAATATTTGCTTTGAGAATACTCTCCTATTTTACAGTGAATCTGGGTAAGCACTAGATGGCTGGGGATGTTGGGTTTGCTCTTTACCACCTTAAAATAAAGATTTTCTCAGAATGTTACTTACTACTTTTGGGGTATTTAAAGGATAGTGTACTAAGGGTTGTATCCATTTTAAACAATGCTATCATTTGGTGTCCAAACATGGTAGAGCACATGTAATTCAAGAATAGCAGTTGATTCAATAAACAAAGTATAAAAATTCAGTGTACAGTTTGCCATTAACCATCATTGAGGGTATCTTGAATATTTTACTTAAATTGTTCATCTCAGAGCTTTATTTATAATCAGTTGCTTTTAACCTTTAACTGTGTGTTGTTCTCCTATCTCACTTATATTCCATTTACTTATCTGTATTTCCCCCTGTCTCCTCTCATAGATGTCTCCTCCGACAGTCCTCTTCAGCATGTCAGATGTGCTCCACTGCTTGCCTCTCTTGCTTCCTGCCACTTAACATTTCTATCCGGTAGATATTTTTCTGGATTTCTACTGTTTTCCCCCTCAGTCTGCTTTCTGTCAAAACTTAAAAAGACCAAGTCTCCTCTTTCCTCTCTACCACTTTCCGATGTCTTCTAAATATTCTCTTTAAAATTGTGCCACAACGCTGGCTGACAGGATGGCTGAAAGTTTTTTTTTTACCTTACCCTGTTCCTTCCTGATCAATAAACAAGGTGCAGAAATTCAAGTGAATGTAACAGGAAACTTTTTGGCAGAAAATGTATAACTCTGGGGTACTCTCAGCTTTTTACTTGCATTGCCCAACTCAGCAGTGATGAAGCACTTCAGTGTTGCTTTTGACCATTTAACTTTACCCTTTTCCATGTATCAATATTCTCTCTCCTAAATTTCCTTTATTTATGGTTCTGTATCCCCACAGAGCTGTTCCTTCTGACAGTTCTCTTTAGCCTGTCAGATGTGCTCCACTGCTTGCCTCATCCTGTAGATATTTTAATGGTGTGGGGGCTTCCTTCACTGAGTCTCCCTGTTCTGCGTCTGATGTTGGGCATATCTCTTCTTCAGTGGTTCCATGCTTCCCCCAAGAGCACTGATCTTAGTGATATTGAATAACAGTGATTAGCAGATATATACACTCCTTACAGTTTGGTATAGGTAGCTACCACATGTGAATGAATGAGCTTCCAGGTAAAGAATTTATGTTATATAGCCACCACAATGCCAAGTATTCTGGGATTGCTGTGAATCAGGGCATTGTCTTAAATCTTAAATTTATATAAGATTAAATGGTTGTGTTTATGTTGTAGAGAGTTAGTTTCTTTCAAATATAGGTTTTTATACTACATAGATAATTGACTGTTTTCCAGCAGTTTAACAGAAAATGTGACAGATTGAGAGTTCCAAGGTTCATCCTCAAAGAGACTTTTTTTTTCTATGATAGCCATTGTTAAAGATGCCATGGAGGAAGCATTTGGTTACAAACATAAGCTGACAACCCCATTTTATCTCAATTTCCTTTCCAAGTGTATAGTTGTAACCATAAGCCCATCAATAACTGAAGCACTTGCTGTCTGGCATTGCATGTTGATACCAGTCATTTTCTTAGTTTTATAGTGTTGGACTAAAGCTACCGAGTTAGAGTTTTCAATATAGTTATTTAGCCAAAAATGTATGCATGATCAGTCTTTTTTTTTACACTGAACTGTTCCTTTAAAGAAAATGTGTAGAAAAAAAGTTCAGTGTAACATAAGAAAAAAAAGTTATACATCTGAACATAAAATTCTGGGATGCTGGTTTTATACTGAGAAATATTTTCTGAAATGACAGACATAAAATATTTTCAAAACTATAGTATTTTTTTATGTTGCAAAACAATCGAAATAATAAATAATCCCTTAAATGCCCAAATGTAGCATTTACGTCTCATTTAAGTGGATCTACAAAAGGTTTGGAAAGTTCATTTTTTCTTCCATTACATTACAGTTTCCAGAAATATAAAAATTGAGAGCAGGCCCTTGAAGAATTAGCCATCAGAAAAACTAATTTTAATTTTAGATGCAGCTGGGGAATAATGATATAGAACTCATGCTCTTCTTTACATGATTACAGTGTCTAAAAATATTCACTTCATCAACCTAATGGGCAAGTCTTTTCACAGTCTTACAAAGTTTTTATAGCATGTCAGGTTTTTTTTTTTCATTTTCTAAAGTAAACTATCATTCAGATGAAATGAAAAACTAAATGAGCAAAGCTGAGCTTTATGTAATAATTCACTTCCTATTGTCAGAAGAATTCATTTTCAGTAGGTCATATTTAACATATTTATTTTTCCATAGACTCCCAAGTGTATTTTAATGTTTCACGCAGTCTCTGCAGGGTCTTAGTGGCAGAAAAAAAGATATTCATATGATTATGATTGGACTGTACTGAGAATTATATTTGGACAAATCTTTATCTTGATTTCACTGCCTTTGGTAAGGTTTCTTATTAGAATATCTAGACTGAAAATCCCTTGAGGTGACAGCTTTATAGGAGAAAAAAGGAGTAAAAAAAAGACCAGTTAGGGAAAAGTTTCTTTATTGATAATCCAGGTTCGAAAGGATGAGGATTCGTTGTTAAAGTTGGAGGATGTTATGACTATTCTCATAAAAGATTTCAAAGCAGCGAATTTACTGAAATATTAAAGGAGAACTGTCTCCAGTTATAGTATTCCCTTCCGATTTATATTCAGCAAGTTAACAGTTAACAATAATAGTGACTTTTTTCTAAGCTTAGCATTTTAGTTTATGAAAAAATAACCTTTTCTCACTCAGGCATCCTCAGCTATACCATTTTCAATCCCATACTGCCAAAAGCAAATTCTGCATTGTCAGCAGAACTGTATTTAGGTCCGATGCTGCCCTAGGCATTGGACCTAAATACGACCCGATGCACGGCGTGACCTTGTAAAAATACAAAATACTATAGGCACCCAAGGTGTCTTATATAAATATGGCCCTGATCATCAGCAACAAGTAGGGATGCATTTAATCCAGGATTCAGTTCAGGATTCTGCAAAGATTTGGTCATTTCCAGCAGGATTTGGATTCGGCCAAAACCAAGTGCCTGGCTGAACCAAATCCGAGTCCAAAACATTATGTGACTTTTTGTCATGGTCAGGGGCTCACCGGGTTTTTTCCCAGTGTCACGCTGGGCTAGTCTGACCCTGTCAACACACCAGAGGCCGCCTATTTAGAATTGAGGAACTGAACTTTCACTTGAAGTACATGAACATGGTGAGGACAGTTAGGTTATTGAATTCCCTGCTGGATGATGTTGTGATGGCACATTCTATTAATGCCTTTATGAGGGGCTTGGATAATTTCTTGAACAAGCATAATACCCAAGGCTATTGTGATAGTAAGATCTGCAGCTAGTTAGCATGGATATTGGTATCTATACTTTTTATATGTGAATGTATAGAGGAGTCTGTATAAGTATGTGAATTTATGAACATTAGTTTTCTTTTGCAGGAGTTGAACTTGATGGAAGAATAATGATAAAGATCAATAGTAATTAGCCAACTAGAGTATAGCAGCAAAATAATCATGGGAAGCTGCTTGGATGACTTATTGATTCTTGCTTTATACTCAAAGTACTTACATAGTATTTTCCACATAGCAGGAAAGTATTTCTGTTTAGTTTATCTGTGACTTTGTAAAAAAAAACTCCAAGATGAGCAGGAGGGCTTCATGTATAAATACGTTTTCAAATCCAGTGGCTCTATTTCCACTTAACACATATTTCAGATGTGCTGGGAGTATGTTATTATCCCCGTTATTTTGAAAGGGAACTTGAGTTTCCAGATTACTGGCTTGGGGTATGTTTTATTTGTTGAAGCAGGGTAGTCATTCTATTAGAAATAAAAATATTTGCTTTGAGAATACTCTCCTATTTTACAGTGAATCTGGGTAAGCACTAGATGGCTGGGGATGTTGGGTTTGCTCTTTACCACCTTAAAATAAAGATTTTCTCAGAATGTTACTTACTACTTTTGGGGTATTTAAAGGATAGTGTACTAAGGGTTGTATCCATTTTAAACAATGCTATCATTTGGTGTCCAAACATGGTAGAGCACATGGAATTCAAGAATAGCAGTTGATTCAATAAACAAAGTATAAAAATTCAGTGTACAGTTTGCTATTAACCATCATGGCTACACAGCATAAATTGGACAAAGACTGGTCCAATATCTTGAAGAAAAGATGAAAGACAACGTAAGAATTGTTCCAAAGTCCAAAATACAGACCTTTGCAAATAGTGTTTTCCAATACATTATTTCTGTTCTCTTGTGTTGTTTTATGCATAAGGATTACAATAGAGCTTTATAATTATGCCCCAGTCATAATCAGTGAAAAATATTTGAAAGCATTTCCATTCCATTAATGGAAAACAAAACCCCTGAACCCAGGCCCCCTGTGTCAACATCCCCTACCCGCTGCCTTACACACCAATCTGTACCTGATTTCAGCTACACATGCCTGGATCCTCTTCTGTGGGAGCTGTCAGTCTGTCATTCACTCTGTACAACTCTACATTTTTATATCAGTACACACATAGGGATACCTATGACAGCAGCAGGTGGTGCAGGCAAGGTGTAGACTGATTGATGGGGCCTGGGTTTCTGTGCAGAATTTCCTTCTTCTTTGACAGAACAGTAACACTAAAAAATTAAAGTATTTTAAATAACATGAAAATATCATGTACTATTGCCCTGCACTGGTAAAACTGTTTGCCTCAGAAACACTACTATACTTTGAACGGCTGGCCCCATGACTACACGGCAGCTTATTTATATAAACTATAATATTTCTGAAATAAACACATCATTTTACCAGACTAGGGCAACACTGTATTGTATTTTTATTACTTTAAAACACTTTCATTTTTTCATGTAACTGTTTCTTTAAAGCAGACATTTTCAAGCACTCCTCCTTTTGTTGTTGAACTACTACTTATGTCATACCTTGGATAGTAACAGCTAAATCAGTACCCACTGTCACTATTAGACTTGGCAGTTTAACTTGTAGGTTGGGATAATTAAAATCCCCTGCATCATCTAGTTGTAAATCTGTTTTGGTTATTCCTTCAGTCTCTAAATGTAATTCTTCTAAACACATTAAATACTTCTTTCTAATTTAGGCATTGGCCAGTCATATTACTTTATGCATTTATCACATTGTGTTTAAGCTGCAGTGCCATCTTTATTAATATGAATGTTATATCACTGTGGATCACCCTCTCCTCCTCCAGTCCCTCCATTCGCTTGGCCTTTGTGACACATCCCTGTCCTGGTTCTCTTCTTGCCTCTCTTCTTCTCTTTTACCTCTCTAATCATTCCTTCAGTGTCTCCACCATGGAGTAGCATCTTCTTCTTTCCTTTCTGTTGGGGCTCCTCAAGGCTCTGTCCAAGGACCCTTATTATTCTCCCTCTATACTTCCTTACTCAGCAAACTAATCAACTCATATGGTTTCCACTACCACACACTTATTTAGAGAAGCCTACACTCACTCTGCTTAACTACCAAATGCAATACCATGCACAGTACTAAATATCTTACCCACTTAATTCTGATCTTGCCCACTCCCACACTTGGGGCAAATTCACTAAAGGGCAAATTTTCACCAACAACCACTCTGCACCACTTTGCAAGGCATAAATTCATTAGGCTAATTCACTAATATGCGCAGTTGTGTCTCTATAGCCAAATGCTGGAGAATTTTCACAAGCGTTACCAGTATTGGTTGTGATTTATGTAACTCCATATTTTGTATTTATATAATTCATATATTTTAGTTCTATAAACACATTTATTTAACAGCGCTGCTCATTACGTTGGCACTCTATAAATACATGTTAATAATAATAATAATAATAATAATAATAAAACATTTTCTCCATTGGTACTTAAAAGCTAACCCCAGGCATTTATATAGTAGCTAATGCATTATTGTTCCACACAGCTACAAAGCATAATACATTGTGCACATTTTGTTTTATATCTTAATTTCAAATTGTGAATTAAAGATAAGCGGGGTTCCCTGGGGTGCTAGTGCAAGAGCATTAAGAGCTACAGGAGCACATCGCTTTCATATGCACCTGTGCCCCCCCCCCCCCCCCCGGACGCTGTGCTCTGCATTGAGCGTCCTATTGGTGGATATACATAAGAGGTAATGATGCGATGAAGCATTTTAATTAACACAGAAAACACCCCACACCCTAAAACAATTGCTATTTTGTGCTGCAGTCAAGTCAAATGTCTGTTTTTATAATCAAGTTGTGACTGCAGGACAAAATAAGTAGTTGCTTAAGTAAGGGTGGGGTTATGTGTTGACCTACATACAGAAGATTTAGTTGTAGAGTTTATTTAACAAGATTTAAAGCTGGCAGCTCTGCTCGTCCTGGCTGTCTTAACCATAGAGCCTAGTATACTATCTAGCCTGGTAATGAGGGTGCCCTCTAATGTCAGCAGTGCTGCATAGCAATACATATGAACACTGCAGAATAAACATTTCCACTATCCAAAAGACAAAAATCATGTTTGAAACCACTTGATTCATGAAATGTAAACATCCTAATCTTAAAGTTATAGTTTAAAATAAATCCAAATACCTCTACAAATTTTCATTTCTACTCCTTACTACTAAGTACTCAAGCATTTATTTTACCATTGCAGCACAGCCGAAGTGTCTTATTAAACAAAAGCTGCCTGTTGGATAGCTTTTACTTGCTGTGAGAGTCCTTATATTATCATTTGTATCCAAGATAAAATATAAGCATGTCTAGTTGTGTTATTATTTCTATTGTTTGATTGAAATAATGACAGCAGTCCAGTTACGTGAAAATATCATGTTTCTTTCCAAAACAGAATTAGCTAAGACTGTGCTTAACTTGTTTTTTTCAGTTCCCATAGATACACTGGCAAATTTCTCTCTAATGAGTCTCCTTGCTGTGCTAACTTTCTGAACAACCTGCAAATGAAAGGGGACATTGGCTTTAGTGTGCAATCATTTAAAACTATTTGCTGAAGTATTTCTATCAGGTATAGAGCAGTGAAATATATTTTTAATATCTCTATCACCCACTCATTATCACACGTGGAGGGGGGCCTGCGAGTGTTTGTGGGCCCCTGATGTGGGCTCAGTACCCCCTGTCTGATGAAGCTCCAGGGGGGGGGGGCATAAGTGCTGGTTAACTTTATAATTCTAACTGGAGGCAAGTTGAAAAACTTTTTGCTGTGACGAAACCCTTTTTGCTGTGAATTTTGCATGAAATGAATCAATCTAGTGTCTATTTCAGTACCCCAAAATACCAGTATTTGTGTTGGATAGTTGAAATGTAATGGAAATTGCTACTGGTCTAAACATCTATAGCAGTGATCCCCAACCAGTGACTTGTGAGCTCAGTTTGGATCACCCCCTTTGATGTTGCTCCCATGGCCTCATTGCAGGTGCTTGTTTAAAGTCTTCAAGTTTTGAGGCAAGTTATTGAGGCATACAGACACTAATTTACTCTAAACAGTGCATTCGGCAGCTGACAGTCCACATGGGGCTACACAACAGCCAATAACAGTGCTTATTTGGCAATGCCCAGGAACTTTTTTTCAGATTTGTGTGACTCCCAACACTGGGAGCAACCCTGTTGCTCACCGGTAAATATTGTTGTGACACCTGGTCAATAGTATCAGAGTATTGTATCATGTTTAAAAGCAAATTTTCTTGGTTGCTAAGGGTTATTACACCTGTGGAAATTTAGTAGCTTTTAATGCATATGGACATTTAACACATTCAAGAGGTAAACGTTGCAAAAGCAGAAGATAAGACCTTTTTCTACCAAATAGCACAATACATTTTACAAAAAATGGTAAATTCATAAAATTGTGACATGAAATTACAAATTAATAAACAAACAATTTGATTTTTTTGCCAAAAAAACGGATTCCTTGTTCATTTTCAATGTAGAACTAGTTAATGGTCATAAACTGATTTCAGGTTGTCAGATATGACGGGGAACTATTTAAAGGGATACTGTCATGGATTCACATCAGTTAATAGTGCTGCTCTAGTAGAAATCTGCACTGAAATTTTTTTAGATTCAGTTTTGAAATCTGACTTGTGCCAGCACTTTAGGAGGAAACTGCTTTCTTTTTCCTTCTCAATGTAACTGAATAGTACGCAGTGAGACATGGGTTTTTACTATTGAGTGCTGTTCTTAGATCTACCAGGTAGCTGTTATCTTGTGTTAGGGAGCTGTTATCTGGTTACCTTCTGATTGTTCTGTTGTTAGGCTGCTGGGTGGGGGAAAGGGAGGGGGTGATATTACTCCAACTTGCAGTACAGCAGTAAAGAGTGATTGAAGTTTATTAGAGCACAAGTCACATGACTTGGGGCAGCTGGGAAACTGACAATATGTCTAGCCCCATGTCAGATTTCAAAATGAAATATAAAAAAATCTGTTTGCTCTTTTGAGAAATGGATTTCAGTGCAGAATTCTTCTGGAACAGCACTATTAACTGATGCATTTTGAAAAAAAAAATTTCCCATGACAGTATCCCTTTAATAAATCTGAAAAACTTTTTCTATTCACAATGGTTTCTGATTCCTTGGGTAAATTTGTGTGTATGAAAAAAGTTCTCATTGAATGGCTCCTTTCTAACATATTTGATCTTTTTATACAGCAATACTCTGGAAGCTGAGCCAGATCTGTATAGATTATTCTATTACATCGCCCTAGTTCACTGACATGTTTTAATAATATGCAAATGTATGCATGTATGCAGAATGTCCGCAACAAGTTAAAAGAGGGAAAGGAGGTCAACTGTTTTATGGATACATAACTTGAAAGTTAAGTCAAAGAAAGATTTCCTATTAAAAATATATGTGTATTATATTTTTCTTTCTGTTTTCATAGATGTATTGTGTAGTTTTTTTTATCAATTATATTTTAAGTAAGGTTTGAATGGTGTTTTATGCTTTCATGTGACAGAAACTATTTCACTGCAACTTTACTAAGGTGGAAAATAGAGGACAGTTCTTTTCTCAACATTTAACATTTTAATGAGGTGCCGCTGATATGCATCCAATGCGTGTAAATAGGATTGTTCCATTGTGTTATTTGATATGCTTTCTAACTGGCTTTCTCGATATTACATTTGGAATATTCCTGTTTTTAATTAGTTAGTAAACAATTAATTCTATTTTTAGCATTCTAATATAGATACATCAGTTTCGAAAAACATGTTCATTTTGATAAAATTTGTGCCACAAAAAACTTTAATTGTGTCAACAATTCAAATTCGAATACTGAAAAAAAAAACTGGGCATTTCCTGATCTTAATGGCCACAGCCACAAATTTTCCAGTTTCATATGAATTTATGCCACAGAAATTGTATTTTGTAAAAAATTCTGCAGCATCCAACCCTGTTGACCTTAAAATATTTAGTAAGAGTCTGAGGGTACCTAAAGGGTTAAAGTTTCTCTCTTGGCTCTAGTTTTTAATTAAGGGAAGTACGTCAGCAATGACTGAAGCCCTGAATGTCTTTTAAATTGAATGTGGAAATGTTTCATTTATACCTATGATTACGTGTGTTTGCACACGAAACGCGTTAGGACCACATTGTTCGTGAATAAAGCTGATTTTTAACCGCTCCGAGAGTCCGGTGAAGTGCGTGCCTTTTTTGGTGAAAGGATATACGGAAGTCTCCCCTTGCTGAGGGTTCGGGGCGCAGCACCCGGACCACCGAGTAGGAGCAGTGAGTGACCCTGAATTAACCTATGCTTCGGGTGTGGGGATAAAGTGAAGGGTTCGGGGCTAAGCACCCGGACCACACCATACAGTGGGTGAGCGGCTGGGAGATTAATGAATTTCCATATGTGAATAAGATATTTATTTTTGAATTAATTTGAATGGCAGCCACAGAGAATTGTCACCCCAACTATATATATAAATTGAATGCATAGGATCTTTGTGTGAAAAGATTGAGTAGTATAAGGAGTTGGAGCGCTTCCGGTGGAGTAAAGGACCTTAAAATATTGACCAGCAATGAGCAAAGTTGTGCATAATAAAGAAGTGTAGTGGGAATGTACCAAACGGATGTGAATGTGAATGTACCAAACGGATTGGAGCTTTTCCAAGTTCACTTTTTTTTTTTAATAACTGAGTTTGTTTCCAAGACAGGTGTCAAACTATTCATTCATTCATGTCATAAGGTTGGTTCATTACTGTGAGAACACAAACAATTATTGACGTCTACGCTATCAGTTAAGAGAAAAGGTTTTTTTATATGATTAGTTAAAATATTTTTTTAAAAATAATAATACTTTTGTGATGTAAAAGGTCTTTTTATATCAACTAATTTTACTTTCCATTGCCGTAATATTAGAATCCTCCACACAGTTTAATCAAAACATGAATATTTTTGTCCTATAACGGATTTAAAGGGATATCTACCTTGTCAAAATGTTTTACAACCTTTATAAGTTATACCTTTATTTTATTCATTTATTTAATATAAATATTGCACAGCAGGCACATAAACATTGTTTCTGTAGAAATACAGTACTTTTTAATATTACTTTATTTTGAAATTAATATTGTATTGAATGAATGAGTGAATGCACTGTTGGGAATACAGGTAGTTTCTTTTCATATATACAAACCATGGCGTGATCTAGGAATCAGGTAATCCATCCTTTACTAAAGGATTGAATGGGTAGCTCTCATTTAAGAAAAAAAAAAAACAGGAATTTCAAATATTCAATAACATTCAACAACTTCAATGCAATTAAATCAGATTATACCCATAATTTTCAATAAAACTAAATTTTATTTTGATCTCAAAAACTTGAATTGCAAAATAGTTAGAATTTTTGCTAATGCCATTCCCATTGACTTCTGCACGACACTTAACACTTTTTCACTTAAAAAAAATCTCCAACATTTGCATTTTGGAAACCCAAATTCTCGATTCTTGCAAAAAAGTAGGATTCAAATGTAAATAAATCTGCCTCATAGTACAATCTAGATTGATATTGATATTCTAAGACAATTTGCAGCTGGTCTTCATTTTTATATTTTCATTTTTTTTAAATTAATTTAACTTTTTGTTCGGCAGATTTCTATTTTGATATTTTGGCAGCTATCTGCTAGGGTCTTTATTAACTACCTAGGCAGTGGTTTGAATGACAGCCTGCTACATGAATGAAATTTTTTACAATATTTTCCCAAATTTCACTTTACTCTCATTCAATGACTGATATTTTTATGTGACATGTAATAATTTTCAAAATCGTACTGCAAGCTTGATGATTGACACTGAAGGTCAAAATTGTTGAGAAAGCTTTTCCTTAGTGACTCTGCTGTGCAACTGTGATTCTGTGTTGGAGATGATAACTCTTCATCCCTGATGGCTAGTGCTGAATAGGCTGATCGCTTTGCTCATGTCATGTTTCTTGAGAAATATCTTTTATAGCCCCTAGGTTTTTCTTTCTCTTGATGTTGGAGCTTTCTGTTAACTAACTCTTAAAACATACATTTTTTAAAGGTTTTAATTAGTTTTGATTTTGTAAGATGGTGTTTGATCGACAGAACTGATCCTACAAGTTGATGTAGTGGGGTGGGTCAAAATAAAATGGGACTGATACAAAATTCTAAATGACAGATTATTGGAAAAACACATGGTAAATGAGCACTTTGCTACTGCATTTGAGTCCTAAATGACCCCTAAACCAAAGAATTTAGCGGCAACACTAGCAATTGCAATCCACATGAAAAATTTATTTAGCCCTCCCCAATGTCATGCAGGCAAAGTTTTGGACCACTCAGGGCCCCTTTTTAAGCCAGGCTTTAAAAAGGGCCCAGAAGGATCCAAAACGTTGCCTGCCTGACATTGTGGAGAGCTAAATCAATATATATACCCATGAGCCACATTCAAATGAAAAGAGTTGAGGAGCAATATGAAAAAAGTTACTGGGGAGCTAAATAAAGGATATGATTATACATTCAGTTGTCCTTTGTGGATTAGCAGACCACAGAAGGTTCTGTTTGGCCATTTATGCAACTAAAACTTTCCTTAAAGCCAGCAATTGAAAAATAAGCACATGCTTTGAGGCCACTGGGAGCAACATCCAAGGGGTTGGTAAGTGAGCTGTTGCTCAAGAGCCGCTGGTTGGGGACCACTGCCTAAGAGCATATCTCCCATGTAGCCAATGGAACATTCTTTTTTTAAAAAGTGACTTTTGAGATCGAAAATACATTTTGAAATATTAACAGGAAACCAGCCATGTCAGCAGTCCTTGCTGTGTTATGAAGGTGTATAAAACAAATGTATATACAGGTATGGTACTTGTTATCCAGAATGCTTGGGACAGATTTAATGTAATTTGGATATTCAAACCTTAAATCTACTAGAAAATCATGTAAATTAATTAAAACCAGTAGACTGGTTTTTCTTCTTATAAGGTCCAAATATGTTTTAGCTTGGATCAAGTACAGGGTACTGTTTAATTATTACACATAAAAAGGAAATTATTTTCAGATTATTTGGATTATTTGGATAAAATGGAGTCTATTGGAGATGGCATCTGTAATTCTGAGGTTTCTGGATAATGGGTCCTCGGATACATGATTTTCTTGTTTTCTTGTATATATATATATATATATATATATACTGTATAAATATAGATTTGTAATCAATCAAATGCTTTTATTGTGTACATGTATCCAACATTTTGGGCCTCAAAAGGCCCTAATGTGGGCCAAAACGCATTTAAATGCATAACTTTTGACCCTGCACCCACATTGATCTAAGACAGACTGGATTATATATATATATATCTATATATACTTTGTAGGAGCCATATGCACATGCTATAAACTGTAGGTGTATAGGAAATATAGGAAAATGCTGTTGCACACAGGAATCCTTTATTGCATAATCATTGTTTCAGCCCTCACTGGGGCCTTTATCAAGATACTAAATGCTGCACAAACCAGAGAATAAATACATACTCACCCTAAACCATGCCCAGTAATCCATCCACACCATGTGACAAAGTCCAAAAGTCAGGCATACTTTTCCCAGAACTATTGTTCATAGTGTAACACCTAAAATTACAATAAATACAATACACATGATAAATTTACTGAATAATTAATGTAGCCAATGCAAAACTATACATATTAAAATTCATCACATATAACCACTGGTATTATCTAGTTTCTAAAAACACATGGAGACACTGAAATTCAATCACGAGAAATTGCGCAAAGTGGATGAGGATTATACACATCACCAGTGTATCGCTGGTTAAGTGGAGGAAATACAGCAAGAACACGTCATCCCTAACGCTTCCATGAACATACACACAGAAGGGGTATATTGTTTGCCATGGAGATCTCATCTGGTGATTCGGGTTCCAAAGCAGAGGTGGGGTCTACTAGCATGCTTTGAATGCTATGCCATTTGCGTACACCACTGTATCCCTCTCAACAGCACCAAAAAGGAACAGTAATTCTGATCTTCAACTTGTCCCATCACAAACTCTGTTTGTTACTGGAATTTTGGGATGAGAACTCTGGTTATACATTTACTCCATGGAAATTAAATTGTAAATATGACCCAAGCCCCACAAATAACAGCATCAAAACTTTTTTGCATAGTATTGACTATGAAACATCTTTGCTTGCATCTAATCTGTCCAAAGTACAACCCAATTTGACATTAGAATAACGAAGAGCCATCAACTCATTACAAAATGATAATTCTGTTATAATTCAACCAGCTGATAAAGGTGGAGGTTTGGCATTTATTTATTATGCTGATTGTAGGACAAGTGTTGAAACAACTCTGGGATAGTAATATATATATATCAAAAATTATGGAAATGAAAAGGGGATGCACACTCAATCCTTTACAAAGGCTATAGTGCTGAAACATTGGTGTATTCGCATCATTGGCAAGTGTATCTGCTCTCTGTGGTCTGTCCCTTTTTGCCTTGATCTTGTAACTTGGTGGTATGTATACATTTTGCTGCTGCGGCTGTATTTAAAATACCAATTGTTTTGATGTATATTTGTTTGTTATACACTATATGAAAGTAAAAACTTTTTTAAACATCATTTTTTGACTACCAAGTATCACTTTTTTGATTGAGTGTGCATCCCCTTTTCATTTCCATATACTGTTTGGGTAACCAACTGTGGGGTTATTCTGGGGTATATGCACTTCTTATTGCCTAAAAAAGAGAATTTCTTTCTTTTTCTAATACTGGGAGTGCCCTCCATTAAACTATATTTGTATATATAAAAAATTAGCTAAAGATCCAGTAAAAGGTTTTAAAATAACACCCACTAGTATGTTGCAATATGCAATGGATGCTTAATGGACTACATTTGATATCTTTGAATACTTACTACCTAAGTTCCCCATTTGCCCTATTTTGTATTATTTGCCAAAAGTGCACAAGAGTGTACTTAACACACCTGGACACCTATAGTCTATTTTACCCAAGTAGAATATTTATTGACTTTTCCTACAGGATTCAGTGAAGGCGTGGCCTTATTACCTACAAGATGCCCCTCATTTTCTGGATATAATTGGCACAGTTACACTTTGTGGTGTAGATGATATTCTGGCTAGTTTAAATGTGAACAGCCTATACACTATAATTACCCTTGATATGGGTACCTGCAGTAAAAAAAGTTCTGACATCCTTTGCTTTCTATAGTGGTCCCCCTGTTGAGTTTATTTGTGAATTATTGGCACTTACCCTCAAATTTAATTATTTTAGGTTTTATTTTCAGAAAGAATGTACAAACATGGGTTGTGACTGGACTCTGCATATGCTAATTGTTTTATGTCAAACTATGAAAATGAATATATTGTACCAACATACAATGACAAACTTTTTGCATATTATCGTTATATCGATGATATATTTATAATATAGCAGGGTGATGAACAATCTTTAGGTAATATGGTTGTTACCCCTGCCTGCTACTGACTACTCCTGACTTCCGTGATCCTGACCTCGACTTGTGACCTGACTATTGTACACTCTGTATTCCAACCCTGCCTGCCTGACCATTCTGATCTGATCTCCTGGTTTGACCCTTGCCTGTTATCTGACTTCCGATTTTGCCTGATCCCTCTGCTAAGATTCCTGGTTTCAACCTTGGCCTGTCTGACTCCATCTGTGTTCTGCCTGTCCTGACCCGGCCTGATCTGTCTACGTTAGCTGCATCCGTCCAGTCCAGTGATCTTCTGCCCAAAGACTTTGCTTTACAGTCGTGCTCCTTGCTAGCCAGAACTTTCGCCTTGCACCTCTCATTAAGTCTAGGTGGCATCTGAGTAGCTGAGGGCTCCTCCCGAGGCCAAAGGTCACACTACTGGTGAAGCACGAGCTAAGACAAGGGTGCTTGGTATCTTTTCTGGTTTGGGTGCCGACCGTGACAATGGTGCTTGCTTTGAATTCTTTTCCTACCCCTGTAAAGTTAACATTAAACAAAGATGCGATACCATGCAGTTTTTAGACTTGAAGTGGAACGAGACTAGGATATAAATTGTTCCGTAAACCAACAGACCGAAATACCAGATTGCATTATAACAGCTTCCACCCAGTAAGCTCCAAGAACAGTGTACTGTTTTCCCAATTTCTGTGAACTATGCAGAATAACTCCGATATTGATATTTGTGAATTACAGTTAATGGAGACATGATATAGAAAGGGGATATAAACATAAGTTGCTAGATGGGGCCCTTGATTGAGCAAGAGGAGTGTCTAATAAAATCATTAGTCATAATAAAATGGTAAAAGAGGGAGAAACCTGAGAAATATTTTAATGCTCACAGATCCTGCTCAGTGTTACAAAAAAAAAAAAAGTCTTTATACCTCTAAAATTGGGTTGTTTTAACTGTTCTGGCTGTACCACCTGTCACAATATGGTCATAAGGGACAGTTTTAGACATCCACACACTGATAAAAAAGAATTAAACAACGCATTACATGCACCAGTGCACATGTGGTGTATATTATCACTTGTTCCTATGGTCTCATGTAGGTAAAACTTAAAACAGACAAAAGAAAAAGATTTTCCTATGTAGAGAACAGCGCCTAGGGCAATAGAAATTTTTAGAAAGGCAATATAGTGTAGTATGCTTAGGAAATAGGGGGTCATCCCGTGCTTCAAACAGAATATGTGGGTTATGAGAGTGTTTCTCCTTATCTCCCCTTAGACATAGACTGATGTGGCTCTCACTGTGATATAAGGATTTGTGATAGGTGTCTTCAGGTGGTTAATCCTATATTAAATCTGCAAGTGTATTCCCTCCTTCACCGAAACAGCTAGCTGAAGTGCCTACCTACAAACCACTATTGTGGTAAATCACATGTGATTGAATTCCTCTCGGCACTCCCCCTCTTGATGCCCAGATGTATACGTAATTCCAATATATAAATAGAGTAAAAGGCAAAGAATATCATAATACTATTTAATGTATAAAAAATTCAATAAAAACAATTATTGCATTCACAATTTCCCCATAGGGTACTTGCATGCAGTTTGTATAATGGTGCTGAGTCCATGGGGTGTTAGCACCGGCTTCCCCTTGGGTCCTCGTGCAAGTCCATGTGAACTCCCTCCTTTCTCCTTCCTAACGCGTTTCGCTGTGCAATGTCAGCTTCTTCAGAGGATTAAAAAATGTCTTTAGCTGCGTTTGCTTTTTAAAACCAAAATCGTCGCTGAAAACGAGGCTACTTCCTGTTCGCTTGCGTTCCACTTAATCCACTTAAATATAGGATTAACCACCTGAAGACACCTATCACAAATCCTTATATCACATTGAGAGCCACACCGGTCTATGTCTAAGGGGAGAGAAGGAGAAACACTCTCATAACCTACATATTCTGTTTGAAGCGGCAGAACCTAACAAACTTTCCCTTGTTTGTTATAGTTCATATAGGAGCAGTGACCAGCTTCCTGTTGTAGCTCCCACCCCTCCCAGCTATAGTCAGGTGATCCCACTGGTGTCTAATAAAAGGGCAACCAAGTTTGGGAGTTTTACTTTGAAAGCAGCAAGTAAGTTGCAGGTAAAACTTAGTCCCTTTGTAAAATGTATAATGAAGCAATAGAATTCTTCATGAATCAGATGAAAATTGAGCGTAGGACTGGCCAGATATCGGACTTTGACTTAATTGGTCATCTTAAATATATTGCAATATATGGACAAACAATCCCTGTTTTGTTTAAAGGGTAAAGCTGGCCACAGATGCAAAGATCCGATTGTAGGAATCAATGTACGATCGGACTTTCCCATCTCCCGACTTGCCACTGACAGCAATCGTACGATACACAAACGACTGAAAATCGTACGATTGGCAATACTTGCAGAGATAATATCGGCAGCCGAAAGAAATGTTCTAACCTGTCCGATCGACCGAATGACCGATCCCAGCCTGACGAAAAATGCCAGGACTCTCCACACACGTTCCGAAAATCATACGAATGAGAACTTTGCATCTAAAATCAGCTTAAGGCATTTTTAGTAGCTGTATGCACAAAATGTCCCAATGTCTTAAATATATTGATAATG
>CM044441.1:128060157-128071575 GCA_024363595.1 Xenopus borealis
ACAGCGCAACCTGCAGTCCCTCATTTCATTTATATTGGAAAGTCCCTCTTTTCTCTGCACTGAAAAGCCAGAAAAAGAAATAAGTTTCTAACTTAATTGGCTTTTGGCAGAGAGCCTAGAAGAACAGCTAACAGGTGCAAAAAAGATGCTTTTTAACAATTTTGATATTAAAAATAAGTAATTGATTGTATTTGTAACAGTTTAGATAAGGAGAAATATTTTCAAACTTTCATAACCTGCCCAATTTGGTAAAAAGAACATGTTAATTAGTGGGTGCGGCCACAAAAATGGGTGTGGTCAAAATGTTGCAGCGCTACGTATGGAAAAAAAATTTCTGTCCCTCTTTTTACTTCCAAAATGTTGGGAGGTATGGAAATGTGAAAAAAATTGTAAAAAATGGCATCTTTTGCATTCAGTGTGAATGTGCTGAATAGCATTGGAGTCAATGAGAAGAGCAATTTACACGCGTTTCACTTAGTATACACACATGCCCTGCATTGTTACTGGACTCTTATCTTTTCAAAAGAAAAGGCCTCCCATTTTGCCAGCTTCTTAAAAACATCTGTGATTGTTATTTAAAATAGTGAAACATTAAAAAGGCATATTTTAATATATATTCATTTATTTTTAAAAATATTTTTCACTGCACAGATTGTGCTGTTTTGAAGTGAAGCGACGAACTCGGCCTGCGACGAAACGAGACGCGTGGTGACAGAAAACACATGGCGAATTTTCGTCATCAGCGAATGTCGGAAATTCGCTGCGAATTCGCCTATGGCGAATTTATCCGCCCATCGCTATATATATGTATATATATACTGTATATATATATATATATATTTATATATATGTTATATATATATATATATAACATATTGATGTGGGGGATTATATGAAAATGTGAATAAAAGACTACTTAAGAATTATCCGTGAGTGCTTCTAAATATGTTTCAATATTTAACAAATATGAGGACTCTGTGATAGGTGAGTGCTGGTATACCTCAAATCTATTTATATATAATTCTGATGCATGTTTATTGTTATTATCTATCTGGAATATGTTTTTTCCTATCAAAAGGCCTACCTTTCCACAATAAAGTGTATTGTCATGCTTTTACAGAATACAGTAGTCATACTCTTTGGTCAATGTAAATAGGAGTTTAAAAATATTTTTACATGTCTGAAGCATGAAGGAACATTTGCAATCTTGATTTCATTTCTAAAACCATATAGGAAAATCTTTTAAACTTCACATTTTAAACATGTTTGTTTAAGATGCCACTGTTTGAAGTAATGTCAAATTTTATTAAATGATGATGATTTTTTATAAACATTCGACAACCGTTAACATTGTTAGCTTTTTGTATAAGTAGCAAGCTTCTGTTTTTTTCCTCATAGAACCCCAGTCATTTATTTGCATTAATTGTAGTCATTTGTTATAAAAACAGGAGATCATGTTATAAATCCACTTTCCAGCATTCCATTTATTCCTTTTGATAGCTTTTTCAAATCAACTTTTTTTCGACCTACACCATTCCCTTCCTTAATGTACAAGCTTGTGTAGAAAGATTAATATCTACTAATGGAATTAAAGGGCTTTCTAGCTGCACAGATTTATTTAAGGTTTATTTCTGTCAGAGGAGCCTGAAAGTGCCAAAAGCTTTTGAAATCTGCCTGTGTTTTAAGTAAAGAGAATCATTTACCAATGTCCTCATTTGGAACACCTAATATTTACGGCAGTTTGTGGTGCTAAAGAAATGTTTGATGTGATTCCCTGTGAAATAGATGCCACACAAACGATCCATAGGTGATGGTGGAACTCTATAGATGATACATATATATCATACATCATATTATTTATGACTGCAGTGAAAAGAGAATGATACAGTATTTGGAAAAGGTGTCTTTCCTAATCAATTCTTTACCTTTGTGTGTGTTCTGTGCAAGGCAAGTTTACATGGTATTTTAATTTAATAATAAAAATTGATTTTTGCTTTCAATTTATTTTACAGTCCTATGTCTACCACTGATAATTTGCCAGCAGGAAAAATACTGAAGAAAGCATTTTATTAAATGAGCATAGAGACAATTAAATTAAAATGATAATCCAAGTTAATTATTGTTTCTGAACTTCTTGATTATAAGTTCCTTTTTTGTCTTGTAATGGAAAAATAATACTAGAATCATTTGCAGTTGTATGAAGCAGTTGTTCACAAATTTTGCTGATATTGGTTCAAATAGGAAATATTTTTGTTGTTATACAATGATCTGAAACATAATTCTTGCTTGCACATCTGTTTCTTGCCCTTCAGTATGATTGTGTAAGGCTGAATGTGTGAATTACACTACCAGGTGTAGATAGTCTTATTACTTACTTTCCATCAATAGGGAGAAGAGCTGGAAGAATGGATATTTTTCCAGCAACTAAGAAATCCATCTGTATTTTAACAATAAGTGACTCTGGCTAAAATGGTAACAGTTTAGTTGGTCAGAAAGAAGGACTTTTGGCCCTCTAAAATCCTGTGCCATTTTATACCACAGAGTAAGGTGAGTATGGAGACATTGTCCTTTGCTACTCGTCAGTGGTAGGATAGACTCAGTAAACTGTTAACTTAATGCATGGGATCAGTTATCCAGGAACCCACTATCCAGAAAGCTCCGAAATACGGAATGGCCTTGTCCCATAGACTCCATTTTATCCAAAATTTTAATATTTTCTTTTTCTCTGTTATAATAAAACAGTACCTTGTACTTGAGTCAAACTAAGATTTAATTAAATAAAGATAAATATCCAAATTACAGAGAAATCTGTTATCCAGAAAAAACCTGGTCCCAAGCATTCTCTATACCTACCACCACCAGCTGGTTTTGTCTAGAGTCACTTTCTTTAGTGTAGACCAAAGTCTCTAATTAAAATTTGAGGCCACTACCATGGCAGTGTTGCATATGGTTCATGATGTCACATAGTGAAAGAGGTTATTTAAGTACAAGCACAGCATGTATTTAATGGTATGCTTAAATGATTATGTTGGATATTTATTGAATCCATAGTATGTTGCAATAAGTTCATGCTGCTAAAATATCTTTAGTTTTTTTTTACATTTTCTACAGAAGATGCTGATTACTGGAGGGTTTAGCATTTTTCCTCACAGATTTCCCATAAATGCTTGCCACTGATTGAGTTGTGCCTTCTCCTCACTTTTTAGCATTATTTCAGGCTTAATACATTTCATGCTATTGAAAGGAAAGGACATTAGTGGTGTTACTCCTTCCTTACCACACTCTGCAAGGACGTAGGTGAGGTTGGTGATGGCGACTCCCTTCTTCACTGAAACAGCACAGTACTCAGCATCAGGTAGGTGCCGACATGAAAACTAGTGATTTTTATGAAAAAGTCCCTACTTGGAGGCTCATTTAATAAAGGTCAGATTTTACTGTTATTAGAACCTTTTGAAACCACGATTAAACTCATTTTCTCTAAAACCTCAAATGCCATGAAAGATATTAAAAGATATGATATAATAAGTATGAACAAAAAATGCTGAACAGTGTGTTAAACCTTTTAAAAATCCGAGTTGTTCAGATAATTACTAGCAAATAAGTACTAGTAAATGACTAGCAAAAAAAGAGAACATTTGAAAAGTTTGAATGGCTAAAAAAAGGTCCTGTAGGATCAGCACAGCTCCCATTGACCTCTATGGGATCTTGACTGCTTTTACTGTGAGAAATTTTGTATTTGAATCATGGTTTTTGCACGTAATAAACCTCAGATTTTTAGAGATTTAAAAAAAAAAAAACACAAATTCATAGACAAAAAATACCATTTGGAAAACACATAGAAATCCATATTTTAGTAAATTGCCACCATATACAAATTATTAAAAACACAAATGTTTTGTCAAAAAATATGATTTGTGGAAAAAAATTGAAATCAGAATTTTAGTCAATTTGACCCTTATTTTGGACATGGGGACTTGCTTGCAACATGTTAAGTAAAAGGTGGACATTTTTAATGTAATATTTATTCTTGGCATGTATTTATAGATTGCAAACCTATTCCACATTCCTGAACAATAAATAGGTGTGTACATAGAATCTACGGATTACATACAAAATCATCAACCGATCATCAAATCATCAACTGACCATTTTAAGAGGTAAAGAGGGCTCTGTCCGAAAGAGCTTACAATCTAAAACTCATTTCTCATGACTAAAATTAACTCCTTGACGTATAATACACATTATAATACCATATTATTATACTCCTATTTTTATATCTGTAGCTGAGTCTTCTTGTAGGATACATCTCTCCCTAAACCTTTAGCCTCAACATAAATAACATGGGTGTATAATCACTGTGGTTCTGCCAGAGTGGTGGTCATTTGCCTGCTGTCCTTTCATATAAGAAAAAAACATACTGTCTGTGATATCACAAATGTTTGTCATTCACTTTTAACTGAATGGGAAGCAGCTGTCCACCAAGGACATCTCGGTTGTCTCAGTGCTCCCTTAGTGAACTCCTATGATCAAAACATCCAGTGTGCCATCAGCCTAAGTCATTGTAAGCCACTTGCAGCTGCCTGGTTGTGGGATACATTCTCTCTAGCGATTCAGCTTCATTAACCTTTCTTTACTGCATTATCTCAAATTTAATCTGCTGCTGTATCATGTTGTTCCAAAGTTGTAAATTAGCTGTAATAGTAAAGTTAGCAAAGTGATTTTGCAAATCACCTCTCAATATTTCGATTTTATTAGTACAACCACCTCAATTTTTCACATTGTATGCTGAGGATGCTAGGAGTTATCTTACACTATATAGCTAGATATATCTGTGGTGCTATTGATATTGAGATATTGATGTGTTTAAATTGTTCCAGTTAATTCTGTATGGGATTGATGGATAATGTGCACTTAGCTTCCGCATTGACATTATCTGGATTTAAAGAGCAAAGAAAACATTACAATATTTCTTGCTGAAGTTAGATATTTTAAGACAAAATAGGAGGACAGTTCTGTGTACAAATGAAGCCGCTGAGCTTCTGCCATGCCGCAGATATTAGTAATTCAGAAAAATCAATACAGAGATGTCACTGGTGTCAGGTACTTTAAATAAGAGTAGAAGTATTTTAAACTAATGAACACCTTAATCTCTTTCTTGTCCAAAGAGACCTATTTATTCTTAGGTTTTCTGCAACAGACTTTCCTAATAAACACATGATAGAGTATCCAAAGTGTGCGCAGAAGTTTTTTTAAACTAAGCTCATTGTCAAAACAGGCTTCCAGCTATGCACATCTGCTGCAACAATAACACCAGCATAAAAATGCAAATATGTGGCTGTATAAATCACTATCAATCAGAAAGCCTATAATTAGACATTTGTAAATCTGTGTCCTTCCTTGGAGGAAACCGCTTAAATAAATAAGCCTTTTACGTTTCATTAACCCTTTTGTTAGCAATCCTGCGACTCGGCAAATTGTTGCAGCAAAGTATTTGCAGAGAATATATTTAAAAGATCCTATGGATTAACACCTTACATACTGTATATACATTGTTTATGCTCTGATGAAAGAAGCTGCTTCCTTTTAGACTTGGTATAGACCCCCTCAAATCACCTCTAATGACGACAAGGGAAGCATGCTAAGCGATGGGCCCCATTTCATCAATTGTTACATTAATTTTATGTTTTTTTCAAGTAGTGTTGAATGAATCTGTCCCATTTCACTTCACCAAGCAATTTATGAAACAGAGAAAAATTTGAGAAACACATTGAAGTCAATGGGCATCAATTTTTTTTACAGTAGTGACAATTTTTCTCACTCCAAATGCATTAATGTCAATAGGAGTTTTTTCGTGTGGCAACTTTTTTGTTCAAATGCATTAAAGTCAATGGTTCTTTTTTCTTATGGGACTTTTCTGTGCCAGCAAACACTATTGTCTCAGCTACTTTTTTGTTGCAGCAAATTGTTCCATTGTAAATTTTTTGGCAGTTTTGCAAAAAAATGTGCAGATGGTGAAATGTTGCATTTTACTCATGTCTAGGGCATTAGAAGATCTCTTTTGCCTTTATTTTGCTTCCTTGAACATTTTTAATAATAAGTGGCCACTTCAAGCCTCTGCACGAACATCTCTAATAAAGACATATATATGACCTATATGACCCAAGTGTAAGAGTACTAATGAAGTTTCACTAGGCAGAAATGAACATTATTAAAGTTTGCTATGAAATTATTATTATTATTATTAACATGTATTTATATAGCACCAACATATTTTGCAGTGATGTAAAGTAATTGTGTTTATACAACTAAATCATATGAATTACACTACATACATAGAACATATGGAGTTACATACAGTACATCAAAACCAATACTGGTACAAAAGGTGAGGAAGGCCCTGTGCAAAAAGAGCTTGCAATCTAAAGGGAAGGGAAGAATACACAAGGTATGGGAGTAGGCACGATCGGCATTAAGTGGGTGAGAGATGTGGTACTGTAGGTGGTATTGCATTTGGTAGCTAAGCAGAGTGAGAGTAGGCTACTCTAAATAATCAAGAGATTTCTTGAAAACAGAAAGGTTGGGAGAAATTCGAAACAATGAAATGCTTGCACTGATGAATTAATGCTAGTGAAACTTTGCCATTGTTCAGATGCAAACATGCAACTTGGCGTTTTAGTGAACTGGCATAGTGGTAGCGAATTTTCCCCATGACAAAATGGTGAAAGCATGGCGAAGTCTTCACAGGAGAAAATTTGCCCTTTATTGAATCAACTTTACCATCAACTGAATTTATTGATGGATCTTGCCCTTATGTTTTACCAGTAAAGGTGGTCAGTGTTTTGTGACTTAAACCCTTGTCTAGTCTCGTTTTAAAAATTACATAAATGTTTGCATGGTTATCTTTGGTACTCTCATTTGTCTTCCTTGTACCCAGCTTGAGAGGACTTTCAGAACTGCTCCATTGCCATAGTCTGAAGCATCTGTAGTAACCAAAGTGGGTAGTGCAGGGTCAAATAAAGCTAGCGCTGGACTGTTCACAATAAACTGTTTCACTGTTTGAAACAGTCTCTGACCAAACAAGATTTGAAGTTCCACTTAGCAGTGCTCTAAGTGTTTCCAGAACTGAGGCATTTGGAATAAACTTAGAATACCATGAAGTAAGACCTAGGAAAGCTTTTAAGGTCTGGAAATCAGAAGGAGTAGGTGCTTGTGTTGCAGCGTGGACATGGTCAGGGTCAGGCAGTAGTCCATCTTGAGAATTTATATTACCCAGAAATGACTGAATTTGTGTAGAGTGACATTTTGAAAGGTTCAGTTTCAATCCTGCAGAATCAATGCATTGCAAAACAGTTTAACTTGTCATGAAGATCCATAGTTGGGGTGTAGGCAATTATATCATCCAAGTAGCTTTGTACAGCAGGCAGGTATCTCATGGAGTATAGAAGACATCAGCCTTTGGAAACAACTAGGTTCTGAAGCCATTCCATAAGGTACATGCTTGAATTGAAATAAACCATCAAGGGTGTCTCTGCTTTCCTCATGTAGTAATGCTTGATGATAAGCACTCTGAAGATCCAGGGTAGAAAATAATTTTGCTCCTTCGAGTTGTTAAAATGTTTCTTTTATGCGTGGCAAGGGACGATTTTCAATAACAACCGCTTCATTAGGTTCACGTAGGGCAACACACAATTAGATGCCTCCGGTTTTCTTCACTGTGACCACAATTGGCGAAACTCATTCAGAGGATTTCTTTAGTTCCTGAGAGACAGACTCTCTTACAGGGTAAGTAATAGCCTCAACTTCTGACATACTGGTTTTACATCCAGTTGCAATTTAACTTTGACTTAAAAGTTCTTTGCACAGCCCAGTGAAGTGCTGCTTTGTGGTGAGATTTTGGACACTGGCTGTGTAGCAGGAACCACTGCTGTAGTAATGCAAACATTCACTAGTTGTAGGTTTAATTCAGCAAAGTGATCCCATCCAAGTATAGCAGTACCTTTATTTACAATGTAAAAGTCACATTTTGCAGTATTTGATTTAAATTGTACAGTCTCTGGCAAGAAACCAAGCACAGGAACTGGATCTTTCAAGTAAAGGTGGCCATACACAATAAGATCCGCTTGTTTGGCGAGGTTGCCCAACAAGCAGATCTTTTCCCGATATGCCCACCAAAGGCAGTGCGATATTGGGCTCATCTGATTGTACAGCTCTAGGGCCAAACAATTGTATTACAACAATGACAATGGCCGACAATGGCAGGATGTCCACATCAACTAGCCAAAGTAGTCCTTGATCGTCAGGGAAAACCTGCCCCATCCATATTTGCCTGATATTTGGCTAGATATTGATCAGGGAGGCACAGGATGATAAACTGCCGAATCGGTCCAAATCTGACTGTGTATGGCCACCCGAACTGACTAGTCTCAGTGTAGGTGCAAAAAGTGGATCATTTGCATAGTTTTTCCCATAAATATCCTCTGGTACTGTAGAAACAGCTGAACCTGTGTCAAGCATCAGTTAAATGGAGTGTCCCTTGCCAGCAGAGTAGTACTAACAGTGCATATAAGATTTTCCCATAAATATCCTCTGGTACTGTAGAAACAGCTGAACCTGTGTCAAGCATCAGTTAAATGGAGTGTCCCTTGCCAGCAGAGTAGTACTAACAGTGCATATAAGATTGTCTGGAATGGCTGTACTGGCTTTCCAGTTTTGAAAATAAAGCACAGCTTCTCTGTCTGAGGAAGGGCTATGTGGTCCAGGAACGTTTGTTCACTGTGAAGTGTCATGAGCACCATGGAATAAAGATTGGGAACCCCCATTTGCAGCAGACAAGGTATTGGGGTCTATTTTTTCAAATTGTACTGGCTTTATCCACACTTAAGACAGTAAAATTTGGAACAGTGACATTGTGAACATCTTTAAAGGGATACTGTCATTCAGGACTGGACTGGGATTAAAAATAGGCCCTGCCATGCCTACTACACAGAGGCCCAAACACCCCCACCAGCCCACTTAATAGTCACTTTTTATGGCAACTTACAGCAGCCCCTCTGGCATTTGTCAGAACCCACAGATTGCCAGTCCGGGCTTGCTGTCATTTTTTAAAATGCATCAGTTAATAGTGCTGCTCCAGTAGACTTCTGCGCTGAAATCGATTTCTAAAAAGAGCTAATATATTTTTTTATATTCAGTTTTGAAATCTGACATGGGGCTAGACATTTTGTCAATTTTCCAGCTGCCCCTGGTCATGTGACTTGTGCCACTTTAGGAGGGAACTGCTTTCTGGCAGGCTGTTGTTTTTCCTTCTCAATGTAACTGAATGGAATGCAGTGGGACATGGGTTTTTACTACTGAGTGCAGTTCTTAGATCTACCAGGCAGCTGTTATCTTGTGTTAGGGAGCTGTTATCTGGTTACCTTCTCATTGTTCTGTTGTTAGGCTGCTGGGGGGGGTGATATCACTCCAACTTGCAAGAGGGATTGAATTTTATCAGAGCACAAGTCAAATGACTTGGGGCAGCTGGGAAATTGACAATATGTCTAGCCCCATGTCAGATTTCAAAATGAAATATAAAAAAAAATCTGTTTGCTCTTTTGAAAAATGTATTTCAATGCAGATTGTCCCATTAGTGCTCCATTTTTCCCATTCATTTCTCTTGGATGCACCTGCGTCATTTCCCCTATATCGGGAGTGCATTACAATCACTTGTATTTTGTGGTCACAGCCTCATTGCACCCCCGCCTAATGGTTTTAAAAATTAGTGGTGAGCACAACTTTTTCTTGTTTGTTGTAGTTATACTGGAGCAGTGACCAGCTCCTTGTTGTAGCCCCCACCCTTCCCAGCTATGGTCAGGTGATCCCACTGGTGTCTAATAAAAGGGCAACCATGATTGGGAGTTTTACTTTGAAAGCAGCAAGTAAGTTGCAGGTAAAACTTAGTCCCTTTGTAAAATGTATAATGAAGCAATAGAATTCTTAATGAATCAGATGAAAATTGAGCGTAGGACTGGCCAGATATGGGATGACTTTGACGTAGTTGGCCAGCTTAAATATATTGCAATATATGGACAAACAATCCCTGTTGTTTAAAGGGTAAGGCATTTTTTAGTAGCCTTATGCACAGAATGTCTCAATGTCTTCGACCTCGTCTTTTTATATGGTCATGAAACTCCTCGGTAACTTATAATATCCTTATATTTTACAAGAGAGGGTACTTTATTCACTTTATATACATAAACAATAGGGTGTTTATTTGGTGGCGGTGTTTTGGATGATCTGCTAGCCTTTGTCAAAGTGTAACAAATATTCACTTGGCTTAAAAACATGTAGTGACATTGAAGGTGCTAAAGAGATGTCACTTGAAGATCCTATCCATGTGTATATACAACTATAGGATCTATTCTCAAGAATGCTTGGGACCTTGGAGGTTCATGGGATCATCAACATGGTCATCTGTACACCCATTAAAATCAACTTTAACCCAGATGCTGCTACTATGCTGAACATCCACAATTCCTTTGTAATATACAGTGCAAACCTATGTTTCATTTATTAACAATAATATCAAAAATAAAGCTTTAAAGTTTTTATTATTAATCCCAGTGTGCACTGCATATAACAAAGGAATTGTCCGTGTGTATATATGTATATTGTAAAGTGACTGCAATCATTCATTTGAGGGGCATGGTCAGTATAGATATTATGGGGTCGAAGTGGCCAACATTATCGAAAAGTTTCCAGAAATTCCATCCACAGGACATCTCTAATTCACTAACAGGCGTAGAGGCGATATCGAACAAGACCATCGCTAGCATTCATTCGCACCCTATCACCAGGCAACTTTTCCCCCTGGTGAACAGCATTACTCTGCAAATTCACTAAGATGCAAATTTTACTGAACGTCGCCTCTTTCAACAGAGTTTACTTTGCCACCTGAGACCGGACAAACTAATTAAATGAAGCTACATCTTCCTCAATCTTATGTCAGTGACATTATATCTTGTACGCCGGAAATGCATTCAAGTTGTAAAAAACACTGGTGACCTTTTTTAAAGCAGGTTTGCCTTCAAAAGTTCAATCTTTTGAAGATGTGTGAACAGTTTTTTTAAACTAATTTGAGGGGCATGCCACATTTGTTTAAGGGTGGGCTCATGTCTAGGGCATTAGATGATCTCTTTTGTCTTTATAATGGCTCATTGGACATGTGTTTGAAAAAGTGGTCACTTCGAGCATTTGCACCAACATTACTAATAAAGATGTCCATATGACTTTTAGGTATCCAACCTATTCAAATTAATCTAAGCGCAAGCGTGCTAGCTAAGTTTTGCTAGGCAGAAATGAATGCTATCGAAAATTTGCTGTACAATAGGGATGGCGCGAACCGCCGAAAAAAAGTTCGCGAACATGTTCGCGAACTTC
>CM044441.1:128076364-128246439 GCA_024363595.1 Xenopus borealis
GAACACCGGATGTTCGCGCGAACAAGTTCGCCGGCGAACAGTTCGCGCCATCCCTACTGTACAATGCTCGCCCAGCCGGAATAAATGCTGGCCAAAATTGACCAAGTTTCAGCTGAGACACAATTTTGCTTTTTAGTGAATTAGTGTAATGAATTAATTTGTCTCTGCAAAGTGGCGGGAATTGTGGCAAAGTGGTCGCTGGCGAAAATTTTGCCTTTTAATTTTTTTTAGTCTTTATCTTTAAAACATATAATTCAATTATAATATTGCTAATGGAATATTCTCGTATGTGACTTAATTTTAGCATGTCATGCCATAGAAAAAAAGATTGGCTTTTGCTGTAAAGTATCCAGTAAGATGTCACCTAATTAAAATTTCCATCACAGCCACTTGAGGCTGAGCCTTAAAATGTGGAAGGTAACAGATTAAAATAGGGAAGGCCTTGTCTGGAACTCAGTACCAGTGTAAATTTTACTTGAGGGAATCTTTTTATGACACAATATATCATGTTTGTATTCAGGATGTTGGCTGCCATGGGGCAAATTAGAATAGATGTGCTTTAATACATTCTTATTTTAAATTATTAATAAGGATTTATTTTTACATGAAAAGATTACATCTTAGCTATCATACGCTCTTACATTTGTTTCCCTTTATAATATTCTCATTTCATTAAATACCTTATGTTTTCTGCTTTCATAGGTAAACTTTGAGCTTACTAACTGAAAAACAGAAATCTGTTCAAATCTCACTGCTCCATAATTTAGACTTAAATCTCTACAGGCGTTGATTTAATAATGTTAGTTTTTCCCTATGTAGAGATGGTATGAAGAGCAGAATTAAGGTGGTGATTGGATATGAAACATACTGTATCTGTTAAAAAAATCTTGTAAATTATATCCTTATAAACGGTGAGTTCTGATGTCATGAGTTATAAACAGTGAGTTCTGATGTCATTTCTGTCACATGACTCACTGAAGTTCCCTCGTGTTTTTATATGGTCATGAAACTCCTCGATAACTTATAATATCCATATATTTTACAAGAGGGGGTACTTTATACACTATATAAATGGCATGTTCGGACATCAGACAGCAGCATTTATAACAAAGTGATATTCTCATGCCTCTGCCTTTCAGAGATCCTGGCACCCCTGCTTGTCATCATTATTTTATACCACTCCAGGCCTGCTCACACTAGCCTCCTGGGTCACTTTGTGCCTTTATATGGTCATGGAACTCCTTTGTGACTTCCAATACCTGTATAAATTCCAGTAAGGGGTACATAGGGGTATATATTATCATGACCCTTGAAGTACTATTTGTTTATACAACAAATGGTTGTACTGTTTTGCCCCGCAAACATCCATCTATCAATGGAATAATGTACAGTAGTTATTGTAGTTATAGTTATTTCTCCTTTTCTGTTTATAACACCAGCCGACTATTCTCCATTTAAAGTACTGGTGGCACATGATAAATAGTATTAGATTCATAAGACTGGAATCTTAGGCTTAGGAAGGACCTACTCAACCAACTGAACAAATGTGTCATAAATTCACTAATGAGGAGGCATATCTCTTTCTTTCTTTATTTTTAATAAAGGTAAAGGCCCACAGCTAACTTTAAAGTAGCTGGGCTAGATGCAGCCCTTGAACTTCTAACCAGTTCCATAAATGTATAGAATCTATAGAATATAACTTTTCATGTGTCTTTTGTGTACATTTGTATAAATTGAAATTACATACCAGTAAAGACTCCTAAAGTGGACTACCGAGCACTGATCTAAGAACACTTGTGTGTACCCCAATTATTGGGTCACTTCTTCTGCAGAACAAATTATTATTATTTTTTTTTAAATGTTGATATTGTGCAAGCCAATATATACTGGGGCTCATTTATAAACTTAACACAGGGCAGATTTGGTTCCCAAAGTGAATATATTTGCCCTGCACCTGTTTATATTTATAAAGCTGAATGTGTGCAGACAGATTTGAGAATTTGTTTTTCACATTCCGAATCTCTATAAGAGCTTTTTAAACATGCCAAAAATCGCAAATTGTGAATATATATGCGCACACTCTGCATTTGAAACATGGCACAACTTTGGTGGCGGAGAAAATATTTGCAAAACAGTTTCGCAAATTTCAAATTTAAGTTACTGTCAACGCAATTTTTGCGCAAGACAACTTGCACAGTTCCTGTGCTCAAGCAAAGACCCTTCTCATTTGCGAGTCAAACTTATTCACAATATGAATTTGCAAAAACCAGAAAGATGAGCACAGCTGTGCAATATTTTAGCGTTCAGGAAAAAGCATGAGCAAAAGAACCAATTTCGAACAATTATGCACTGAGCAAACTTTATAAATGTTTCTGTAAAAAGCCAAATCGAACAACAACAACAAATATGCAAACATGATTAAAAATGGAGGAAAAAAGGAAGAAATTGTAGAACATTGCCACATATGATGAACTGCTCCCTGGAGACAATACAGCAGAGCTGTTCTGCTGTTTTCATAATTTCATAAGCCAATCTCTAATGTGAGAAAAAACCTAAACTGCTATTGTTAATTCAATCACACAGTCAAGTAAAAAGATAAAAGCACAAAGAATGCTGATTTACTGAAACTGCCAAACAAGAAATTTGCCTACATTCGAAGGCTGGATTGTATTGTTCATTCCACTGATTCATGCCAGTGCTAATTGCACACCACTGAGAGTGTCCTATCTCCTTACTTTGCAAGACATTCTATATCTATAAAGAACCATGTCAGCCAAGAATAGAACCTTGGCTGGTTACTCATTAAGTATGGATAAGAAATGCCAGTTAACTTGGTTACGTTCAAGCTCACATCTGAGCATAGATTTATTATCTGCCCAAAAAGTGCCAGTCTAAGGTAATGTAAGTAGCAAAGGGTCTAATTTACAAAATTGCTGAAGGCTGTTACTTTGAATTTTTGTATTACAGTTTTATGACAGCATTTTCCCTTGTAATGTGCTGCAGCTGGAAACTTACAGGGATGTCTAAGGGCATTAGGTGTTTAAATGAACCTTAAATAAAAACGCTGAAGCTGCATTCTGTAGCATATACACTAGTGAGAGTAAATGAGTGTGGCTTTGCTAAGTGGCCCGAATTTAAAAATTATATTGTGATTTCATCTGTCATTCTCCTAAATGGCATACCCTTATACATGCAAAGAAAGTGAGCCACAGATTATAAAGCTGCCCTGTTGTCTGGGACAGGCAAGGTTTGATGAAGCTTTTTCCCTTATCTGTTTATTTTTCCCCATGAGGAATCTGTATCACCATCCATCTATATCAGTGATCCCCAAACAGTAGCTCGTGAGCAACATGTTGCTCTCCAAACCCTTGGATGTTGCTCCTAGTGGCCTCACCCCAAGTGCTTATTTTTGAATTTCTGATTTGGAGACAAGTTTAGGTTGCATAAAAACCATGTGTACTGCCAAACAGAGAATCCTGTATGTTGGCAGTCCACAGAGGGGCTACCAAATGGCCAATCACAGCCTTTGTTTGGCACCCCAGGAACATTTTTCATGCTTGTGTTGCTCCCCAATCCTTTTACATCTGAATGTTGACCATGGGTTCAAAAGGTTGGGGATACCTGATCTATACTGTTATGTTGAAGAGGGACTTGCTAAAGTATTACAACTACAGTATATCGTAGTATTACAACTATATTGTATTGGAACAGTCATAGGGATTTTTAATGTTAACAGGGGAAGCTACACTTCTCTTTTATTAAATGTGGTTATTGCATGTTTCCCTGTCCAAAGTTACTTTGATGAAGTCTTCAAGTATCCCACTAAATGTAGAAATATGTTGTACCATTTCATCAAAAAACAGCAAGAACAAAAATGGGGTTCTAAGCACTTATACTTACATGCCTTTTGCATTGTGTTCAGTCTTCTTGCGTTCAACTGCAGGGCAGAATCAAATGCAGCCTGTATTTACTGTTAGTGCTATACTCACACAGGCAAATCCAATCGCTGAACAGATCCTGTTGCTAATTGGTGGCAGGTATGGAACTGCCAGTTACCAAGTGATCGTTCAGCTGCAATTACTTGAACCCTGTTACCCTATAGCAATCAATAAGCAGGTTGTATTTACTGGTGGCCTTTGGAAAGAAATGTTTGAGTAGTTGCTATGTATTACTAGTGTTTGTGCAAACATTGTCCTGGTTATTAAAGGAGAAGAAAATGTCCAAACAATGGGGGGGGGGGGGGGGGGGGGGGGTAATGTTAGAGCACCCTACAAAATTGTAAATAATTTACTTGATACCCCAGGCCAGTGCTCCTGTTAGTCCTGTTAGCAGCTTTTTGTTAACGTTCAACTTTTCACTCTACTCGCCATGCATAAGTGGCATGATAACAGAAGCAGAAAGATGATTGTTTGCTTACATGCACCCTGGACTGGTGCAGTTTTCTGCTAAAAAGACTACCTGGCCTGGGGTGATTACAATCCTTGGAGGTGCCCCATCAATTGGACCTTCCATTATCCTTTAAATTACACCTATGTATAAGCAAAATTGTTGTTTCAAGCAGGTCAGGCAACTTCATATAATGTATAGTAGGCCTGTACATTACATTTTGTAGGGAGGTATCTCTGTTCCATCCTCCTGCAGCAGTCCCTTGTAGTGAAGAAAGCACTAAGCCTGTGTCTGTCTGCTGTAAGCTGTTATCTAGCAACCAGCTTCACAGTGATCAAAGGGCTGCAGGAAGTTTCTCAGTATCCTGGGAATGGCCAGCAGGAGGAGGAAAAAAGCCTGGCAGAGGAAAGCCTGGCAGAGAGAGCCAGAGGTGAAGAAAAACAGAGACCTCAGAGCTGCCGGTGGCACAGGGAAGCCAGATACTATGTCTGGAGGGATAGAGATTCTGAGAGGAGTCCTGTCTGGAGGAGCTTGCTGGGCATTCCCATTTGAGCGTCCAAAGGGGCTGGAGTCGCACTGCATGTAAGTGCTTGACTAGCCTGAAGAGCTACTGTAAAGTATTGAGCTACTGTAAAGTATTCAAAGAGACTTGGAAGTGAGTATTATCCTTATTCACATCAAAGCAGTGCTTGAAGATTTTAAAGGCTTTGTTTCTTGGGACCGATCTAAGGACTTTATTTCTTTTAGTAAGTTAGTGAAGCCCCTACTGCCACCAGTTAAGAGTGTTTGGTGTAGTTTACCAACTACTGTATGTGCATTATTATTGTTGTTCCTAGTGGGGCCACCACTAGGTGCATTCCCAGTTCCCACTAGGTGGAGGAATTGTGCTAATAAGTACCATGTACCCAGTCTCTCCCAATACCACTACCGAGTGGCTCAGGTTAATCTCATGTACTGTCCAGATTTCAACCGGACAGCCACCTGTCTGGATTTGTACCTGGACAGCCAGGTTTTTGGAAGGGCTCTTCAAGTGACAGGACAACTGAAGTTAATGACATGGCAATAAGCCAACCTCTGATTGCTACTTCATCAGTACCACCACTGATGTCATCCAACCCCCTGCCCATTTCCCCAAACTGAAAAGGTGGCAACCCTAGTCCCTTGCCATCAGGTAAGCTCCACACATGGCACTGACAGAAAGGGTGCTGATAGGGTTACAATCGCTGCATATTATATTTTATTATTTCCTTTTCAAATAAATGGTAATGTTATAAATCTATTTTTTCCTTGTGGTGTTCAATTACATTACAGCTTTTTATTTCTATTTCAGGCTTCATTAGCCACGATTTTATTTGTTTCTGTATCGTTCATTACAATTGATTTTGCTAGGATACAATAATATCTTGTTACAGGCTGATTATTGCATTCCTCAGTTGTAGGCATCAGGAGAACATTTTTAAAGAACACAGGGATTAGACATAAAGAAGCTTCCATTTTTCCGATTGCTTTTGACATTTTTTTTTTTTTTTTGCAAGGATACTTTAGTATTCTTCTAACCAAATAATGTCATGTTATTTGTCTAGCAGGATTAGCATCTTTAATGGAAATTTCATAAGACATTAACACTCAATATAGTCTCTCTATATTCAGTGGGAAAGCCACCTTTTTTGGATTGCTTAACAGAACAACAGATGGCTTGGCTTCAGATTCTAGGAATGTAAGGAGCCCCTATAGTGAGCCACATATTAATATCAGGCTCAGACTTTGAATTCTGTCAGATGCCACATGGCTGCTGAAAGATGCCATAGACACTAACTATTTATTTGAATTGCCATGGCCTATTTTGAGTCCCAGTCCAAAACTGGTAATAGTAGAAAACACAAAATTGTATTAAGTAATAAGTTTAAAAGAGAACTCAACCCTAAACATATTGCTAGAAATGCCACATTTTATAAACAGAGCTTATTGAACATATCTTTAATAATTATGATCAGGCCTTCAAAGTTGTCACATAAGTTTCTCATCTTGGTTTGAAATTTATATTATATATATATAGTATGTTATGCCTCAGTCCCTTAGCTGACTGACAGCAGCATAGAGCATGTGCAATGAAACATCATCATAATGGGGAGCTACTGGGGCATCTTTGGAGGCACAGATGTCCACTGTGGTTGTCTTGGGCTGGTATAGAACCCAAAACATAATGTACAACATTCTGTCCTGCCTCACTTCTTTAGTTTAGCTTTAGTTCTCCTTTAATGAAAAGTAGACATTGTTAATTATCAACCCTGTTGGATGGTATTTTAAATTTTTGTTAAATATACATTTCTATTGGGTTTAAAAAGGGGAGGATAAGGGGGAATTGAATAATTCCCCTGAAAAATAATTATGATCAGTGATTTTAGCCAACAAACTGATTTATTCAACACCAGCAAAGGTACTTCATGAGTATGGTAAGAAAATATGAGGATATGTAGTATAGTAAAAGGTTTAAAAGACTTAACTCTTGGGAGACTGAACCTGTGAAAAATTGTCTCTCCACTTCGGCATACCATCACATAATAGATCACCTCTGGTGGAACTGTCTCTTGGATAAAAAAAATCTCAAGTCCCTTTTCCAGTCTGTAGTCCATAAAAACTAGGGCAGGTGTTGGCTAGGAGTACTAACTCTACAAAACTACTCATTGGTGGAGCCAAATACTGCTCTTTCTATCTCCTATGAGTGTGATAGGACAGAAACTACTTGCCTCTGCCTTCTCCTGGTTTATGGGGTATTTGTTTTCCAACTTTTCTAAGGTTTGTTATCTTTATAAGGTCCAAAGCTCAATACTGGGACGTTATGCCTTGAGCTCAAGAGTACATCCACCACTATACTACAATAGGTTGAGACCATAGAGGAAGAGTCATGTGCTCCCTTCCACCATATAACCTATAAACAGGAACTTGTATAAATCCCTGAGCCAATCGTGGATACCTCCATCCTACTGAGCATAGCTAAAAGAAGCAGGCCTCCCTTGGCAGTATGGGGAATTAACCCTTTGAGTCTCCTATACCATCTTCAATCTGTCCATAAAAGCTATCCTGCCTTTAGGAATGCAGTAACTATAAAGTAGTAATGAATCCTTTCATACTAACATTCTGATATGAATTATTCCATCACTTTGGAATGATGCCATTTGCAAATGCCATTTGCTCTTAAAGCTGCACCCTCCCCCCAAAAAATTACAATTACCTATAATTACAAACTATTTTCTTTATTTAGTAAGAATTGTGTTGAAATCTGTGAGCTACAGAACTGTACTTGTTTCAGAGATATTAACAAAGATAAGCACAAATGATGTTGTTCTAAAAATAAAAGGGCAGTATTGAAACAAACATGCCTATAGCAATGCAAGCATGCAGTCATGAGTAATTACATCAAATGGATATAGAATACAAAAACATTTAAGCTAAAATCCCAGCTAGGTCTGTCTCTCTTGGATTTATTTCTTAATACCCTACTGTGCTAAGACATTATTGTACCAATACAAAGAAACAAAGATAAAAAATAACCGAAATCTTGTTTTTTTTTATGTTTGTGCATGGAAATAGTGCAAATAAGGCCCTGATCACTGGAGAGTAGCAATGTTATTCCCTGATAATGAAGTCTTGAAACTGAAATCATGTTAGCTTCCACTGACAGATGTATTTTAGTTCTAGGATGAATGTTTCTGCATTCTTATATGAAGACTAAATGCATTTCCATAGAAACAGCATTGCTTTGAAGTTTTTTCAAGCAGGAGAGTACAAAGAGCCATACTTTTTAGATTTTTGTCTTCAATGAGGATGAAATAAAATTCTATTACTTTGTGATTTATAGTCACTAAAGTTACTATGAGACTTCACATTCCATGGGGACAAGTTTTATTCCCAAAATCTTAACAGTTTCTCTTCTGTTTACAATAAAAGACAAGTCATTAATTTACAATTTCACAACTTTTATTTATAAATCTAATTTTAGCATGCAATAAATCTTTATATAATATTCAATTCTTATTTTTTTTTATCAATTTATGACACATATATCTGCTTTGATTCATGCAGGGCTGGATTTAAAGAGCCTGCACCCCTAGGCCCCCACCATTACTCATACCCTACCCCCACTACTTCCACCTAACCCCCCCACTTCCAGATTCCTCCCTGCTTGCACCTATCCCTGTCACTCACATTTCTCTCACCTACCCTGTCAACTCTGCTGCTTCTGGCCAAGTGCCAACTATTTGGGACTGCTGGGAGAACTGCTGTCGAAATAGCCCACCCAGTCCTCTGCAAAGATGCGGCCAGCAGGCAGCATGCCGTACCCTAAACTTTGCCACCTTAGGCCCAGGTCTTTGTAGCCTACCCACAAATCCAGGCCTGGATTTATGCCTTAAATACATTCCTGACTATCAAGAACTTTCTGGACAATTAGGAATGTGTTAATATAGGTGATAAAAGTAGTATTTTATACAAGAATGTATATGAGTGTTTCCAAGTTATCAATGAAGCCTCCACTCCTAATTAGCTTGATGGATGTTTTTTTGTCCATGACTACCATTGCCTTTATCGGAAGATACAAAGTAAGAAATTCTCAATTTATTTATTTGCCTCTGAAAAAGCTTTACAAATACAAAAATAAAGAAAAATAAAGAATTTATACAGAGATAATTTTAATAAATATTGTACTGTACATTATGAATACATTAATTATCATGGATGAACATCCGCAAATAGTACAAACTTTGTAGTAGTATTTATGTTGTATTTACATCTTTATCTTACCTGTTTATTTGTTTGGTTTGAAATCCTGACTTGTTTTTAACTTTGAACATTTTCGTTGTGTTAGGGAATGGGCATTTTTGAGCAGTACTGGTTGACCACATTTTGATCACTCTTGGTGATGGTTCTACCCAGGTGTATCTAATCATATATTCTTTTCACTTCTAATTCTAGTCCCTTTGTGTCTATAAACTGCCTCCCTTTTGGCTCTTTTGTCTACAGAAGGGCTCATTACTACTGCTACCTGAGTTGCACATAAATAAAGTATTTGTGTCCAAAGCTTTGCCTTACATTTCTGTATAGTTGGCCTCAAAAGTTGCCTCCTGTTTCAAATCACAGTCAAGTGCTCATATATATACACTGACATAAACCTGGCATTGCTGGCACCTTCAAACTGACATTAGAATACAAGGTTCCCACAGTGGCCAACTATACAGCAAATAGCACCTAAAGATGCAGATGTTATCTTGTCACCAAACACCAGTAATTAATAATTACTTTTATTGTGTCAATTCACATGGTATGTATTGCCACAATAAAAAGTAATAAGTATGTTCTCACTAACCTATTGGACATACAGTAAATATACAGAAAATTTTGAGATGGAGGGCAGATAATTGAAGACCACTTCCCATTTTTTTAACCATGCCTTTGTAAGAAACACCCATTTTAGAAAATAGAGAAGGTTATTAAATAGTTCAGTATACACAATATTCTCTTACCTCTCCATCAAAGTACAAACCAAAAAAGCAAACACAATAAAACAACCCCTGGACTTGTATGTATATTTTTAATTGTATAGCGCTCCTTGAGGGCAAAGCACTGTACAGCAACAATGAATTAGTAGTAACAAACACTGCATCAATAAGTAACAATAAGTGCATTATTAGAAATACAATTCACATAAATATAAAATATAATAACAATACAGATTAAGTGCTTAGTGTCAAGGAGACAAAAGGATGGAGGACCCTACCCATGGGGCTTAAATGGAAGGGTAACTAAAGGTGGCCATAGACGCACAGATAATATCGTACGAAACGAATTTTCGTACGATATTCGGTGCGTGTATGGTGGGAAATGAGCCGACCGACATCGTCAGAGGATTAAGATATCGGTCGGCTGGTTGATCGGACTGGACGGAAAATTTTGATCGGATGCCTTTGAAAGCTCCCTGAATATCGGCCATTGTTAGTGCTGAATCGTCAGATACAAGTAGAATTCTATTGTTTCTACCCGTTTATCTGACGATTCAGCTCTACACGTGTGTGTTGAAACGAACGATCTTTCTTGGAAAGATCTTTTCCGAGAAAGATCGTAATTGTTACGTCTATGGCCAGCTTTACAGACACAATTTGGAGGGCTATTAAAGTGCTGTAATTTACAGTGAGTGACACTGTCATATAAATGCTAGTTCCAAGTACAGGTGTTATCCAGGTGCTCACAGAGGTAGTCTTTGAATTTCGTTTTAAAAACATCGAAAGAGGATTCTCTCCAGAGAGATTCAGGAATGGCATTCCAAATATAAGGGGCCTCAAGAGAGAAGGGTTTGACATGGGAAACAGCCGTAGTAATGGGGGGGGGGTGCAACCAAGAGGATCCAGGAACATATAGAGAAACAAGAGACGAGATGTAGTTAGGCTCAAAGGAATGAAGGGCTTTAAAGGTTAGAAGGAGTTTATAAGTTATAGGAAGCCATGATAATGGCTTCAACAGGGGAGGGGCCTGTACTGTTTCGTATGAAAGGAGGATAATTCTGGCAGCAGTATTTAATACAGACTGTAGAGGGGAGAGAGATTGGAATTAGGGAGGCCAGTTAGTTGACGGTTACAATAATCTAGTCAAGATAGGATGAAAGCATGCATGAACATCTTGGCTCTAGTAGGTGAATGGAAGGGAAAGATTTTGTCAATTTTACGTTAGAGAGTATGCAATCAATAGAGATAGTAAAAAGGGGGGTAGGACCAGGCTTAGGTGGAAAGATGATTAGTTCAGTTTTTGTTAAGTTAAGTTGGCTCTCGTTCATCCAGTTTGAGATTGCTAGGAGGCAGTTAGACATTTGAGCCTCTGTTTTCAGCTGTAAATGAAGGGGTGGATAAATATATGTTTGTATCATCAGCATATAGATGATAATTAAAGCCAAATGATCAAATGAGATCTCCCAAAGACAGAGTGTACAGGGAAAACAACAATGGACCAAGTACAGAGCCTTGCGACACCCCTACATTAAGTGGAACTGGAGATGAGGTTTTGTTAGCATAAGAGACAGTGAATGTTCAGTTAGAAAGGTAAGAAGAAAGCCAAGGTGCAGCCTGGTTACAGATGCCAAGTGAATACAGAATCCGCATCAGGAGAGAGTTGTCAACTGTATCAAATGCAGATGATAGGTCAAGGAGGATAAGGATGGAGAAGTGACCTTTGGCTTTGGCAACCTGAAGATCATTTGTAACTCTGCACAAGTCTCAGTAGAGTGACCAGGCCGGAAACCAGATTGCAGAAGATCCAACAGATCATGGATGTGATTTCTTTACTTAAGTGTCTGTTGAGAATTTAGACCCCAACAAACTTTTGATGTTTCTAAAAAGTGGTGCACTGTGTTGAGTTGCTTAATTCAATGTTGACCATCCAGTTGTCTGATATTGGAATAAGGAGGAACAGGAAAGGGAGGGTACTTTATGGTAAGGGTCATACTATAGAAGACATATTAATGAATATTTACTTTGCTCCTATTTATCTGTATCACCTTAGAATTGTACAGTGTATCTGTTACCAAACTGGGTTATTTCTGAATTATAATAGTATCACTGCAGTAAAAGTAATTACACTGTATTAAAATTGATATGAACAGATGTTGATATGCTATTAAATATCTTCGCAAAACACAAATGTCACTGATCTGCATTTCAGCACAATTCTTTAAAAGGAAAATACAAAAATGAGGAAAATCCTTGGTTTAATTCTAATGCAATAAAATAAGCCTTATTTCTCTTTTAGGTAAAGGGATAATTATGAAATCTAGAACAGTTATCATTTGCAATAATGATTCTAAATTGTATAACTAAATGCCATCTTTAATTAACTCCTCTAAAATAGGCTAAATGTGCGTTTCCTTGAATGTATCATCATGGCCACTTGCATCAGTCACTGCCGATCCCCAGCTGGAGACTTTAAACCCCTAGATTAAAGAATGATTGAAAATTAATGAACCTTTGTTATTTTGTGCCAATATTTGGGTCATTTTTTCAGGTCAAGTTATTTGAATAAAGTTAAACCTTATACTGAGGAGAAAAAAATGTGAAAATTGTAAGATACTCATGTGTAACAGCCTAATCTGCAAAATGATAAATTATTTCTCTCAGTAGAATATTGCAGAAATTTCTCATTAAAGACAGCAGAGCAGACAATTAATGATGGAACTAAACATTTAAGTAGGGCTACAACAGAACAAAACTTTTGAAGTTTAAAGGAACATATTAACTTGTTGTTTATTGTTAAAATTCTTAATTCTACTGGTAGGTGGAAAAGTGAAAACAAATTTTGTTGGATACTTTATTTATAGACGTTTAATGCAAACATATATACATTAGAAAACTTTTTTCTTGTTATGGGAAAAATAACACTGGGTGTTTAGCCATATATGCTAAATCACCATCTAATAAGGGGACAAATCTACCGAAAATAATTATGGATTGAAGCAAACTACAGGTATGAGGTATGCTCTAAAAATGTCCAACACTTATTAAACAATATACAGGTATGAGGTTCCATACTGGGAAACCTCTTATCTAAAAAGTTTCTAATTACAGGATGGCTCGAGTCCTCGAGTGCATTTTAAGCAAATACTTCTAATTTTTTACTTCTAATTTTTTTACTTCTAATTTTTAAAAATGAATAAAACAATACCTTGTATTTGATGGTAACTAAGCTGCATATTGGAGGAAAACAATACTATTTGGCTTTTTAAATGTTTAAAACATTTTTCATAGACTAAAGATATGCGGGAAAACCCCAGGTCCAAAGTATTTTGGATAATAGATTCTATACTTATATTTATAGGTATATCTTTTGTGTTTTTAACATTTTTTGTGAGGTTTTAGACAAAGGGCATTATATAACATAAACTATCAAACTGCTGAGACAACCCTACACCTAGTTTATAGGGCTCAACTAACCACATGCATTGTACAAGAGTAAAATAATGGGGCTAGATTGTCACGTTCTCAATTCAACATACTCTTCCAAAATTTTTGTGCCTGCAAACTATCCATTTACCAATGCAGCCTTTATTTGCTGGTGTCAGTATGACTATCATTTTTTCATTCCCAGCACTGCATTAATTGTGGTGTTGGAAATCTTACTAGGATGCAATTAGTTATGTGTACATGTAATATGCAAGAGAAGCCCTGGAAATAGAGACTACTCAAGGCCAGTGTCAATTCCCTTGTGGTAATGTGCTCTGTACTTTACACCTTATAAAGCATAAGCAGAAACAAGTAGCATTTTAGTTCATATTAAACAGTGTTTTAATGCATGCAGTTTTGCATACAATCATCTTGCATAGCTCAATGAGCCTGTGCTCTATATATTCAGTGTTCTTCGTACCTATCAAACTTATCTCTCTTTCACACTTACCAGAGCAAATCAGATCCAGAAACTCAATTCCACATCAACAAGAAGCGGCCACTAAATCTGCCCTCCCAGAACATCCATCAAAGTGATCTTGCATAATCCATGGAATTAGATTTGCATTCTGTTCCATGTGAAGCCTACTAAACTGCATTCTTAGTACATACCTTTACAAATCTTCAGTTTTGCCCATTATACATTAAGGGGGTTATTTGTCAACCTACAAATCTATCTCTTCATCTATCATCTTCAGCTTATTTATTATAACATTTTCCTGAGAATTTATTTTGCAGGAAAAACTCCGATTTTTTCGCATTTCTTAATGGAAAACTAAAAATGTTTCAGATTTTTCAACCGATAGCTCCAAAAACGTTGTGGAATTGCATGAAACCCCGCACACATAAAAAAAAAAATCAATGGTACTCCTCCTACTGATTTATATGCAACCTCGCCAGGTTTGAGATGCCGGATTTTAAATATTTAGACAATCGTGATTTAAAAAAAAAAAAACATTTTATAAAAAAAAAATCAAAACATTTTGGGATTTTCGGCATTTGGACTTTGATAAATAACCCCCTTAATGTGTTTTTGTTATAAGTCTTCTTTGTTAAGGATTGCAGGACATTCTTCTTGTTCTCTTGTTCTTTAACATTTCTCAGTACGTTTGACTAAGATATTTCTACTTACTTTTATTATGTTTTGAATGTATTCATATGTAGTGATGGGCGAATCTCCCGCGTTTCGCTTCGGCGTAAAATTCGCGAATTTCTAGAGAAATTCGCGAATCGCCGAAAAATTCGTCGTGCGACTCGTTTTTTTGGTGAATTTTCGCCAGGCGAAATTTCGCAGGTGATTCGCAAATTTATTCGCCAGCGGCGAATCGCGGGAATTCACAGCGAATTCGGCCCTGGCGAATAAATTCACCCATCACTATTCATATGCTAATGCTTATACATTTCCTTTAAATAAGTAATCTCTTAAAAAGTTATTGTAATATATTGCATTTCGGATGCTAATCTGTAACAAACTGTAATAAAGCATCCCATTAGCCTAAAAAGCAAAGACAGAGCTTGGGTATATTTCACAAATAAACCAGCATTTGTTAGGGGCTGATTTACTAAATTCACGTGAAGGATTCGAAGTTCGATCGAACTTCGAACGTAGGATTTCTTATTTTGGTCGAATATGTGAATTTTTTCATATTCGATCATCGAATAGGGTATGATCGAACAATCGAATACATTCGAATAGATTCAAATGGACGAATATACAATCATTCGATCAGCGAAGGATTTTATTTTTTAAGTTTCTTCGATTGCCTACTTCAGCAGATTGGACCTACCGAATTGCAATAGAAGCCTATGGGAGCACTCCCATAGGCTTCTGATACTAAGTCCTGATCGAATAGGATTCCTACGATCGAAGTGTTCGATCGTTCGAATCGTACGAATCATTTGAATGATCGAATGATTTATTTGACTGATCGAATATGTTTGTATTCAATAGTGAATGATCGAATATCGAATAAAAGGTAGCCTAAAACTATTCGATTAGCATTCGACGATCGAATAACGAATAGAAACAATTTTTTTTTGGGGAATAATAGTAAATTTGCCCCTTAGACTATCAAGCACCATCACCAGACCTCAACCCTAATTAGCTCTTATGGGAAGAGCAAGACTACAAGATCAGAAAAATGCCTTCAAACCAATAGCACCTCTAGGAAGAGGGAATAGGAGAAATTTCCCTTATATACCCCAAAAATGAGATCTAGATGGTCCAAGGTCTAAAAAAGAGTGTATTGTGGCAAGTGGAGGATCTTTGGTAAATGTAAGGTTTGAGGAATAGAGCAGTTATATGAAATAAAAAGAATGTTATATTATAAATGTATTGAATATCATCCCTGATCAATGTAACACTAACTTTGGGAATTTCTATAAAAACATGAACATTTCTGGATGATTCCAAACTAATATATCATTGATTGAAACTGTTGACTTCACTAAGCAATATTTTTAAGGATATATTGTGCATTAGTGTATATTAATTATTGCTCATGTGAATTATAATGTATTTTGATTACCCTTTCCCTAAAACTAATAAAATACTTACAAATCACTAGGAATAATACTATAATGCCCTTACAGCAATTTAGTAAAAGGGAAGTGCTACTGTATTTCTCAAGGAATATGACAAGGAGCAGAAAAGAGCATAATGACAAACTCCCTCCCATTTATGAGACATCAGCTAAAAACTTGCATCTGTGTACAAACATTACTGAAGGTCAGAAGGGAAATCTTTGGTGTATGCAATGTAAATGTGCAGCTACTTAGGCTTCCAAGTTCTGAAGATCAAGTTAGAACACAAAAGAATAATAAATACTTAAAAGCTCTTATGATTGAGAGAGACTGAAGTTATTAAAATAAATGACACAGATGATGTTCATTATTCAAAACCTATTTTTCTTTTGCATTACACCCTTTTTAAGGTCTGGAGAAATGTTTTTTAAGCAAATTTAAATTTATTTCTTCTCTGTCTTAGGCCAAATTTGTATTTTTAAGCAGGGTAATATTCATGTGTAATGGGCAAAGAAATGATAAATACATGTTCTGTGAAATAGGGATGCAATTAATTGTTCTATGCATCATATTGATTGATTGTGGTAGGGCAACCAACATTTTCCTTTATTATATCCCATTTCTTAAAGAGTGCCTAATTAGTAAATGTACTAAATGACATACCCAGTAACCCTATATATACCCTGGTAAAGGGAGGACAGTGAGTGTCAGAGTGAAGTATAGATTTGGTGACAGTTGTTTTTTAATACAGGTCTGCAATTAATATCCTTCAGATGTATCAAACTCACATCAAGAAAATCCTTTCATTAAAGACACTGACCAAGGACTTTCCTTCTGGCAGTCTAAAGACCTACTAGATCCTTAAGGAAACAGTGCACCATCTTGTCTTTTGAGACAGAACTTATTCTGAAACAAAATAAATATGATTACGGCAAATTTGATTGAGTATTCTATTTAGTCTACTTGATGAGTATTCTACTTGATGAGTATTCTATTTAGTCTACTTGTTTCTAATGCTATTTAACAATATTTATGTGAGATATATGTGTATAAAGATTCAACATCACAACTGATTAATATGGTTTCTGGTCAGATTCACATGTTGTAGGTGCCCAGTAAATCTTTTGAATACCTTATATAAGATGTTATCATTCCCTGAAACAATCTATGGGCCCTAGCAAAGGAGGTTAGGCACCCTTTGATTAATCTTCTCTAATGCTAATCTCGGAATGCTTACCCACCAGCAAAAGAGTGAATAGTGGGGTGACAACTTCCTTGTGTGTCGGCAACCTTAGACCATTTGAACCCTTTTAAAATTGGTGGATTCTACAGAATTTACTTAACAAAGCTCAATACTGATTTTACTAGCAGTCCTGTCTAACCTGTTACTATTTAACCCACTATACTCCTTTCTGATCATTGGGTTCTTCTAGAATGATTTGGCATTGTTGGTCAGTTAATTATATGCCTCATTATTAAATTGTTCATAAACTGACATAGAAATTGATATTCTGAGATAATTTTGTTTGATTTTATTTTGAAATGTAGTTGCTACGGTCAGCTTCTTCCTGCAGCTGTTGTAAGTATGAGCCTACATTCTAAACTGGAGATGTACAGAAGAAAACTTTCCCTTTTAACTAACTGGCTAGTTTCCAGATATGGGAAATGTCAAAAAGGTCATCAACTATTTGTCTTTTAAAATGAAAATGAAATTAAAGTTAATCTTTAATGCAAAAATAGGCAAACCAAAAAAAGAATTAAAGGGGTTGTTCACCTTTGAGTTAACCTTTAGTATGATGTAGAGAGTGATATTCTGATACAATTTGCAATTGTTTTTAATTTTTTATTATTTATGGTTTTATAGTTATTTAGATTTTTTTTATTTCATTTTGCAGTGTCAGCAATTTGGTTTCTAGGGAACAAATTACCCTAGCAACCCTGCACTTATTTGAATAAGAGACTGGAATATGAATAGGAGAGGTCTGAATAGAACGATAAGTAATAAAAAGTGGCAATAACAATACATTTGTAGCCTTACAGAGCATTTATTTTTAGATGGTGTCAGTGACCCCCATTTGAAAGCTGCAAAGAAACAGAAGAAAATTGCAAATCCTTAAAAAACTTGGAAAAATAAATAATGAAGACCAATTTAAAAGTTTCTTAGAATTGGCCCTTCTACAATATACTAAAAGATAACTTGAAGGTGAACCACCCCTTTAAATGGCAACTCACAAAGGAATTAAGTGGCAACTCAATTTGTGGCTCAGCATCTTTTAAAGGGCAAGGAAAGGCAAAGAAATAAAATCCCATTTTTACTTTCTTTAATGAAAAATAAATCTATCTCCAATATACTTTAATTAAAAAATGTGTACTGTTTTTATAAGAAACCCGACTGTATGCAGTGAAATTCTCCCTTCATTTAGTGCTATGGATAGGAATTGTCAGACAATCCCTAACTTCTGGCAGGGAAACAATCATACTTATGAACAGCAGGGGGAAGCCTTACTTATCAGCCATGCAGAACTCAAGCAGCTTTGTTTTTTGATAATTTATTACGATCCCTAAGAAGCCCAGATCACACTGAGCATGTGTATGTAGTCTAGTCTTGCAAAGATGTATAACAAAGTTACAAGATGACAGCCCCCTGTGCCCAACTTTGAAAGCATAAATCATTTGTTTGATTAGGCTTGTGGTGCAGTAAGTTCATGTTTATGTTTAGTATACACAATACAGCATTTCTAGCCTTATTCTAGTTTAGACTTTCCTTGCCCTTTAACATATTTGTGAATCTGATAAACTTTGGAGTAAACTGAGATGCAAGCAAAGAAAAAACATAATATTTGCATGTTGGGTAGATAAGATATAAGCCAAAGGTGACTTATATGGTCATACATTGCTGTTAGAAAATGAAATACTGGCACAACAGAACATATGTAAGAAGTGTTAACCCCTGAGTGGTCATTACTTGAAAATGCTACATTTTTGGGTGTACTTCTTTGTTAAGCATATTAAAAGGACATGCCACCAAAAGTGGCAGACTGCTTTATTTTCATGTAAAAGATGAAGTCTGATTTCTTGTGTAATATTACCTTACTGATTAGAAAGCAGAGTATAAAGCAGAAACAGAATATGGGGGGACACAACTCATCTTGACCACCTACATTACTGCAAACAATGCCTTTGTTTTTCAATGTGATTCTACAGCTAAAACCTTATATTATATATTGTAAATCGGTTTCATTTGTTAATTGGGATGTAATCTTTTCTTGGCCTACACGTTCTGTAAATTTCCATTTATGCACTTCAAGAACATTCTCAAGGGCCTCTTGAGAGTATGATTAAAATTCCCACACTAAAGGAGTTAATGAAGAAAATTGTAAACATGCAAAAATATATCCGATTTTAAACATACATTACAGTTGCTAAGCAACTGCAAAGGCAAAAAGTGTATTGCTGTTTTCTAAGAATAAAGCCCATGCAAGGAAATCAACATATATTCTTTTTCTCTTAGCAGTATCATGTAGATTTTCTTTGAATTTGGTTTGAGTATTAAATGGATTCCAGAAGGGCTAGTCTGTAATATTCAATCCATAGCTACTTTACATGACATCCTTTTACTTGTGTTTTAGAAATAATTGGAGCATTGGCATGTTCATTTTCTGAAAAATTGTTAAGCCTTTAAAGGTTGATCATCCAAGATTATTTATGTGAATGCCAAACCTCAAATCTAAATATAGCAATAAAAATCTGAACCTGAATCCTTCTGTACATCTTAAATATGAATGTGTAAGAATAGAAAGGACTAGTTATGTTATACATTATAAAACTGTTATATATATTACGGTAACATACTATTTATGTATGTATTAAAATAAATATGGACATAGTGTGCCTAATCTTTGTGTTCTGTTTGTATGTTTCTTAGCGGGAACAGATTAAAATGATGGATTCAAATTATCATTGTATTCCATCAATGTGCAATAGATTTTGTTCCGTAGTGACATGTTTTACATAGCAAATATGAAAATGGTGACATATGGATACACACTGATCTCACGGGATATTGCTAAACAAAGTGTTTCAATTACTTCACAAGTCTAAAATTACCAGATGGCTAACCACTATTTTCTCTTAAGCAGATTTAGAGCATGTTATATGTTAATTGTACTGTACCAAAGCAACTGTATAGACATAAGGTTGGCTAAAATTCAAATAGAAGAGCTAATTGCTCAAGAAAGCTAGCAAAATACATCAGTTTAAGGCTGTGGATAAAATCAGACTGGTGAAACCATCATTGAGCACAATGTTAAAAGCTTATCAGATAAAATTAAGAGCATATAAGAATTTAGCCCAGATTTCACCTTAAAGTGGACCCGTCACCCAGACACAAAAATCTGTATAATAAAAGTCCTTTTCAAATTAAACATGAAATCCAATTTCAAATTTTTATTAAAGCATTCATAGCTGTTTAAAGCTCATTTAAAAATCTCAGCTGTCAATCAAATATTGTCTGCCACTCCTCTATGCCTTAGGCATAGAGGCGGGGCAGATAATTGCTTTCACTTTCCATTCAGCACTTCCTAGATGCCACTGCTCTCCTCAAATTCCCCCAGTTCTCTTAACCATTTAATTGTGTAGCCAGGACATGGGGATAGACATTGGGTCCCCCATTCTGGTGCACAAACAAGATTCTGAGATGATGCAAGGCTTGTCTTAAAGGGCACCTATTGGGGCAAAATTATACCCCCTACCAAAAGTGCGGGCTGATAGAGCCTGCATTCCGGTTGGGGGTTTCACAATTTTTTTAAAAAAAATATGCCCCTCGCAAGCGCTAGCGGCCTCGCTCCGGGAGGGAGCTCCAGGAGCGAGCAGCCGTCTCCCCACAGGCGCGTGTCTTAATGACGTCACGCGCATGCGCTGAATGAAAAGCTGCCAGAATTGTGACCGCTTTTTCATTCTGCGCATGCGCGCCTATGGGGAGACAGCTGCTCACTCCGGGAGCTCCCTTTCAGAGCGAGGCCGGTAGCACTTGCGAGGGGCATATTTTTTTAAAAAAAATAGTGAAACCCCCAACCGGAATGCGGGCTCTATCAGCCCGCACTTTTGGTTGGGGGTATAATTTTGTCCCAATAGGTGCCCTTTAATAACAGTGTCCTCAAAATGGCTCCTGTCTGCTTGCTATAATTATGAATTCCCAGACTGAAGAAAACAAGATTAAAATAATTTATATAGTGTAATTAATGTTCATTTTGCTTGACTAATGTTATAAAATATGATTTTGAATATTTTTTTTGGGGTGACGGGTCCACTTTAAATAAATTCCGTCTGGTCTTTTCTTCTATTGCTTTGGTTCTTATGTGGGGAAGCCAATCTGGTATGTGTGGTGGTGTCTCCCAATGTATGGTACAAGGTCCTGTGTTCCTGCATATATACAGTATATTAACAAAATAATACATGCAAACTATAATTAGATGTGAAGAGTAATGAAAAATAACAAATGCAGAATATATGTTTTCTTTACAAAGATGAAAGGATAAGCACATAATGGTCAAGTACATGGTGATGCAATCTACTGAGAATAAATATAAGATTAGTAAATAAATTAAAGGACAATGACCTACTATCATTACAAATTACTTATGAACATTAATTAATAACAGTTTAAAATACAGAGTTTAGCGCAAGAGAGCAGATGCCAAGGCTAATAATATCTTGTCTTTTGAATATAGATGGTCATATAACTGAAGAAATAATTTGGCTCTGATATGGGAGCTAGCTAGTAAAATGTGAAAAAATATGATCAAAAGCAACTGCATATAGTTGAAGGCCTGAATTACCATATATCTTTTGAGAGAATATTATTAATGTGCCAAATCACTTTAATGATTTTACAGATTTCTCAAGTGAAACAGTAGGGAATTTGGTATAATGAGATTTAAGCAAATGGCAAATAAAAGAAGGGGGGGGGGTTACATGATAATAGTATCCAAAAGTTACCATAGGGGCAAGTTTTTAATGGAGAAAAAAACCTACCCATTACAATGTCCCTTTCTTTTCCACTTACTGTTAGTATGAAAAATGTCCATATCACTATGCCTAGTATAAAAATGCAGAGTTGTGCAGCAGAGTTGGTAGGTGCATTCTTGTGCCACTTCATATTTTTTTCTGTCAGATCACTGACACAGTGTAATGTTCTGCTAGGAATGGAACCTGTGACTTGTACAATAGGTTGCTGTGCCATCTCTTATACTGCACTGCTATACGACTTCTATGGTCTTTGTTCACTCATAGGTATCCTGTATTCCCTGTTAGGCATGGTCAACTCTGCTGTTGCTTTTCTGGTGCTCAGTATTAGCCATTAGTTCTGCACTGACTCACTGCCCGTTATTAGTGATGGGCGAATTTATCTGCCTGCAACGAATTCCCGGCATCTCGTTTTTGCAGCAGGAGTCATTTTTGGACACCGGCGTCCAAAAAATGGACGCCGGCAATGGGCGCTGGAGTCCGAAACGGATGCCCTCGTCAAAAATGATTCGCCCAGCACTACCCGTTATAGGTCAAGTGTGAATACTGCTTTGTTTATTTCTTGATTCCTGCTCCTTTCCCTTGTGAGACTTCCTGTTTCTGACCCCAGCTGGTTCCTAATCTTGCATTTTGCCTCTAGATTTTGCACCTGTTATCTGGTTCTGACCCGGGCCTGTATGACTATGTCTTTTCCTTCCCCAGAGAAAATGTTTGCCATCCCTGCCTACCCCTTTAGGGAGTACTAGATCTTGTGCAATAACTCCCGGCACTACTTTAGTAGCTGAGGGCCAGGCCCAATGCAAAAGGTGGCTGTTATAGGCATAAGAGCATGCCTAGACAGGAATCCAGTCACTCCTCTTGGGTTTGCCATACATATGTGACACACAGGGCGTGCGCAATTGAATACGATCCAACACCTTGCTTCAACTGCTCTAACAGAAATAGAGTCGGACTGGGCCAGCGGGGCACTCGGTAAAAAACCCAGTGGGCCCCGGCCTACAAGGGACCCAGCCAGCCCAGGTCCGCACTCACAACAGCTACTTGATGTTGCAACCCCCTTTGTCGGAGGTCTCAGCAAAAATGTTTTTGAGCGCAGAGTGCGTGCGCATGCGGATGTACGGATGCAGCGCCGCTCCAGAGGGGGGGGCCTGGGGCGGAAGCCCCAGTGGGCCCCGGCCCCCTCATTCTGACCCTGAACAGAAAAGTATACAAAGCAGCTATAAATGGCACCAGAACACAATATTTTATTCATAATTAAATATTCCATCCCAGTTTCTGCCTCATTTATATGAAATAAGGTCTTCTTTGCAAATGAATTCGCACCCCACTTAAAGTATTTTTGGTTTAGATTCACTTGTAGTGTACCTTCCACACCGTCTCTGCTATTAATAGTAATACTTTTGAAAGGTAAATTATCATTTAATCACTAGTCTCATACATATATTTACACCATTAGAACATATCTTCGATTTGTAAATTATATCCTATTAAGCTGTGTATTTTTATAGCATTTGAATATTTTACCTCCTTACTCTATAATCAAATGTGACTCATCAGTTAAAAATAGATAACGAATTGAGTTATAGCTTCAGATGAGCTGTTTTATATTTTCAGCTCTGTCTTATTATCCTTGTAAATTATTTTTATACCAAACTGTTGCTGCATAGGCGCTTACTTCCTAAATATTTAATTATGCAGACAATATGCATGCCATGTAAATCTGTACTACTTTACTGTTTACTCCAGAGACTCCATAGACTAAGGTTACCATTCTAATTGTTTGAATTACATTACATTTGGCATTTGTGTGTCACACAGTTCCACTCAGCACTGGTGCCATGCTATGGGGCAAATTTACTAAGGATGGAAGTGAAAATTCGAATTAAAAAAATTAGAATTTCTAAGTACTATCTCTTTAAAAAATTTTAATTTGACCCTTCGCCACCTTAAACCTGCCGAATTGCTATTTTAGCCTATATTGGACCTCCTGGAACCTGGAGTCTTTTTGGAAATTGTATTTTTTGGGCAAAATCGTTCAAATTGAACAATGCTTTAGAATGATTTGAAATTTTTTTATTCGATTGAAAACGGACCTTTTCGAACGTAAAAGGCTCATTTTAGATTGAAAAAACACTTAGGGGCAAATTTACAATTATTCCCTAATTGCCAAAATTTGCTAAGCATTCGACTATCGAATGCTTATCGAATAGTTTTAGGTCACAAAAAGCAGAACATAGTCAAGAAAATTCTCAAAGAGAACAGCTATGTGTGTTTTAATTCTTGGTGCCAGAAGCAACTCACAATATGCAGTATTGTGTTTTTAATAATGAAAACTGGCAAAAAATAACCATTTGTTTCAATAGCACATATTGCAGTATTTTAATGCTTTCTGGGTAACGGGTTTCTGAATAATAGATCCCATACATGCCCATAGAAATCACTAATATGCTTAAGAATAAAGAATAATAAAGAAAAATAATCAATACATTCTGGGAGGAAAACTCCACGTTAATGACAGAACATCCTACAAAACAGGATTTTCACGCTTGGTAAATGGTTTTACTCATTATAAGCTTTAAAAAAGAAAGCAAGAAAACAAAACAAAAAAACTAAATGTCACACTTCACTGCTGCACCCCTGAGGGCAATATTAAAGTTGCTGCATTTCTTTTATTCATTTCAAAATGTGGAAATTAGCATTGCTATCAGATAAAATAGCAGAAATAGATTTGCACAGGAGTATTTTCTTCCTCACAACCTATTACAAAAGCTATATCCAGACCATCAGTTTTTTCTGTTCTATTGGATTAACAACAATATAATCCACAAACAATGCAATTCAGGAGCTTTCAGAGATGTAAAAGCCTTGTAGTCAGATGACCTATACCTTTTTACACAAGGATAATAGGAAGCAGAACACAGTTCTAGACAGGAGATATTGACATGCAGCTTTCAGTGACCTTTTGTTAATTGGGGCTTTTGATAAGAGACTCAACTGGAGAGAAACAAATAGTAAAGAAATATGCTGTGACCTCTACATAGTTAAATATATTTATAGGTACATTGCTGAGAAAGAAAGTATTTAGCATTTTCTTTGTATTAGAGCACAGAGCTCCAAGCATTACTGTTAAATTGTAAAGCAAAAATAGTCATAAAAACTTGTTTATACTTTTAATGGAACAAAATGTTTTAACAGAAGTGTTTCTCACAAAAAAAAATTTCAGTTGGTTAATGTACTTAGCCTTGGTAGCTAGGTTACATACAGTAATAGCAATACATGTTTTTAATGGAGCCGCTGTACCTTTACCTTGTATAGGTGATCAGCCAATCAGTGATCGTATGTCACTGACCCTGACATCACAGACATAACCCTTTAGTGTCACCTGCCCCAGCGTCACAAGTCTTGCCCCCTGCCCAGTCTGCACAGGGGCAGAAGGTGGCTACCATATTGAATATTCATAGTTCATTTAAAACAATTTACTTTTGCAGTTTAGTTTACATAGATAGATGCTAGATTTGTGTAGTTGAGCACACTCACTTCATTGCATACATTTGCACGTTTTCTAAATTATTTTTGGTCAGTAAGGCTAAAGGAAACATTATATACAAGTGGCAAATGAAGTATTTGCTGCCAGTTTAACCATGTGTCATTGGAAGTGTTAAAACTTGGACTTAAGTGAGTTTACCATTTTTCACCAAAGATATGGCTCTTTTCTGTATTTCCTTAGATGGATCACTGACCATTTATTTCCATAGGTCTAATGCAAGGGAGGATATTATTCCTATATCTTTGGATTCTTTTACTGTACTGTTATCACAGTGGAGCCTACGATAAACATAAATTAAAAAACAACTTGATCCTCTTACATTTCTTACATGCTGGGAGCAATAGATACTCTCCTACAACCATAACATCTAGTCTTGTCAATGTATTGACTACATTCATCCCTGTTAAAAATGTATGTGGTTGCTGCTTGGTACACTCTTCACTTCCTTTCGGTCAACCAACTCTTAGGGCCAATAATCCTCAATTCACAGGATGGATTATTGTATGGAACAACACCATGACTGCCAATACATAGCAGTATACAAAGTAGTATGGCTGAAATATCTAAATTTTACCACCAAGTCTGGCCAGATTCATGGGAAGCTTGAGCATGTTTTGGCTTAGTGATGGGTCGTTGGTGGGACCATGACCAATGAGAATACAATAGGAACTGCACACTGATGCGGGTGCTTAACCCATTTATTCAGCAAACTCTGTCTCATCATTTTGGGGGGTTTCCACCTCCCTTCATCATGGCACATTATGAAAATGTAACTCAGTGTGTAAGAAGAAAAAAAAACAAAAAGGAGAACGAAATCCTCACATCAAAGGCAGCAATTTTGGAGAGCCCAAATCCACACCAGTTTGACTGGCTTAAACTCGCCATCTAGTGATTCTGAATCTACTTTTGCAAATAATTGCAGACAAGCAGCATGTGCATTTTAAGCCAAGTGTCAGCAACATCACCATATGGCGCCTTTCAGCTGGTTAAGAAACAAGGCAGATTTAGATTGGGGAACTACTACCATTTGGGAGGTTGGAGGGGCTCTTCAAAAATTGTTTCTTTTTGTGAGGCTTTCATTCTCTTTTAAAGGACAGCTTGTATCTACATTATATAAAAGGTTTGCAATGTGTTTCTACAGATATTGTTTCTTATGACATAGTTGGGCTAGCATTCTATGCTGACCCAGCAGTTATATCATGCAGTTGGCTTCCAAACCAAGGGAATACGGCGAACAGCTAGCAGCTGACAATCACATATGTGCTTTCCCAGTTCTCCAGAGAGACAAGTAGTAAAAGTACATTACAATATTGGTTATACTCTCAAATCACAGGAGTGATTCCCTACAAACCAATCCCAAAGCCATTTCATCCTTCTCAAAACAGATATTGCACTAATTGGACAAAATATTTGCTGAGGCCTTGGTACCTTTGAAATTAAAATAAGCAAATTCTATGAAATGCTGTACAAGTTTCACAATCAATGTATACAAAGTATAAATGAGATATGAGGCTTGATTAGATTTCACTCTTTTAGCAATGACTACAGCAGTAAAGAAACACAGGTGGAAAATCGTGGTTGCTGCTGTACATATGGATCATACAACAGCCCTATGACATGTCTACATGTAACAGGATAATGTTCATTAACAGGAAATACATAAAATTTACTTCTATGGTCTCATATTAGCAGCTGCTCACGTATTTCTTCAAGGACGAACTTATTGATTGATTGAGAGTTAGCAGGGATGGCTACGTCCCTGCAAAAGGCCGATTGTTGTCTTTAAATAGAACATGAAATAATATCTTAAAATATATATTTCCTTGTTTTAATACCTGCAATGATTGGAGCCATATAACTGATGTCTTGATTATCAATTTTTAAATCACTAACCAGCTGTAGTGACAGCTGCCTCTAGCATATGCCTTTTAATCCATAATAGTAATATAATGATTACTCAATCAATGCCATAGCATGATGAGCTTGCCACAGTTCAGGCATTTGGAAATGAGAATAAGTAATGCTGTTGTTTACTACTGGCATATTCATACTTGTCATTTATACACGGTGATTTTACTTTCAGCTTTTGGTTTAGAACATCCCTAGAACATATGAAGGACAAGAGTGGCAATTGCAGTTCTTCAGTTTAACATTCCTGCTTATACTCATTTATGACCTCTAAGTTGTACAAAAAAATCTCAATCATTCAAGGTACTTGTGTCTGAAACTGCTCCTTGCACTCCCATTTATTTGAGCTGATTGCCTATTCTTTCATTCTGAAAATCATTAGGAAAGTGTGCCTATTAATGTAGGGAACCATGGGAGCTTTTTTTGGCCTGACTCAATGTACGTAACACACTTGGAACAAAACATTTGTGGAATATGTAGGAAATTTTTGCATAGGAAGAGACCATCCACTAGTGAAGCAGTAGCCAAAAATATTTTGTAAAATGAAAAAAAAAAAGTGGGCACTTTAACACCTACTTGGGAGTTTAGTAAAATATTTTGTTGCAAGAAACGCTTTGTGATTGTGATATTTTCACAAAAGTCGTTTTGTTTTGCAAGCTTTGTGATGAAATCGTTGAGGTCTGTAATCAGTCCAAAAGCATGCAAACGTAGTCACTAACGTTTGCAAGCATCTTTTACACAGGTTTTTTACACTAGCAAAACATATTACATTCACCATTGGTGTTTTGGTATGAAACAAAAAATACTGCAAAGTAGACAGAGAACTATTGATCAGCTGAAATCCAATATCAGGCAAGCATGGGAAAACATTTCACATTTAACACTACAGCAATTGGCCTCCTCAGCTCCCAAAAGTGTGAGTTAAAAAGTGAATAATTACTGTATACAGCCCTCTGGAATACATTAGTCATGTATATGCGGCCATCTTCAAACACTGTGCAGCACTGCTAATATCCTCCTGGTGGTAAATAGTTATGTAAATAATAATGATAACAATAAAATTTATGGTAATAAATAATCTTGGCTTGATATCTCCATTGAATTTCTTAAAACAACTGTAATCCTGAAAACACCCTTTACATTTGCTTCTTTTTCATCCTTGAAGGCTAAATTATTACAAAAACAAATCTGCTCTAATTAATTTTACAACTGCCTTCCCTGTCAACACATGAGCAGTTTATTTTTTTTTTGTCAGTGCTGTGACTCATATAGTTTATTGTCAGGGAATTGAAATAAGTTATTTAAAGTCCATTTATTAATCGTTAATCGAAAGCTGATGTGGGAAGTTATCACATTTACTATACCACATTTACTGCCATTGTAAATATAAGTTGTTAATACATAGTATAATATACTCTTCCGATAATCTTAATTTACAGTACGCCTAATTATTTATCTACTATATGCCCCTCTAACTTTTTAACTGCAAGTAAGACTATTCTGTTGTGGTATGGACATCTTTGAGTATATATACTGAGTGTCTAATTCTGTTAAACATTGTAAAGTTATGCTCCAATAAGGCTTCACTTTGATGTCAACAGCAGCTGCAAATCTGCAATTTTCCATGTGTAATACCCAGAAAAACCAGACTGCATTTACACCATGTAGTTGTCCGTGGTCCTCTCAGTATTGTTTAACACCTTCTGTCTTTATATTATTTTTTATAGGAAACGTATGTTTCATGTATTTCTTATTTTAATCATCTGCTTACTACTACCTACTGCTGTCCACCTAGATTCAAAAATCAAACTTAAACATAACTCCATGAAGTGCATTCTGTTCTCCACTTGAGAGTTCAGGCTACAGAACCCAGAGCCTACAAGTACTATTAAACTAACAATTTGATCCTAAGGTGCAGTTTTATTAACTTTAAAATTTATCAAGTTTCAGAAACTTGTTTTTTTTTGCCAAACAAATTCATGTAGAAGTCAGCTAATGTCACGTTCAGTATCCCAAACCCAGCTGGCAAGTTCATGTAGAAGTCAGCTATTCCAAACGCAGAACAAATGTCAAGGTTCCTGTCACAGATCAATCTTCTGCCTGTAGCAGCTGCCTTTCATGTCGGGAGGAGCCATTCGCCATGCCGCTAGGTGTTAACAGAGAGAGAACAAAGGAGAGGAAAGGGAACCAGAATGTGGTACAGTAGGAACAGGGAAAGAGTAAGCATGGTAGTGGAGCAGACCAGGGTCAATACCAATTGGTCAGTGCAGTACAGAATCCAGAAGGATAGTCAATAATCAGGCAAAGGTTGGTTCTGGCAGCAGACAGGGATGGTAAGGGCAACAAGGGTCTAGGGAAGTTATTCAGGCAAGAATTCACACCCAAGAACTATCTAGAATAGACCTAGTTTGGGTAACAAGAAAACGGTTGTGGGGCCTTAAATATTTGAATTTCGTGCCAGCGTGATGAAGTGTGACAGAGCGTGCCGAGGGAAAAGGATGCACAGCCACTAGGAAGCTAAAGGATGCAGGCATCCCCCTAGAACACCAGGTATTATTACAGCTATATTACCAAAATTCAAGCTGTTTTTTGAGTTTTCTAGATCAATTTTAAATTTGAAACCATTGGCCTTAGTGGGTAAAATGGGATTTTACTGCATTGGATTTGTTTTATCCCATTTTTAAACAAGTGAATTTATGAAATTCAACACATTCAATACATTGGCACACACTTAAAATTTTTGTCTTTTTCTAATTAGAAAAAACTTTAAAATTAGATTTTTCATAAATCAGCCTCTCAATAACTTGCCTCTTCAAATCTTCATCTTGCCCACATCAAGTAACCTATAATAACCAATCAGATATGTTTTTAAACAGCTGACCCAAAAACACTACCAAATGATCTTAAGTATCAAACTTAAGATCATCTTGCCAGAGGGTTTAGACTACAGAACTAGTGATGGGCGAATCTACCCCTGTTTTGCCGAAAAATCGGCGAAAAAATTTGCGAAACAAGTTATGCGTCGTTTTCGTTGCGTTTTCGTCATTTTCGTTGCGCCACATTTTTTTTTTTTTACGCCAACGAATTTTTGTCTGACAAATTTTCGCTGGCATTTCGCAAATTTATTCGTCGGCGGCGAATCGCGGGAATTTGCCGCGAATTCGCTCCTGGTGAATAAATTCGCCCATCACTATACAGAACCCTAAAAAGTACACTTGAACTAAAATTATGATTTGACGTGGAAGGGATTTTTTTAAAAATTGTTTTAATTCAAGCCTTTTTGCAGTTTGAACAAAGACAACAAATTAAATTAAACTCATGTTCACTGGTATTTTACAAAATGTTTTACTGTGTGCAAAGAAACTTGCAACAAAAATCTCATTGTTCCATAGAATTTTATGAATACACCTGTATGGTGAATATACACTTTCCATTTTATATTCAAAGATTCAAGTTCTGAAAAAAAAATTGAAAATATCAACATTGCATATTCCCCCACAATTTGATCTAATCATGGGAAAATAAATAAGCCCTAGAGCATTACATGGTTTTTGACCAATATATTTAGAATCATGCACCATATTATTTTTATTATACTTCATTGTTATTTTTGCATCAGGACAAGCAGTTTCAGATACATATTTAGGAACTTGTTGTTTTTTTATTTATAAACTTTTTTGAGGTTGATTATAGGGAGTTGGTATAATTGCTCTGCATAAAGGTGATATTTGCATACCATATTCCATGCAGGCCTCCTTTCTGTGAGAAGTGCATTATTTCTAATTGCCTAAATGAATGAATAAAAAAGGTAAGGCAATTTCCCTTTAAGAATTAAAAAATGTTTCCATATCTGTCATAGGACTGTTCTTGCTTTTCTTCTGTGTAATCATCTAGTCTCTCAAATCAGGAGCCTCCAACTCAGATTGCCTCTTCATCATGCAGAGCTGTCAGAATGCGTTAAACTGAAATATTGTGATTGGCTTAACCATCATAATTATATTGATCCCACATAACCACTGTAATTATATTGATTCTGTAAGAGACAAAGTGATGAGATGTGTTTGGAATCAAAAAGACTAAGGGGATAAGACAGATTAGCAAAATGAATTACATTGAATGTGTGAAGAAAATATAAAACATTTTAAGATTAGTAATATGTAAGATGAGTGTTGCTCAATGTTGCAAAGTATTACTCTTCTATTTTTATCTATTCCTTAATTTAATGGTGTCTTTTTCTATACTCTACACAAGGGAGACAGTACATATCCAGTTCATTGTTTACCATTTGTAATATACTTCTGGTTATTTCAGTTACTTTGTATGAATAACAGTAAAACTGAGATCTATACTGATTTGTAAATGTATAGGAATGGGACCTGTTATCCAGAATGCTTGGGATCTTTATGTAGATTGAATCTCTATATTTAAGTCCAGTTAAATAATGTACACATAAAATAAGTGCGAGCATCTAGTGGTAAGCAAGCAAAGAGTTAGTATAGATTTATAAAAATAATATAGGTACCTTAAGTCTACTCAAAAATCATTTGAACATTAAAAAACCCAATAGGCTGGTTTTGCTTCTAATAAGGATTAATGATATCTTAGTTTGGATCAAGTACAAGGTTATTATTACAGAGATAAAGGAAATACTTTTTAAAAATGTGGATTATTTGGATAAAAAGGAGTCTATGAGAGATGGCATTCCGTAATTAGGAGCTTTCTGGATAACGGGTATAATTTGTAGGGATGCACCGAATCCAGGATTCAGTTCAGGATTCAGCTTTTTTCAACAGGATTCGGATTTGGCCGAATCCTTATGCCTGTCTGAACCGAATCCTAATTTGCATATATTGGATAAAAAGGAGTCTATGAGAGATGGCATTCCGTAATTAGGAGCTTTCTTGATAACGGGTATAATTTCTAGGGATGCACCGAATCCAGGATTCAGTTCAGGATTCGGATTTGGCCGAATCCTTATGCCTGTCCGAACCGAATCCTAATTGCATATGCAAATTAGGGCCAGGGAGAGAAATCATGTGACTTGTTGGCACAAAAACAAGGAAGTAAAAATGTTTCCCCCTTCCCACCCATAATTTGCATATGCAAATTAGGGTTCGGATTCCGTTCGGTATTCAGCCGAATGTTTCGAGAAGGATTCGAGGGTTCGGCTGAATCCAAAATAGTGGATTCGGTGCATCCCTAATAATTTGCATAGAAGTGGTGTAAAATCAGGAACATACACATCTTACAAAACACATTTACACTAGAGTTCACCCAGGAGTCTACTAGAAGCTTCTGTTTTTATTAGCCAAGGTAACATTCAATTGAATTTATATTCAATACATAAACATTGTCAAAAGATTCCTTTTCATATAACTGCCCTACTGAATTTTTACATTCATCAAGGGATTTGCAGCAATGTCAGCTTTGCAGACCTTTAGCAGTATAGCCAGCAGTTTTTGAGAATGTTTTGGTTGGATTAAACCCACTTCTTTCTGTACCCAAAGGTACGACTAATATTCCATTAGCCTTGGATATTATGCTTGTTCAAGTCATCCAGGTCACTCGTATTAATAGAATTTGCCATCATGACATCACCCGGCATGGTCATAACCTCATTAACTTCATTGAGAAGAACCACTTTCACTGCAATGAAAATATCAAGTCACGACCAGCATTTACATTCTATTCCTGCCACTATAAATAAATTATCACCTCTGGTGAATTATATACAGTAATAGGAACTTGTCAATGCCTCCTCAAGCATATTGTATACAGCAACAAGGAAAACTGAACTATCTATAGCTGCCACTGTGTGGCTCTCTCTCCTGCTGTCATATAGTAAATTATGTTCCACCAGTAACCATTGTTGCAGCTCAAACAGGTCTATTACGGGTTACACAAGCAATCTGGGGCAGTTGTCCACAACCACACAGATAACATATGTAGATTAAATGTCCACAAAATACTCCTCTCTTTTTTTTGGACATTGGTGCACATTGCTTCTTTAATGGGATTCTGTCATGATTTTATGCTGTTGTTTTTATTTCTAAATTACACTGTTTACACTATAAATAATTCACTCTACAATATAAAATTTAATTTCTATCCCAACAAGTGTATTTTTTGTTGTAATATTGGTGTGTAGGCAGCCATCTCAGGTCATTTTGCCTGGTCATGTGCTTTCAGAAAGAGCCAGCACTTTAGGATGGAATTGCTTTGTAGCAGGCTGTTTTTTCTCCTACTCAATTAAACTGAAGGGGTCACAGTGGGACCTGAATTTTACTATTCAGTGCTGTTCTTAGATCCATCAGGAAGTTGTTATCTTGTTTAAAGGTGCTGCTATCCGGTTACCTTCCCATTGTTCTGTTGTTAGGCTGCTGGGGGGGGGGAGAGTGATATCACTACAACTTGCAATACAGCAGTAAAGAATGACTGAAGTTTATCAGAGCATGCATCAGTGCTTCCAGGTGATAATCCAGTTCCCACCCCAGTACTTGTTCTTTATTATGAAGTTCACTCTTCAACGTTTATGCTGAATGTTAACAAAAAGTTATTTTTTCTTTGGCTTTGCAGAACAACGTGTGCAGCATTTTCCCTTTATGCCCTTTCTGTATATTTTGTAGAGAGAAATATGCAGATGTTTATGAGTCAGCAAAGATAACTGAACTAATGACACCTTTCGTGCTTTCAGATACTAAGATTCTTCTCCCAGTGGCATAAAATTGTATGATAATTTGTCCAGTAGTTCTTTGTAAAGCTGTTGTTCTATGCTTCTTCTGCAATTTATGCAAAGCAGGTTTAGTTAAATTGAAAATAATCTACCTATATTACAGAAATGAAAAATAAAGCTAAATGATCTGTTATCACTGTGTAACAGTTTTATTTTAGCCTGTGAATTTGCAGTATAATATTTCTTTGAAATAAAAATAAATGTGGACTTTCATATTCATCCAATAGCATGAACTGTGCTAGCAATTTGCTTTTATATTAAATGTGTTAAATAATGCAGAAGAAAAGGGCTAGACTGTTCTTAAATAAATCTTGATAGAGGTAAAAAAAATAAGTGCTGTGCAAAGTACAGAAAATTACATTCACAGTTTATTTAAAAAGCAAACTTGTTAAAGTTTTTACTGAGTGGTGACGGAACTGGAAAGATAAATATTCAAGGGGAAATTAATTTGGAAACAAATGAAGTTATTGAGGAGGCATTCTCTCTCTCTTTCTGTTCCCTGTGCATGAATTTCAACTGACGTTAAACAATGGTGCAGCTCAGCATTCCAGAGCCACATTTGGTAAGTAGTGAGAAGGTTCTGAATGATCTCCCAGATGTATATTAAAATGGTCAGAACGTTTCTTGCACAGGTAAAAATCTAAGAAACTTACAGAGATGTTATCTTTGTGGTGTTTCTGATGCTTTGTTTTTTGACTGTGAGGTTTCTGCTACTCACAATAACACAGAAGACATTCATGCTGTAAGGGATCTGTATCTAGTCATTGTAGCATACTCCAAGATGGCTGCAGAACTTCCTACATCTACAAGTTTCACTTTACATGTCTGAAACATTGATCTATATAAGCCTGTTGCATCAACACCTTGGCAGTTATTTCCTAAAACTCAAATGTATCTCATATTATTATTAAACCAAGCTTGACCAAACTCCCATCCATAATTTTAACTTATCTATCAATAAAATATCTAAAAAAATTAAGTGCAGGAAAAGACTAGATTAAATCGAACAAAAACTCAAATCATATGAATTTTTGCACCAAATTGCTTGCTTGATTCTTTTGGGTAATTGCTCAAAAACACAGATTTTTTTCAGATTACAATGGAAAACCCAGTGCAGATCACAACATTTACAGATTGTAAAAGGGACATCTGCCAATGACTTCTACATGACCTCGGCAGGTTCGAGATGGCAGATTTTCAGCAAATGGAGGTTTAGTAAATAACCCCCCTAATATGCACCTTATTATGTTACATATCCCTTCTTTTAAAGACCAGTGGTAACAGAAATATTATAGCACAGAAAAACATAACTGTCAATGTAAAATAAGCATATTTATAAGTTCAGATGCTGAGGTGGCTTCACTACTCGACCACATCTTGTAGTTTTGATGTTGCTGTTCTGCGGTGATTCAACTGCACCAGCATCTGTTGATTCAACATATGTTGAAGGATCTAGAAAACCATTTTGCAAATCAGGTTGCTTTTTTTATCATTTAAATTATTTGTAGATGGTGGTGAGCATTTTTTGATCATATGTCTACAGTTCTGCCTGTACATACATACATCATTCGTATGGAGCTTGTGACACAGCCTGGTTGTCATTTTCCTCCAGGTCTTTGCATCATGACCTGATCGCCCTCCTCCCTCCACCTCTGTTGTAATATCTGGATTGTCTTTGCTGTTTATTCTGTAGTTTCCTGCTCACTAGAGCTGATGGAATGATTTGTGGTAGTGCTTGGTTATGTGTCAAATGGCGGTCCATGAGCAGTTGACCCAAGGTCTGTGCGGATAGGCTGTATGCTGATGATGCTGGTTTGAGCTTTCCTGGCGATCGAGGACTGCATCGGCTGGTTGATGCAGTGATCATCCTGTCAACACCCATTTCTTTTGTTGTAATCAGATCATTTGCCCCTACCTTTGGTGTGCATAATGGGTTAAGATCTGCTCGATTGGCGACCATGCCAAACTCTTTGCTTGAAGGGGCAATATACTTAGGGAATCTGCAACAGGAATTATGTTCCCAGGTTATCACGTATCACCAGAATATTATATTTTTGCAGATGCAACAGCATCGTTGTAGCCTGGCTTGAGCAGATGCAAGACTCTTTCATGATTATTTCCAAAGCCTTGCGATCTAATTCCACAGTTTTACAGTTCTCTTAGAGGACACAAAATGTCAGCAAGACGTGGAATGAATTTTGCCAGGTAATTGGCTAGTCCTAAAACCTTTCCCAGCTTCATCGATAGTCAGGTTGTCTCATGTATAGCTATTGCTGCAATTTTGTTAAGATTTGGTTTTAGGCCTTCCTCTGAAAGTACTGTATATGGCCAAATATTTGACTTTCAGAGTACATTTGTCAGACTTGAATTTGCAGGGAATCTATACCCCCCCCCAAAACAAAGTAGGTCTCTATAAAAAGATATTGCATAAAACAACTCAAATGTAAAACCCTGCTTCATGTAAATAAACCATTTTCATACTAATATACTTTTTTAAGTAGCATGTGCCATTGGGTAATCATAAATAGAAAATTGCCATTTTAAAAAAGAAAGACAGCCTCCTGGGATTTTATGATTGAAAAGTGCACACAAACAAACCAAACAAACTGTAAAGTTAGGTCACATGAGCCAATTAACAGACAGTGGTCTGTCTTTTGCTTCCACACTTCTTCCTGTTACAGTTAGGGTTGAAATATTTCTGGTCAGGTGATCTCTGAGGCAGCACACGGACCATCATGAAATGGTGGTTCAAGGCAAGAGATGTAAAAATTTACTTAAATATATATTCCAGGTTGGTAAGATTCTTTAATATTCCACTTAATTTGATATAAACTATCTGTTGCTCAAGTGTTCATTTTGGGGGTATAGTTTTTTTTAACCCATTTCCCCCTGGAGCTCTGAAGCATGGCTTTTAAGTTAGACTTACGTAGGTTCTTCCAGAGTTTTATCATAAACCAGAAGGTCATCCACATAAGCAGCAACACCCTGAAGACCTGCATATGTTTCATCAACTTTGGAGATATGGTGTGGTAAACATTTTTAACACAGAACTAGCTTGGTCCAGTTCTATTTGCCAATACCCTAGCATTTATGGCACTAAAATACTTTGCTCTTGCCAATCTGATTTGTAATGTTTTGAAATTATGGAATTTTTTTAATCACTTGCCCTGGGCCAGGCACCCTAGGCAACCCAGCCAACAAGACCTGCCCCTGTACGAATGCATGTGCGATGGAGAGGGGTGAGCAACAGAGGGAGGGGGGAAGGTAATTAATGGAGGGGAGGGACAGAGGGGAGGAAAGTGACAGAGGGTGGGGAGGTAAGCAACGGAGGGGAGGTAAGCAATGTAGGGGAAAGCAATGAAGATGAGGGAGGGACGGCAACGGAGGGGAGGGAGGGACAGTGACAGAGGGGAGGGTGTCAGAAGGGAAGGAAGAGGACTAGGGGTAGGCAGAAGATAATTTTAGAGGCAGCTGCCCAGTGCCACCTATTATCACACCCTAGGCAGCTGCGTATTCTTCATACCCCTAGTTCTGGCCCTGCACTTACCCCATCTCTTTGTGGTTGATGAAAGCATAAAATAGGTAAAAATATCAAAAGAGTTTATATTTTAACATAAATTAGCTAGGTAGAGCAAACTTTTTGAAGGTCCATATGCAATCACATTTCCTACTCCTTTCTGGTGGACGAAAAAGGATAATTTCATATACTCCCCCATTAACCAGTCTTTTAGCCTCTAATATCCAAAGTCCATAGAGTGTGAATATGGCCTGTTGGTTTCGGAATCCGTATATATTCTCTATGTCATCCAAGTTCATATTTATGGCATTGAGGACGGGTGTTCAGAGGACTTGTTGTCTACATTTGAGTTATAATTGGCTAGGGGGAACTAGAAAGAGGTGGCTCATGGAGCCCAGAATACAATTTTTCAAATTGTCAGCAATACAACTGGTGACAGTAGAAAAAGTTTTACTTATTTACCTATCCTGTTCTTGGGCTAACACCCAGGGATTGCATTAATAATCCAAGTTTAAAATGTTTAAATTTTGTCAAGGCTCAATAGCCCTTGTTAGTTTGATGTCTGGTCCAAGAAGAATTCAGAAAGTTTGATTTGCAGTATCAAAAGGGGTTACGATAGCTTAAAGTCATATTCGGGCAAAAGGTAGTAGAATGTCAGGAACCAGATGATCAAGCTAAAATAGTAATTTAGATGCACCCAGGAACTTCACAGAGAAAGACCTATATTCGGGCATTGAACCAAGGTCTTTGATGTTTATTTAATTTAAAATTTTTGCACCAAGAGTGGTATAATAACATCCCATACTTACATCATGACTTCACCAGGAGAAGCGAAGAGGAGAGGAGCACCATCAAATTGTCATTCCAGAATTCCAGTTTGTGGTAGCCAAATAACTGGAGGTTGCATGTAATCAAACATTCTTTTACTCTACCTGTTCTATCTAGTGGAATTTCCATTACATTCACTGATGTGTCTTCTTTCCTCCCACTATTTTATAGTTTAAATAACTTGTCTTTGACCAAGGCTCTGCGTGGGCAGATAATGCACACTAGTGCTTTCTGCCTGAAATCCACATTTGTAAAAAAAAGTCTTTGCTTTCAAGTGGTGCTATTTTTATATTGCCATTTACAGTATGAACCAACCTTTATGTTGCTTAAGCTGCTTACAGCATTTTAAACATTAAGATAAGAGCAATATCCTCTCCTTGTTCCTGTCCCTCTACATGTCACTCTTCAGCTTCTCTTCAATTATCTTCCCTCTGATTCTCACACATATGCAGTGTTTCTTATTAAAGGACAAGTCCAGTCTATGATTATGTTTAATAAAGAATCTTAGAGGCTGAATAGTTTTGACCTTTTTTCACGTAAGGCCTTGTTGGACCAGGGCCTCTTCCATGTAAACTAATAATAAAACATAATCACTAGCAGGGCTGTATGTGCATGTAGCATCATTACACAGGCATATATGAAATAAATATTGTTTATCTGTTTCAGTTAAAGGGAGAAATGGGTTACTCGGGGGGGTGTATTCATTAAGACCTCATAAATATTCAGAGGTTAAAAAAAAATATGGAGTTCACATTGTGCAGTTGTTTCTTAAACTATTCATAAAGCTTCCTGTTACATATTGCCTGAGGTTACTACCACATCCCTCATCTTTTGCAAAATAGGTCTACACTTTATTCTTTCTTTCTAAAGAAAATATAATCTAAAATATACTGTGTTACTAACCGAGCTTGGTTTTCATGTTAGTTTTTATCTAATAAAATGTAACCTAAGGGAAACAGTTAGGGGAACATTCTCTCATCTTCACAAGTTATTGGATGTTATGGTAGGGCCTTTTCACTATAATTATCCTTTCTCTAAGGGTCCCCAAATCCTTTGGTAACACCCAAGATTTCTGACTGTACATTGTAGATCCCCATAACGGAAGGCCAGTGAACATAAATGCCTTGCTTATAGCCTTTGTTTAAGAATTTAAAGTCATTTGTTTGTTCATGGTCTCTCATAATTTAGTCTTATTTATACCCATAATTTTAGAATCCATTCATCACCATATACATCAATTCAAATAAACATGCTGCAGCTCCCAGAATTGTACCTATCTTATGCTAAATGGAAATTCCAGTACTTTGTAAAGTGATGTATATCGCAGTGTAGGGCAAAAGAGCAAGAAACAGTGGTTAGAAAAATAATAATAATGTTTTACAAGGTTTCTCCTGTGGATACTTTGACCAGCATTCTCTAATTTATAACTCTTAACAAACAGTGTGGCTGATAATGCCTTGTTTTATACCTCAGCATTCCTTCTAAACTATGTAACCATGTATTTTTAAAGCCATCACTTGTTTTCTTTCACTGTTTCACCTTCAGCTCTGATGGTCTGTTTAGGACCTCTACTCCACAGTGATCATGACCCTCCCCATGTGGCTTCTATTTTGTTTTCCAGTTACCAACTTGTCCCATAGAGTAAATTTTGGAAGTGTCAGTAAATGAGGCCTATTACAACTTCAGTTTTCAGAGTTAATAGCAATTACAGAACAATAGTCACTAGTAATATTAGCATTTAGACATTAAGTTAACATTTAGGGGCAAATTTATCATTATTTACGAATTTGAGGGCTTTTAGCCCTCGAATTCAGCAGAAATTTGATTATCGAATGTAAATCGAATCGTTTTAGGCTATTTTTTCTTCGCTATTCGATTTCACGAAAAAATCCTACGATCGAACAGCGATTGTTCGATTTCACAAAAAAATGGTGAAATTTCCTTTGTTCGTTCGAAAAAATTGTACAATTCGAACAATCGAGGTGTTCAATGGTATTCGAGCAGGTAATAGAAAAAAAGGCCTATGGGGGGATTCTTATAGGCTTCTATTGCTATTCGGTAGGTTCAATCTGGAGAAGTAGGCAGTTGAATAAAATTTTAAAGCTGAAGTACTTCGATCATCAAATGGTCGAATTATCAAATATTTGATTATTCTATCTATTTGATACGCTTGAATTTTGCATATTCGATGATTGAAGTGGCCAAATTTGCTAATTCGAATATCCGATAAAATCGTATGATTTTGGAAACAACAGTATTGAAAATCATACTAAAACCACCAGCAATTTGTTCATGAATGCATTATGTTATTTTTTGCATTTATATCCTATGATACATTTCCATTGAATCTGACTACCAACCCTGCATCCTTGGCCTACAAATACATATCAATGGTTAAGCTCAAGATAAAAGAAAAAGCATATACAAGAAACTTTTTTACTGTTATGAATATCATTATTAATCATCAACAATAAAATACTAGTTTTTTACACTAGTGTATGCTTCATGTGAAAATTATTAGTGAAAATATGGTATACAATATAAAAAAAACATTTGTTTCTATCTTGACTCTTTTTTTGCATTGTGTCTTTTTAAAGCAGATCTTCAAAACATTTTATGGCTTTCTTCTAAACTGAGTTCCATTGTTCATTGTTTTGAGTTCCTCTTATGTTTCAGTGGAATGTCACTAGTGGAGAGGTATCTTAAAGGGCACCTGTTGAGCGAAAATATTTTCCACGAGCCAGCATTACAGTTCAGGGTAACAGCAGTATTTTGAAAAAAAAAAAATGCCCCTGCCAGTGCTAAGACACTCACACCAGGAGGGAACCATGATGTTGTGCAGAGCACATGCTCATAATGAGCTTCTGACATCATGCGCAAACACATAATGAGCAAGTTCATTCATTATATGAATAAGTGTGCCCCAAAATGGGTGCTCAAACCAGGAGCTCCCTCCCAGTGCGGGTGTCCTAGTTCTGGCAGATGCGATTTAGAAAAAAAAAAACTACTGTTACCCCAACTGGAATGCAAGCTCTATTAGCCTGCAATTTTGGTTGTAGAAAATATTTTTGACCCAATAAGTGACTTTTTAACACTGAACACCAGATTTATGTTTGCTATACGTCTGCTCGGAATAGAACAGAACTTTCGATAGTCTGTGGTCAGGCATTATGGAAATTTAACCAAGCCATCTCAGTTGGCCTTCTATGAATAATGCGTTCAATCAACCATTTTGGCTTAATGAGGAATGTATTGGTTTAACTTTTCTTTTAAGATGGCTCTAAGACACTTTGGGGCAGATTCACTAAAGGGTGAACGTAAGGGTGATGTAATTTTCTTACTTTGCCGATTTACTAACGAGCGTAGATGCCCCTTCAACAGTGATGGAGATCAGGGGTGCTCCACCAATGAGGCGGGTTGAGACTCTTGCCTCAGGCGGCGGCGCCCCCCTGGTTACCAGGGGCGACAAAAATGCTGCTCCTGGTAACTTTAAAAGCAGAATTTCCAGTTTTCGACCTAGAAATTTGGCTCTTCTAGCGCAGGGCTCTCAGTTGCGTGCTCTAAAATAGCAATGAGGATCCCTCCTATCCCCATCAGGAGATGAAAAAGTTAGTGTCGTGGGGAGGGGGGGGGCACCAAAACAAAGACCGCCTCAGGCAGCAAAATGGGCAGGATTGCCCCTGAAGGAGATGTATGCTAGAGTTGCTTCACACTTTAACGCCAGGTGACTTTTTGCTCTGGTGAATGGATGTAACTTTGCAGATTTATCAAGGGTCAAATTGAAAATTAGAATTAAAATAATTAGAATTTTGAAGTAATTTTTGGGTACTTCGACTATCGAATAGTCCAAAATTGGATTGGAATTGAAAAAATTTGATTGGAATTTACTGTCTCTTTTAAAAATTTGAATTGGACCCTTTACCACCGTAAACCTGCTGAATTGCTGTTTTAGACCTCCTATGAATTTTAAAGAAATTTTTGAAATTTTTTTGAAAAATTTAAATTATTTAGAGGAAATCGTTCGAATCGAACAATTCAATCGAATGATTCGAACGCTGTTAATTAGATCTAAAATCTATTCAATTGAAAAAAGTCTGTTTTCGATTGAAAAAATTCGATGGTTCAACCCTTGATAAATCTGCCTCAAAGATGTTGATTTTACTGGATGTTATCTCTTTCGCCAGACTTGCCTTGCCTTTGCCAGCTCTGACCTGGCGAAGTGCATTGGAGTGCATAGAGCATCCTCAGTCTTCAATTACTTCCATCATCATTTTTGACTGTGATATATTCTAAGTAAAAAAACTCTGGTGTCTTTTCAATTTTTCGGACACCTGTTTTTCCCCTTACATTTTCTACCATATGGCAAATTATTTAACTGTGGGCTTATGTGTAGGGCATTAAAACAATTCTATTGACTTTATTAAGCAGGCATGTCTAGTTATCAGTGTAAAGGTAATGTATTGGATGCACCATGAAACATAATTAGCTCTACTCCACTTTAAATTGCCTGCCGTATGCAAATTAGCCTGAGTGCAAGATCTCTAGCTAAGTTGTGCTATGCAGAATTGAATATAGAGAAAATTCACCAGCATTCGGTGCCCTGGTCACAACTTGACACTTTAGTGAATTAACGTTGTCTGAGTGAATTTTAACCTGGCAAAGTGTTGCGATGACTGCACACTTTAGTGAATTTGCCCCTTCCAGTGGAACTTGTCCAACTTCATGGTATCACATTTATAGACAAAACCCATCTTTGACAAATACTTCAAGTACTTAAAAAGGAGGTCTGCCAGAAAACTTTTTTTGCAGCTTTCCAATATGCATTAATTAAACTTATCTAGTGATGTTTATACATGTAAACAGGGCCGCCATCAGGGAGGGATAGGGGGGACATGTGTCCCGGGCCTGAAGGGGGGCCCGGCAGTGCTGCACTTTTTGTAAGAGCCGGGCCCCCCTTAACAGCGCTGAATCTATGCTGCCCTTCCGAAGGGAGCTAAGCTGCTGTACACAAGGAGAGGAAAGGGCAGAAGAAGAGAAGACGGGACGTGTGAGGAGAACAGTGCGCAAACATAGCCCTAACCTCCCAGTGCACACATTCTGACTGACTGTACTGAAGGGGGGTGGTGCTGCGCTCTAAACGTCACTGCATCCACCATCCCCTCGCCAACTGTGGCTGTAAGTGGGGGTGTAGAGATTGTGCAGGCTGGACAAATGACAGCCAATTGCAGCAGGGGAAAAGGGGCGCCATTATTAGTTCATATTGTCCAGGACTTTAACAGGCAGTCTGGATGCATGGCAGTGGTGGTGCTACTGCAGGTTTCCTCCTCTCCACCCACTCCCAAGACTATCGGTGAAGAAAGAAAGAAGACAGGTTGGTAAGGATACATTTATTACACTGCCTTGTGGTTTTTAACCCTTTCCTTGCTTTCAATAGCAAAAATTGCAGTTGTGCCCTCCTATTATAAAATTTGACGTATTTGTACACGACTTGACAGTGTACCATTCTTATGTGATTTCTGGGGTTATTTATTCATGGAGTTTCCACTGCATCACTATGAATTCCAGGGGTATTTATACATGAAATTGCACTGTGCTTGTCTGTGAGACCTTTGTACTGGTGGGAGGGTTTGGTTAGGGGATGGGCCATGGTTAGAAGAGGGGTGTGGTTAGGGGAGGTGTGGCGAGGGTGGGCCAGAAAATGTTGTTGTGTGGGGCCTGTGATTTCTGATGGCAGCCCTGCATGTAAAGACAACCAAAAGCAGCATTCCTTCTGAGATGAAAAGATAATTGTACAGGCATAGGAAGGAACAAGCATCGAGTTTGGCCATAGCTTGTACAGAACTCCAGAATCCTATGTCACCATAAGAATATGCAATCCTATTCTACTGTGCACTCATTCCCTTTAACTAGAATCTGAAATGGCAGTGTAGAAGTTAATCACAAGCAGATTGCAGACTCGGTAGCTCAGATGAAGTTTCCATTCCCTAGAATCATATTAAAAAAGTTTCTTTTTTATACAGAGTAATGAAAAATGACACAAGAGAATTTTAGCCAGGGCTCTATCATACAATTGCCCAGTAATGGAGTGGAAAAAAACAGGAGTCTCATTTCAGATGCCAACTCTTAACTCATTTTTATAGACATTGCAACCAAATATATTTCATCTCATGCAGAAAATAAAATTGGACCTATTCGGACTTCTGAATTAGAGCGTGCTGCATTAACATTTACCTCACGTGTGCTGTTGGCGGCCCAGATGGAAATGCTTTGTATAATGTTTTATTTACACATATTTCTGTTCAAAAATGTACATTGATGACTTGAACTTGGCCAACATGATAATAAAAATCTACATTGTATATCACTTTGCATTATGATGAAAAATGTAATAGTTCACCTCGTATTAAAATAATGTCTCATATCATTGTAAAAGCAATCTCTTCTTTTTAACCTGAGAAATATTCAGTTGTATGTGCAGGTTGCTAAATATTCAAAGCCATATGGGAAAAATCTGCATTTCAAAAAGTCACAAAATCCTTAAATTTTAACCATGGCTTCTCAGATATTTTTTTTATATATCTTTTTTACGTTTTCTGTATTCTAATGGAATATGCACCTAATGATGCTTTACTAATGCATAAGGCAATAGTATTTTCCTAATAGCATCAAGCAACTGGATGAAATAATATTAGCTTTACAATTTAGGAAAAATGAAATTATATCACTGAGTGCAGTCATGAGTATTATAAATAAATGACGACTTTTTTTGTCCAGATATCTAGATCTTTCTCAAAGGGAAGAAACACATCCTAATTCACTAAGGAGGAGCGTGAATGTAGTGCTTCTAGTAGATCATATTATAAAGGAATTGCTGCAGGTATGGGTTCCATTATTTGGAAACCCATTATCTAGAAAGCGCAGAAGAGTGCAATTTCAATACAGTCATATTTAAAGACTCTAAAGAATTTTAGGAAATTAAAGCATGGTGCTCAAAGTAATTGAAAGATTGCTTTATAGGGCAACCCTACATTTCAACTGTAACACATTACAAAATGTTAAGGATTTTTATTTCCCTGCAGTCGACGTCTGTCCCAGCTCAAGTTCTCACCTTGACAAAAACTACTGTAGGTTCTCGCTAGTACCTTGTTCTGCCATAGATCTTACCCTTGCTTGCTTTAGGGCAGTAGCAACTACTTTCAACTCCCGGCAGACATTTGTTACAAACAACACTTCTTACTCAGCTGGGCCCTTGCAATACTATTGGAGAAAAAAAGGTTAACCACTCTGATTCCACACACAAAGCTTAATATTTCAAATAAACTTTTGCACCAGTGGTTCTTTAAAAACAGATAAACACTATACTGATAGGTGTTATAAAAATTCTCTCTTTGTTTGGTGCTTACTCAAATAGTATAAGACCCTAATCAGTAAATGCTACCAACAATAGTCATGCATTGAATACTCACAAACTTATTTGCTTGCCTTGGTGTGCAAACCCTGTTCTAGGCAAATCTCACAATGGTCTTGCAAGGATCTCTCTATCCCTGAGCCTAACCACTTTAAACCCTATATTGGTGGCCTAGTCAATGCAGGTTACTAACCTTTCCTGGTATCTTTTCGGAGACTCTGGCTGCTATAACTAACACTCTTAGTCTGACAATAATGAAAATATCCTGGTGCTTACTTCTCCTATACTGGAACCTTCCTCCATTTAAGGCTTTATGAAGCACACCTCATCTCCTCTACCAAGTGGAGGACCCAAAAGTGGCAGAATACATGTATGCTTCCCTTTTTATAACCTAGAGGACACCATAACTATAAGGGACCTACTTCCACTCAAAATTGTTATTAGGCCCAACCTAGGTGACTTATACCCCTTCAGAGGAAAATTAACAGACATAAATATTTACAAAACCTTTACATTTGATCTACTCCAGCATGGAGACAAAACATCATAAAACAACTTTGCATAGGTGTCAGTGTGACTCAACATATATTTAAACCATGTATTACTGGTGTTTACATGATTCATATGTTTCATCATCACTGACATCAAGGTGAAGGTATTGCCCTTAGTTAGTATGGTCTTACCTTAATCTTAGCTTAGGCCTTGTATGGTAAGTACAGTACTGTATCTAAATATATCACCTTGTTCTGCAATTAGGGGTTTAGATGCCATATTCATTTAACTGAACCAATGTTTTTAATGGAGCTGGTATAATAGCAAATATGTTTTTTTAGTTACAGTATTCTAGGTAATGATCAGTTTAAAGGCAGTCCTTCACAAGCTGTGCAATTTCTTGTAAAGATCAAAAATAAAGAAATAGTAATAAGAGAGCAGAACCATGGAATGACCTTGCTCTGTGTATGTTTTCCCGTGCAAGTACCAGGGATCTATAATTTAGTAGTCCAAGGGCCTAGCGCCAGAAGGCAGCTAATATTAGCAGTTGGAAAGTGGCCTTCCTCTTCAATCTTTCTAAAATATTGAACCTTTTATCTACTGAAGGCAGACAGTTTCTGAGATATATATTTAATTATGTGCTTTGATATTGATCTACAATATATATTTATAATGAATGAATTCAAACACACATAGATTAACTTTGTTTACACAAGTACATTGGGATCTGCAGCTCATATCAATAAGAAAGATTGGGGAGGTATATTGAAGGATGCATTTTTATGTGAATTAATTTGTCATAGGAAATAGCATATTTTCTAGGATAGGATGAAAAAATTGGAATAAGATTAACCAGAGCCTTAATTTATCAAAATAATAATACATTATTTAAATTGACAGTTTCCTTCAACCAGAAATGCATTTTCCATAAAATCTTTATCAGGTTTTATCGCTATAGAATTGAAACTGTCATTAAGTTAAATATTAAATTGAAGTAATCCTATTCATAGAAATGATTAAAAAAATACAAAATACATATAGCACAATGCTGTTGTTGGTTGGTAGGGACAGATATAGAATTAGAATATTATATTTAGAATTTCATAGAAAATTTTGACATTACAGCATATTTCACACTGTCTCAGAATAACACCATAACACCTTAATAAAATACTCATTTTAGATACTTCAAATCTCATAGGATTAATATTTGCAAATAAAAATACGTCACGTCGTTTTCGGCGCGTCGCGTCAAAAGCGACGCGCGACTCGTTTTGCGCGGCAAATTTTTTTTTTGCGAATTTTTTGCCCAGTTTCACGAATTTATTCGCCAGCGGCGAATTGCGGGAATTCGCCGCGAATTCGCCCCTGGCGAATAAATTCGCCCATCACTAAGAATGAGGCATCTAAATAAGCCTCATGGCTTCCTACCCAGCAAGCCACATACAAAAACTAGTTTCACACCAGGGCAGTTACCATTAACCTCTATTACGGAAGAGAGGGAGAGATTTCTCTTATATATTTTAAACTATATTGTTGAGTGAGAACCCCAAAAGTGCTCTTGTTTTTTAACTGCTTGTCCTGCTGTCTAGACTAGATTAGGGGGCATATTTATTAAGGGTCAAATGTTCGAATTGAATTTTTGGTCAAAACTCACAAATTCGAAATGGGAATGAACCAAAAACAATTTGAATTCAAAATTCAAGATCTATCAAACCTTGGCTCTGGGAGCAATTTGAATTTGACTATTTGCCACTTAAGACTTGCCGAGTTCATGTAGAAGTTCATGTAGAAGTCAATGGCAGAAGTCCAGTGACCCATTTGATTTGTTAATTGCCTTCCTGACATTCAAATTTTTTTCAGAGAAGAATTGAATTCCATTCAAGTTTTCAAGTTGGTAATATTCGTTTTGTTCAATTTTCTTTTTAAATAACCTCCCATTTGAATTTTGAGTATATTCAAATTCATTAAATAAAAAATCACATGAATTCGACCTTTGATAAATGGGCCTCTTGATCTCTAGACTAGAGGAAAATATCTATTCAGATATGTAATAAACAAATAACATTCAAAGATATGATCAAGCTGACTTTATAATGATCATGGATTGTACTTATAGTGTGGATGACATCTAGTACCTATAGTATTTTGTTGAGGCTGCCTTTAAAAGCTAAGCATTGTATATCCCTTTATGAATATTTGTTGGTATTGTTTCCTAAAATCCATTTTCTCTATACTTCAAAAGTCATATATGGATCTGTACAGTGATATTTGTGTTGGATCCTTTAGACTTGACTGCAGTTTCCTATGTATATAATCAAACATACTGGTTATTTCCTGAATGAGCTATGAGAAAGAATGGAGATACAAAAAATATCTTTCTTCTTTTGAATCCACTGTTGAAAAGTACCCTTCATTTTTAATAAGCATGTAGGTTTTTAGCCAACAATAATGAACTAAATTGATACTTTTTGGGCAACTATGTAACTTGATCCAAATACTGTCCTCTGATCCCTGACAAACATTAGATAATAATAATTTTAAGTCAGTTATGCCAAAAAAGTACCAGCCGTCTGTAAATACAGTAGGTACAGTTTATTTTTATATGGACCCATTTTCCTTGGACTTGATGCATGCTCAAGGAGGGATGTGAAGCTTTTATGTAATTGTAGTAGTTGCAATAGGTTGTAGGGTCATGAGCTTTCTATAGTATAACCCCCAGGTTTATGAATCATACACCTTTCTAATGTATTGACAACTTCCCTACTACCTAAGCAGTTAAAAAATATAGTCAGGGTATTTACATATTTAAGTCAGTATACATTTATTAAAAAATGTTTACTGACTGTATGCAGTGAAATTCCTGCTTCGTTCAGGAAACGCCAGACGGTCCCTATCTGCTCTGCAGGGAAACAGTCTTACCTTCAAACAGCAGGGGGAGCCCCCACCTTACTTTCAACAACTTGAGCAGCTTTGTTTGTTTCCCTGTAGATCAGCTGGCGATTGTGTAGAGATTTGTATCCACAGAGCCAGTGCATTTTGTATATTCTGATTATTAATCAGTCTGTATTGGCTTCTATGGCAGATATTATTTGACCTGTGCTGTTTTGATCGATTATGACAATCCCTAAGCTTAACCTCCCAACCACACTGAGCATGTCTTGGTATTGCAAAGATATTTAACAAAGTTACAATATGACAGCCCCCTGGAGCCAACTTTGAAAGCATAAATCATTTGTCTTATTAGGATTCTGGTGCAGTAAGTTCATGTTTATATTTAAGTATACAAAATACAGCATTTCTAACATTATTCTATTTTAGACTTGCCCTTTAACTAATTCAACTCTCTAATGGAGCTTCTCAAAATGTAGGCTGGGCTTTTTTTGTATCTACTTTTTGCATTTGGAAAACACAACTTTTCTTTTGTTTGGTCGGTATGTGCAACTGATAAATAGAACTATAGCACCCTTAAGGTAGAAAAAGGAACACACTTTTCATGTGTATTATGATCCTCATTGCAAAAACAGCATGTAATGCATTTTCTTCAAATTCACAGCACAAGCTTTTGAAAAGAAAAGTGGGTGTTGTGCTCCCAAGAAAAATTATGGGCTACTCCAAGCCCTTTATTTAAGTGAGTGTAATAATTAATAATTTAATAATTAAATACAGTACATATGATTAATAAACCCTTTCATTCATGTCAGTCATGTTACCTCTCAGCCCTGATGTCCATAATATGGAAATAGTTCATAAGAACAATGTTCCTGACATCCAATACTGTATATGCTGTGAATACCATTTTTATACTGTATAAAGTTTCATGCCATCTGTGAAAAAAATCTTTTATCTTACAAACGTATTCAACTGGACTCAGGAATGGGTATTTCAGTCATGTAATGGAACTTGTAGTTGGTCTTAGCATGCATCGTTTTTGCAAGAAAATGTTTCAGGGCTGCAACAGAACTTAGATGTAAACTGAATGACTACTATAAAAAGTTATTGAACAGAATTAACTTTTTAAAAATTTCAGTTAACAGTGTGGTAGATACTCTCAAACTTGGCACTGTCAGAACATTAGGATGCAGAATGCAATGTAAATATTACATTTAAATTGCAGTATATAGTACCCAAGACCATGATTATCTCAAAAATGTATTATATAAATCAATGAAGATGGAGCATGGCCTGTATCTGCATTTCTCAACTTGCAAAAGATACACAACTTGGGGGCTGATTTACTAAGGGCTGAATTTCGAAGTGTAAAATACTTCGAAATTCAACCATCAAATTAGCGTCTAGCAGGTCCCCATAGGCTAACATAGCACTTCGCCAGCTTTTATTTGGCGAAGTAAAAAAAATTAAGGATTTTTAAAGAGACAGTACTTTGAATTTCAAAGTCGAAGGAATTTACTATTCAATTGTTCGAATCGAATGGTCGAAGTAACCTATCCGATGTTCAAATATTTAAAAAAATTTACTTTGAATATCCAATTTTTTGCATTCAAATATTCATTTTGACCCTTAGTAAATCAGCCCCTTAGACTGTAAGCTCTATGGGGCAGGGGCCTCCTTATGTCTCCACTATGGGGCAGATTCACTAAAGCGTGAAGCGTCTAACGCTAGCGCTAATTTGCCAGCGTGATGTCAAATCGGAACTTCACAAATTTACTAACACTGGCTCTGGCGAATTTTCGCTAGTGTAGTAGATAGACTTGCGCAACTTCGCACCCTTACGCCAGGCAAAGTTGCGCACTGATGAAGGATCGTAACTTCGCAAATTCACTAAGATGAACATTTTCATAAACGCACTTACGCTAGACGTTACTTCGCCTGGTCAGACCAGGCGAAGTTCAATACAATAGATAGGAGGTTGAAAAAAAAATTTTAAATTTTTTCTAAGTCCCAAAAAAACGCTGGTGTATTTTAGCATAGGAGGGTGATAGTCTGAAAAAGATCGATCATTTTTTTGGGGGGTTACCCTTCTTCCCCCCCTACATTTCCTAACATATGGCAACACAACTATACAGGGGGCACATGTAGGGCAATAGGACAACTTTATTTTATTTATTAAAGGTTTCCTGGGCTTGTGTACTGGAATGTAGTGGCTGTAACATATACTTCTATTATAATTTAAAGTTCATGCCGTATGCAAATTAGGCTTCGCTAGCGTAACAGCGCTCTGCCTAGCGAATTAAAAGTAGCGCAACTACGCTACCATTCGCCGACCTGAGCGTAAATTCGCACTTTAGTGGATTTGCGTAGCGCTGGCAAAAATTTGCCTGGCGAAGTGCGGCGAACGCTAGGGAAGCCTACGCTGGTAAATTTTCGGATCTTAGTGAATCTGCCCCTTAGTCTCTTACCACATAGCACTTAAGCTCTTTGTCCTATGATTCTGTATATATTTATTATGTGATTTGTCTCCCCATGTATATATTTTTGTATAATGTACTTTCATGCACTGCGGCTCCTTAGCAACGCTTTACAAATAAAGTTATACAATACAAAATACAATACAAGCTAAGAGCAACAGAGCTTACATCCTTCTGTCATTGCCCTAAAAAATAATCATGTCCCCTTGCAAGCACATTTTCTCCAGAGAAAACAACCGTGACTTTCACAGTCTTTCCTTATATTTTAAATCTTCCATCCCGTTCACCAGTTTAGTTGGGGCCCGTAACCGCACTGCATACTCAAGGTGAGGAATTACCACAGATTTATGAAGAGGTAAAATTATTTTTAATCCTTCAAGTTAATACCCTTTTTAATGCAAAGCAGTAGTGATGGGCAAATTTGTCCTGTTTAGCCGAAAAATTCGCGACTTTCTCTCGAAATTCGTGAAACGTTGAAAAATTTGCAAAATGGCACCAGCAATTTTTTGTCAGCGTCATTTTTTGGACGCTACCGCAAATTCATGAACCACCTGCGAAAATTTGCCAGTGAAAATTCGCCAGCGTCAAAAAAAAATCAGATGACATCGGTGAATTTTCACTGGCAAATTTTCGCAAATTTATTTGCCGGCTGGAATTCAACCATCACTACAAAGCAGCACTTTGTTTGCTTTATTAGCCACTGAATAACACTGCCTAGAGTTACACAGGTTGTTATCTACAAATATCTCCAGGTCCTTTTCAATTAAAGAAGCATATTTACTAATGGGCAAATTTTTGCATTTGAAGCCTTTGTCACAAATTGACTACCAGTATGCTAATTCACTAAAATCTGAAGTTGCTTCTTGGTTGTAGAAATGGCGAATTTTCACTAGGATTAATTTGTCAGTGCGAGCATTTCATAACAAACATTCGCTAGCATTCAATTCTGCCTAGTGAAACTTTAGCACACTTGCGCTTAGGTCAATTTGAATAGGGTGGGTACATATACAATAGGTGGTATATACAGTATGTCTTTATTAGATATTTTAGTGCAAATGCTTGAAGTGGCCACTTATTATTAAAAATGTCCAAGGTATCGAAAATATACCTGGCGATATGACACGAAACTGTGCTAGCTTGTTAGTTGTCTATGACTCTTAGTAAATTGGTGATGTTCCAGCAGATGGCATGTCGGGCAAATTTTCACTAGCAATGGGCATTTCGCCCTTGAGTATATCTGCCCTTATTTAGTGTATAACTAGCATTCATTTTTTTCTACCAGAGTGCATAGCCTTGCATTTATCAACACTATTGCATGCATCACAATAATTATTTACGTAAGCAGAATACACTAAAGCATGGATGATTTATATGAAGTCTCACTACAGTTTCCAAGCAAATGTTAAGTGACCATAGTTTCACTATTCAGTTGCAGCTCTGTTAGATCAATAAGTCCAGGGAAATAATTCTACCCCATCCTTTTTTTTTCACCCAACAGAATGTGTCACGATGAAACCATCTGTCATAAGCAAAACTTTGGAATATTAGGTGACAATAGAAAATAGAGAAGTTCACTTGCAGTGGCTGCAAAGCATAATAAAATATTTTCCTGAATACAGTTATGTTCAGTAACTGAGAATGTTGACAAATCATTTGCCTTTTTTTAATGATACCTGCTTAAACTTCACCTGGAATGGGGCATTACTATTAGTTTGGCTACTAGTATACAAAAAAAACATATGAATGCATTTGGTGAAGGGAAATAAAGGAATTTATGTAGGAAATATGTTAGGACATACAGTACGTTATGAAGAAAGCCTTTTAAAATTGTGGTTGTTTACTCAAGAGAAGGTGGCTTTGAGCATATAGTGATAGGACATAAGTAATGAGGGAGGACCTGTCAAACTGGGGTTGTTTAATGTGTATAAAAGCATGCAAGGTTAAAATATAGGGTATATAAAGGGAACTCTTTTAGCCACGGATAATGCAGGTGACAAGGGACATCCGTTGCAAAAGAAAGTGGAAACTAGATTGAAGCACCAGCAGTGGAAGGGTAGTTTTATGAATAGGATGCTGAATTTATAGACAATATTGTTTATTTCTATTTATAGAGTTTAAAATAATTATGTAGCTAGGTACTGGAGAAATACAGGATTATTGACCCTTCCTAACACCCCTCTGCTAAGATCTCTATGGATGCTTATAAATAGAGAGCCCTTGTAAGTGTTAACCTAAGTGACTTTATTTAATGTTACTTCCTTTTGATTATAAACTCTTTATTGCCAAGCTGTAGTTTTGTAAATACAATTCATTGTCTTGAATATTGTTACACGAAACAGTTTTCTGTCCACATTTTTTTTCAAAGTTAAATGTGCAATTCATTTTATTTTGCGCGCAAGTAAACAGCTTGGTACTCCTTAATAATCTTTTCTGAGTACAGAATGTACTCTCTAATATTATGTTACTATCCATTTTCATTAGGTGATAGTAATTATGTTTGCAGCATGAACCTCTTTTTAATGCTCTTCAGCTGAATTATTAGTCTACTCGAACAACACGCATTTTGTTAATATATGAGGACATAGAATTTTTATTAGAATGGACCAAAAGTTTATGCTAAAAATTAATTTCCACCAAACTTTTAACACTTGGCTTTATGGCTCATTCAAAAATGAAAATGAAAATATAATTTTTAGTAAAGTACCTACATTTTTAAGAGCACTAAAAATATATGTTCTCAAAATATAGTGTAAATCAGTCCATTGTTGACTGTTATGCCTTTTGTTGTATTTTGTTTTACAGAGTCATTACTTTACACCACTCCTGTTCAATGCTAAATTGTATTATTATGTTTGAATGATGGAGTAGATGAACTCATTTTACTAAGGCACATTAAAAGAGGACATTGTTGTATATCAGATTTAGGGCTGGCCATAGTGTCAAGTCAATATATCCTTCTAATTAAGAGCATCTGAGCCAGAATCTAAATAGAACAGGAGGGTACTAACTTCTCTCTTGGCACTGTACCAAGGACAAAATCAAAGTCAGTCTATAGGCAATAATCCAAAGAGTATATTCAGCAGTTAAGATTTGGAATACCTATATATAAAGGCAAATAGATTATTTAATAGAGATAAAAAATTATTCTGGCTCTATTAAAAAATACATATACCACAAAATTTACATACTGTCTACAACTGGTAATATTTCCTATATACATGTAAGTTTATTTAGTCATAAAAACTAGTTTAAGCATGGAATTGATGCAATAGATTTTAAGGAACTTACTGGGATGAAAGCTGTTATTAGGTTTGCTTCATTGACAGGCTCCTGGATCAGCCTTTTTCTAACATAATAAATATATAACTAACCTTATATAACTACTATGGATTATATATATATAAGTGGAGTAAGACTGACAATAAGGTGTTCATACCCACTAGGAACATAACCTGCCTGTACCTGTGAAAAGGATTTTAAGTTGGATCTTACGTTGGCCTTGCGCTTTTGTATTTTCTCACATGGGGGGAAATTCAATAAAGCGCGAAGCGTTTAACGCTAGCGCTAATTCGCCAGCGTGACGTCAATTTGTAACTTCGCAAATTCACTAACACCGACTCTGGCAAATTTTCACTAGCGAAGTAGATAGACTAGCGCAACTTCGCACCCTTGCACCATGCGAAGTTGCGCACTGACGAAGGATCGTAATTATGCAAATTCACTAAGATGACCATTTTACTGAAGTTACCACTTACGCTAGACGCTACTTCGCCAGGTCTGACCTGGCAAAGTTCTATACAAAAAAACGCTGGCGTGTTTTACCTTTTTAGGGTGATAGTCTGAAAAAGAGCAAAATTTTTTTGGGTGGTTACCCTTCTTCCGGGCACATGTTTAGTGCAATTGGACATCTTAATTTTTTTATTAAAGGTTTCCTGGGCTTGTGTAGCGCAATGTAGTGACTGTAACATATACTTCTATTATACTTTGAAATTTGCGCCATATGCAAATTAGGCTTCGCTAACGTAAATGCGCTTTGCCTGGTGAAGTAACACTAGTGCAACTACGCTACCGTTCTCCAACCTTAGCGCAACTTCGCACTTAAGTGAATTTGCGTAGCGCTGGCGAAAATTCGCCTGGCGAAGTGCGGCGAACATTAGCGAAGTCAACGCTAGCGAATTTTCGCTGTTTAGTGAATTTGACACTGGTGAGGTTGCCAAATAATGAGATGCAAGCCCAATTTGGATCTGGCAAGTGTCCATCAGACATCAGTCAGACAGGCCTCTTGGTTAGCCCCACACAGGCCAATAAACTGCACTCCAGAAGGACCATTTCGGCAGCTATCAGCCAGTGAATGGCCTTAAGTACTGCCGTTTATAGAGTTTTATAGAGTGTAGTGTTCCTAGCATCCGGAACACCATGGAGATTGTCATAAGTGAACTCCTGCTTCTCTCCAGGTATAGCACTGCTACATGCAGTATCTAAGCTATGTCCAAATCTTATGCCTTGGTGGGAGCTGGAAGGGATTTTCCCACTACATGGGCTATACCTACTAGATTTAAAAAATGTGATGTGTTGACTGTAGGGTTGCCTCTTTTGTGTGGCTCATGATTCTGACAGGGGACGGGACATGACATTACCAGAGCACGTCAGTGATGTTGTAGGTGGGGGTGCTATGTCACATAGGTGGGGCTATGATGTGGCAATTAGCTATTGCCTGATTGCCATGTCAATCAGGGGAGATCCTTTTTTGGAAAACCAGGCAGACTGTCCTTTTGAAAACCGAGCTGTCCGGGTCAAATCTGGATATAACCCTATTTGACTGAGAAACCAGCCCACACCAAAATGTACCATTGCTTTTATTAGCTACCCTCCCTAACAAACATTCCTAGCGTGTGCTATAACATTTACTACCCTTTCAAATAATACAAGTCCTTATTTACAGGTTCCCTTCCCTACACAGAGTCAAGACAAAAGAGAGGCTGGCTCTACATGAGACACGACTCCCACTGAGTAGTTTTACCTCTAATGTATGTTCTATCTGAACCTGACAGAAAGTTCATTTGCCCTAGTGTAACCCATTTTTGGCTAAAGACGACCCTCTTTCACCAGGATGGAAATAACATGCTGATAATGTTGAATTACAGCTCACACTCACTACTAAATGTATAAAGAACAGAGTTGGCTGCCAGGGGTTCTTTGCAAAACAGTAGAACAGGCTTTATTCAGGCATAAAATGTCACAGGGCTATAATGCTCACACATGAGGTGGCCACAGTACATCTCCAAGTACATTCAGGTGTAGAGACAGCATATAAAAACACCACACTAGGAATAGCCAATGGAGTTGAGAGATCACCTTCCAGGATTTCAGTATCTCATGTGGCCTGGATCCCCTACAGCAGACTTGGAAAAGGGTTACGCCATTGTCTGATTCCCTTGTCACTACTGTAGTCCCTTCACTACAGGCAAAGCAAAGCCTGGGGGAGAGCTACTCCTAGTTGGAGCTAGAGCTGCTCTTTCTTACTAAGTCTCACTTTCTCACTCACTTTATAGAGTGCTATAACAAGAGCTACACTACACACTAGCTCGCCTCATTCATGGCGTCCCTGTACCCCAACTTTACTAAAGGGGATGCCATTTAAGGCCTAATACTTCTGGGGCCTTGTCGACTCCAGGCTCAATTGATCCACTGCCCAAATCAACTGCTGCAGGCCAGAGAAGAAGGACCTCCCCTGCTAAGCACTTTGTTACAGCACTGCAGGAAGTAGTCACTACCTAGAACCAAAGAAACAGGTATATAAATGAGGTACCAATATTGTACATGGGGTTTTACCCAGCAACAGGGAAGAAGGCACTGGCAGGGGATGCAGCCATAAGGGCCATTACACTTATGGGTCCCTACACTAGTTTACATTACCACTACTGACATTATGCATCTACATTACAATGTTTTATTAAAGGAAAACTATACGGCCAAACAATACAGGTGTCTATAAAAAAATATATTGCATAAAACAGCTGATATGTAAAATCTTGCATAAACTAAATAAACCATTTAATAAAAATAGACATTTTATTAATATGTCCCATTGGGTAATCCTAAATAAAAAAATTTCAGTACTTAGTGGCTCCCTGGGATCATGTGATTCACGGTGCACACAAACAAACCAATGACACACATAAATGTTAGGCCAAATGTGTCAATTAATGGACAACGTTCTGTCTTTTACACCTATTCCTCTTTATGTTACAATTTTGCTATGATTCTTTAACAGGCCGCTTTAATGATATATAGAAACTGTGTGTGAGTTTCTGACCTCCTTGGCAGTCTGCAATTGATTACTGCTGACTAGATGTTTAAAGAAACAAATGGTACTTTTTCCACATAAACTGAGTTTGTGTGTGTCTGGAGGCTCCAGCAATAGTAAATGTAACTCCCAGTGTATTATTTTTTTTTTTTTTTTTAAAAACACGTTTAGGTCATAAAATAGTGACGTGCTTTAGAGAGATGATTATTTTTTAATGTATTTCTCGCTGGCAATAAAGCATCGTGTTTATCATTTTCTTTTTGGCATTTTCAAAGATGTCTAGCTTGATCTGTGACATTTTAACATTTCCCTCTACTCCTTCTGAGATTACATAATAAACTTTAAATACTTTTTTTGAGGTTTAATAGTTCGGCATCTAATGATAAAGAAATGCAGAATGAAAATAAAAGCAATTAAAATTAAATGGGCTCTTGGGATACACTATAAGGTACGGTTATGTGTATGAGATGAAGAAAATAATTCCTACTAATAAATGATAAAATACATTTGGTATAATAAGAATGTTACAGTGGGCTGGGCTGGCTTCGATTTGTATTTATTCATTTAAAGAGGGAGCAATGTAAATGTAAACTATACCCACCCTTTACTTACTGAAGGAGTGAATGAAACAAAGAATAAAAATTAAAGGAGACATATTGTGTAAAAAATAAGAATGTACCAGTGCATTATACTCATTTAAATATAGAAGACTTGTGTTTTAAAAGTAGTGTTTCAGGCAGATTTATTGAATATTTCTGCAAAAACTATAATAATCCCTCCCTTCTCTTCCACTTCCTGCTCCCTGAATTCCCAGACTGCAGGGGAGCTGGCGGCTCTCAGTTCACTGCACTGTAGGACAGGAACCAATCAACAGTTAGCAGGACCTGATAAGGAACTGAAGCCTGTCTGTGCTTGTGTGACTGCAGGGCTGTGATTGGTAGTTCCCCTCCTACTGTGCTTCTGGCAGGGACAGTTAGGACACACCCACCCCTCTCATTTGAAACACAGACAGGGACCAGAGAACATCTATAGGGAGCTCTAATAAAGGGGCTATTTTTAAAGATAATATTAATTTTTAGCAGGATGTAAAAGCAACACCATATATTACTTATAATTGCCTACAAAATATGTTTTTTTTCATTTATCCTATATGTCTCCTTTAAAGCTACTCCATGTTTGGTCCTTGCGAAGTAAATGATTAGATTACTGGTACTGTATACAACCAACTTCTGCTTTGTTGCGAATATTTTGTTAACAGGAGTCCAAATGAATTACCTGTGTAATTATCTACCTTACAAGGACCAAACAGTGCCGGACTGGCCTTTGGGTCCCCTGATATGAAAGCCCTTGTGGGCCCCCATCCCAAAATTCTTACCTCCATATCTCAAACCTGCTGCCAGCCTGAAGCTGGGCCCCCATGTGCTGTACCTTGGGCTGACAAGGGCCCAGTTTAATCTTAGGATCAACCATGGAGTAGCTTCTCTGTTTAGTTCAATAAATAACAAAATTAATTGATTCAAACAATAGGTTAAAAGTATGTGAAGCATAAGCCATTAACTGCACTCATGTTGTACAAGGAGTTTGTACTAATGTGCCATTTCTAATGGGGTTATTTAATAAAGTCAAAATGCTGAAAACATTTTACTATAAAATCTGAATTTTTAGTGGAAAAAAACTTGAATTTTTCAAAACTTATCATACCCCCAAGGACGGAAAAAATCTGGCATCTCTACCGAGGTTGTAAATAAGTCAATGGGAGAGGTCCCTATCCTATTTGGAAGTTTCTGTGGTCTGTACTGAAGTTAGCCTGAAAATCCAACTATTTCGGGAATGAATAAAAAAAAAAACTCAGGCGGTTCTTGAAATATCCTGAAAAAAATCAAACGATTCCGGAAGAAAGTCTGAAAAAATTGTACAATTTGGATTTTCACTTCTACTTCGTGTTTGTCCCCAATCCAATAAAATCGTGTTTTTTTTTTATAATAAATAAGGTCAAATTGTGGATACAAGTTTGGTCAGCCTTTTTTGTTAAATTAGGCCCTAAATGTTATATTTGTTGTACATTTCAGTGTTTTTACCCTTTTGTGTTGCCTGCTTTTTTATTCTTTCTTTTTGTTCAATATGCATCTGGATATGAGAACACCTGGCAAGCGAGTTTTTTTCTCAGCTTAGGACTCTAAAATTTTAATTTGGCCACTGATTTGATTTCACATCTAGCAGAAAAGAAAAGATTGTTCCTACCTCTTTGGCATTCTATCAAGGATAAATATCACACATCATAATGCTTTGCTTTGTTGTAAATAGAAGTGACACTAAAACCAATATAAAGGGGCTTTATTTTGTGCTTAACAGATTTTTTAAACAATCATTACATGTACCATAGTCAATATGAAAGGACATTATAGAGGAGAGTGACTTTTCTTGTGCCTCACCATGAGTAACTATATCCTATGTGTAATAAAAGACACTAAGGTTGCAGTGACCAAAAGCAACCAATAACATGTTTGTAATAAATGCTGCCTGCTGATTGTTATGGGTTACTGCTCCTGGGCAAACTTAGTGCATTTTATTACATATGGGGAATAGTGATGGGCGACTCATCGGCGTTTTGATTCACCAAATTTTTCGTGAATTTCTAGAGAAATTCTCGAAACTGCATAAAATTCGCCAAATTTTGCTGGCGTTTCACAAATTTATTCACTAATGGGGAATAGTATCTTAAATACTCTTACTACCCTTTAATAGAAGAGTGGATAAGGGTGTGTGTGCTACATGGGGTTTCTTTGCTCAAACAGCAAATGCTAATGGCAGCCAGAGAAAGTCATTTTTCAATGGTAGCCATAATAAAACTTTGCAAGTTTAGATCACAGGGTAAAAAACCCCAAAAGCAAGATTAAGATCTCTATTGCCTGCGAAACTATGGAGGAAGCAGGGGGTCCCGGAGGTATTGGGGGTCCCATGAGGCCTTAATTAATAAGCAATTTTGACATATACTTGTAAAACAGGACAACTTCTGGATATGTTGGGGGTCCTTGAATTAATTTTCTGTGGGGCCAAGTAACATCTAATTATACCACTGTCTATTGCATTTTCTTATGTCAGTATGCCTTACAATGTAAAATTGTTTGATGTCAATAGTAGAAGGAATGTTGAAATATACTGTACAATTGTCTGCCTATTAAGGCAAACAAAAATGGGATTTGATGCATGACAATTTGTTAATTAATGTTATGCTGAAGAATATGCCGAGTGTAAAGAAATCCTTAGGGTTTTTTTCATTTGGCAGCTTGTTAGGGTTTCAAGCATCTGGTTCTTCATGCATACATATGCAAGACTGGATAACACACACATATATGTTTATGTAATAAAAACTTCTGAAAATGCTCAAGAAATTGTTGGTTTTTACAAATAGTTAGCAGCATTCTTGCTCAAAGCCTATAGTTTCTCAACCATATAATTTAGGATATGGTATTAAATGAAAAGGAAAGCTTCAATCACTGGGGGGTGCCAAATGCTAGGCATCCCCCCGGTGATTGCAATCACTTTAAGCATCATTTCGTTTCACTCAGTAGTGTTATCTTTTTCTGTATTTTCTGATAAGGTTTAAAAAGACACACACCAACTCAAGACCATACCTTTATATACTTTTGAAATAGTGTTACCTGTTGTAAGAGTATTTTCAGATTAAATATTACGTCCGTGGAGGTTTCTGTGCTCTGTTATGGAGCAGAGCCAGGAGTAGAGTCCTAAAACATTGTGGGTTGCACATGGTTTTTGCCTGTTATAACTGACCCCATTCTTAAATATAAATATCTGAATTTTACATAGGAAAGTAAGTGATTACTTAGGAATCCATCCTAAGCAAAACACATTTTTTTTCCAAAAAGCATCAGTTAATAGTGCTGCGCCAGCAGACTTCTGCACTGAAATTTTTTCAAAAGAACAAACAGATATTTTTACATTTAATTTTGAAATTTGACATGGAACTAGACATGTTGTTAGTTTCCTCGGTCATTTGACTTGTGCTCTGATAAAAATCAATTACTCTGTACTGCTGCAGTGCAGAATGGACTAATATCTCCCCCACCCTACCGTCCACACCCACCTAGTGGTAGATATGAGAATAGCACTCTATAGTAAAATTCCAAGTCCCACTGTGACTCCAGTTACTTTGAGTAGAAGAAGCAACAGCTTAACCTGAAAGGAGTTACATCATTAAGTGCTGTCTCATTAAGCACATGGCCAAGCAAAATTACTTGAGATGGCGGCCTAAACATAAATATTACAACTAAAATATTCAATTGTTGATTCAGAAATGACATTTTGTATGGCAGATGGAATTATTTGCAGTGTAAACAGTGTAATTTAAAAATAAAAAATGACACTGTAAAAATCATCCAAAAGCATCCATGTACCATAGCTCCAAACTCAAATGACCATGGCCAAGTACCCATCCTCTGAACATTAAGCATCATAATAACTAGAACATGCACCCATTTTTTTTATCTTACATATTTTTATAAATAGCTCCATATGTTTTTCTCCTCATTTCAGAACATGACATTCCATTTTAGTTGTTATGAATGCCTTTCAGAATGGAAATGGGAGGGGTGGCAGACTTGATGAAAAAGAGAGCAGATACCTAGATAGAAACTTTCAAAAAGAGAATATGTGCAGAAAAAGTATCAGCACATTTCAACTAGACAATGTTTGCTGAAAATCTGTATTAACCTTTTCACAAAGAGAAAGAGGTAAGGGCATATTTCCAATCATAGATTTTCCTATTGTAAGGATTCAGTTGTTTGTCATGCTGTATTATTTAGTTCAACTTGGCGTCACATCAAGTATTAAAACTATTTGCAGTATTTTATGAAGTCAACAGAATTTCTATCCTGTGAGCATTTTTACTTATAATTATTAACTAGTTATATTAAGATAAATTAAGATATCCGTCATCCAAATATACTTTATAGTGGATAATGTTCCACGTACTGTAATTTATAATTGGTGGCTACTAGTAGCTTTATAAACAGGGTGCACATTATTCATTATAAACTACAGTATTAGTACAAACATGAGACCTGTTATCCAGAATGCGCAGGAATTTGGATCACAATATCATGTCTACTAAAAAATCATTAATTAAGCCCAATAGGTTGGTTTTGCCTCCAATAAGGATTAATACTTAATCAATCTTAGTTGGGATCAAGTACAAGGTACTGTTTTATTACTAAAGAGAAAAAGAGAGATATTTTTTAAATGTGAATTATTTGATTAACATGGAGTCTATGGGAGATGGCTTTCCTGTTATTCAGAGCTTTCATGAACATCTTCTATCTCACTGGCATCTCTTTAATTTATTTTCTGAGAATCCAGCTCATTTGCTCCTCTTGCCCATATATGATGTTGTATGCAATCATATTGGAAGCTGCTGCAGATGAAAGGGAGCAGAAGAAATTGTGGCGCAAGGGGTGACCAAATGGTGGGCAAGGGGTAAATGAGGCCATGAGCAAAGGGGAAGGTAGTTCCAAGAGAGTCAAAGCAGGAGGCTTGGGGTGGTTGCAGTGATAAAAAAGCAGTAGTGGTGAGATTTCAAATGTCATGACTCATTAAAAAAAAAAAAATATATATATATATATATATATATATATATATTGCGACTAGTGATGGGCAAATCTGTCCCAAACTCTGTAAAAATACCCGAAACGGCGAACTTTCACTGCAGTTTCGCAAAAACATTCACAGGTGGCAAAATGTGGAAATTTGGCAAAAATCCATGCCTGGGGAATAAATTCACTCATCACTAATGGTCACATTCAAAGGCTTAAAAAAAGATGTATTATTGCCACACCAGTCAATATGTTAAAGGGATAGTGACACGTACAAGTTTGAACATTTTTAGCTGTCTGCCAAGGCTTTAAGGATCGTAACTTCATGATTTCTGCTGGGTAGGCAGGGCAATGTAAGTAGTGAGCAGGGCAGACTCAGGGGTGGCACCTTTATTAGAATCATGCCTGACAATAGTGTATATGTAGGTATAGTGACATGTTCCCATTATAAATTGGAATATGTCTCTATCCCTTTAAATGGGAAATAACCCCTAAAAATGAATAGGGCTAAAAATGCCATATTTTATATACTGAACTTATTGCACCAGCCTAAAGTTTCAGCTTCTCAATAGCAGCAAAGAACCAAGACAAACTTGTCACAGGGGGTCACCATCTTGGAAAGTGTCTGTGACACTCACATGCTCAGTGGGCTCTGAGCAGCTGTTGAGAAGCTAAGCTTAGGGGTTGCCACTAATTATCCAGCAGAAAATGAGGTTGGTTTGTAATATAAGATGATGCTACAGGGCTGATTATTAAATTCTGATGCTAATTTCTGTTTCTGTGCTGTCATGTACTAATTATCCATATTAATACTAATCAGCCTTATAGTGTGACTATATTTCTATTCTATGTGTACTGTATATTGTGAGTGGGCCCCTAAGCTCTGTAAGTGACATCAGCACAGAGCATGTGAATCAGTGAATCAGCAGAAAAGAAGATGGGGAGCTACTGGGGCATCTACTGGGGAGACACAGATCTTTACTGCTAAAGGGCTTTTGTTGCCTTGTGCTGGTACAAAAGCCCAAAACATAAAACATAATGTACAACATTTCTACCCTACTTCTTTAGTTTAACTTTCCTTGTCCTTAAAACCTAGAAAGGGTCTGTTAATAAGGATTTACATAATGTACATTCCCACTTATTGGTTATGTACACACGTTAAGACAGCTTTTTCTTATCAAAAGTATGTTACTCTATTTTTCATACAGCTAGCAATCATTCTATGTATAAGAGTATGCATACGCTTTTATGTAGCAGATATTAAATTAATGAGAACCCTTTTTTCCATTCTGGATTGTGCAAAATATTTTTATTTTCATAAAGTTTCCTTTCAAATCAGTTCTTTTAACTTTGAGTTCCGAATAACCATCATTCTCCCATAGGCACTGAGTAGTGACTCCCTTGATCTGTAATTTATATATAATTCATAGCTAGAGACAAAAGCATTGTTAGTTTGTCAGCTTTCTATTTTTTATGTGATATCACAAGTTTGCTGACTCTTGTAACATCTAAAGGCTGCAGTATATTCTAATGGTGTTTTTATTTCATTATAGGCCAAAAGTACATACTTTTTATTGACAGCTGCAGCCAGACAAGATAAAAAAGGAGGATCAGCACCATGTTTTCTGTTGCATTAATATAAGTACATTCCCTTGCATTCACTGAAAAAGATTGATACAGGCTTTTCTTTTGTGATACATAAATGCTGACTGTGTAAAAGCATGGTAGGCATCCATTGGGACCACAGTGTGGTTGTAGCAGATGAGCAAGTGCTCAAGATCATCCCCAGATGCATTCCCCTTATCACCGGAAGACTATGGGGAGCTGATTTCTGATATTGGACTGTACTGGACATTGAATAGACATTTGATAAGCAACACAGCATTACCAAAATGGTATAGCCTATCAGAGTGGCTTTTGACAGGCAACTAATGGGCTGGCTCTGCTTGTATATGCAGTAGTTTAATTTGGTTTAGTAATGCACTTTTAGAGTGCTGGCTATCCCAATGGATTTACTGAGTTGGTCAAGGTTTGACAGTTCTAAGACCTTCTCTCTTTAACTATTAAAAAAAAAAATGTATGGATCGGTGAGAGGAAGTCGCTTGTAGGCAGATGATGGAGCACTCTTCATCTCTTTCTTGACTAATACTTTTGGGCCCACAGAGTTGCCCATGGTGAGAAGTAGGAAGTGGAATGGCATCTAGCGCCTTAATTGCATCACAATCCTGCCTCCAATATCACAGGCCTGCCCCCTCACAAAATTATGCCCCCCAGCCAGTAGGAAATATACAGAAAGATGGAAACCCTAGTGGGAAGCTATATGTTTTTGGATGATCTTCAAGCTAAATTCACCATTAGTGACCTTGCATGGGATGAGCAAAAAATCTTGCGCCTTCATAATAACAGGGCAAGTAGATTTTTTTTTCTTGTTATGAGCTGGTAGGAGAAATACAAATAATCTCAACCATAGGTAAATAATACTAAACACACAGAGTTTAACACTACAATTATTTACTATCACAGTCTTAATGGATATGTTCACCTTTATACTAACTTTTACTACTATTTAAAGCAACATTTTCATTGGTCTTTATCGTTTATCATTTATTTTGTTATGTGGTTTTTAATAGCCTATCCTGTCTATATCCTGTCTGCAAATGAAAATATATCTAGTTGTTGGGGTTAATTGCTCACACAAAACACATTGAATGTGAGGCTTAAATGTGTTTGTTATTTTTAATTGCTTTAAGAGAGAGAAAAGAATGAAGCATTGTATTGGGGAAAAGGGAGGCAAATCCCTGCCCATACCTGTTCCCAAACTTGCTTATCATTTAGAGGTGCAAGTTGAGGAGTGGCAGAGGGCAATAACAGGACTGGCCTACTTCCCCTGACACTAGTCTTTTTGTGCAGAATTTCCCAGGGTGCAAATGCTTGTTTAGTTGGCATTAAGGGGTGTACCTTGTACACATTAGTGCTCTAGTACTTGCTCCCCATGGTTAAGTAAATGACCTATTAGAAATTAACATTAGGCCATTGGGATCCCGCCATCCACCTGTAAGTCAGAGATAAATAACCTAAGACCTGAAGACACGACCTTAGAAATTTAAGGTGAACCATACCTTAAAAGAAAGAGAATTGCCATGTGATCAAACTGGGCCCGGCCCACCTCACACTCAAACATACCCATGAAAGGAGTCGGGGGGTGTGACGTGGGCCTGGACCAACACCTAAGATATGTCTGTATCTAATGCCTATATTACTAGACTGTATAAAGCTCAACTCTCAGGGCAATGTAATGTCCAATATGATCTTTGTAAACCAATAAAATACAAGTTACAAAAAAAAGAAATTAACATTAGGAAAAGAGATGGATAGAATTGTCTTCCTTTTGCTTTGCTATTTTATAACCCTTGACAAAAATCTTCTAGAAAATTGACTAATACCCCACCAAAAAAGAGTCTGTAACTATGTAGCTAATTTCCATAATAACGAAGCCACACATAATTTGCCCTTTATTGTATTATTTTCTATTAGAGAATTTCATTACGTGCAGCCTGCATTTTGTTTTCTTATCCATTTTTGTAATTTCTGAGAAAATGTGCAGACGGAAGAGAATTGCTGACAGGCTGCTTATCAGAGTAAACGAATTACCTGGATATAAAACAATTTTTCTTGGTGCAGCTTCATGACCTTGCCACTACCAGATGTTCATGACATATTTTTCTCACTATAATGACAATCCTGTTTTTATTACAGCAGTTTGTCTTGATGGCTCTAATTTTTTATCTTCATCCAATACAATAAAAAATGCTTCAAGTCAGTTCTTTTATTTCATTCTTTAACACAATAAAAATAAAGACAGTAGAAATAAATTAATATCACAAACAAAGCAAACATATAATCTTTATTTGGACAGTGATAGGGATTAATAGTAGAGTTTAATAGTATCATGTACATTTTGGCTTGAAAAATCTATTAAAACATACAACTCCAACATATATTGCTGAAAATATCTAGTCATAATAAGTGCCAAGTAGTGAACAAACAACAAATATGGTATACATACACCATAGCCAAAGTAATTAAGGAAAATATTAAGAACAGATCCCACCAGTATATCATGATGTAAACATCCTGGGATATGACATGCATACAACCTTTCTTAAATATACATACTAGTGATGGGCGAATCTGTGGCGTTTCGCTTCGCCAAAAAAAAATTTGCGAAACGAGTCTCGCTGATGTTTTGTCGCGCGCCCAAGTTGACGCACGCTTATTTTGACGTGCGTCAGAATAGTTTTGACACACAGTGCAATGTGATAAAACTGCCATGTGAAATGCATACCCCCAACGGTCCCTTTTTTTGGAGGGATATTCCCTCTTTTGACAGCGCAACCTGCAGTCCCTCATTTCATTTGTATTGGAAAGTCCCTCTTTTCTCTGCACGGAATAGCCAGAAAAAGAAACAAAGATTCTAACTTAATTGGCTTTTGGCAGAGAGCCTAGAAGAACAGCTAACAGGTGCAAAAAAGATGTTTTTTAACAATTTTGATATAATAAAATAAGTAATTGATTGTATTTGTAACAGTTTAGATTAGGAGAAATATTTTCAAACTTTCATAACCTGTCAAATTTGGTAAAACGAACATGTTAATTAGTGGGTGTGACCCCAAAAAATGGGTGTGGTCAAAATGTTGCAGCGCTACGTATGGAAAAAAAAATTCTGTCCCTCTTTTTACTTCCAAAATGTTTTTCACTGCACAGATTGTGCTGTTTTGAAGTGAAGCGGCGAACTCGATGTGTAATGAAACGAGATGCGCGGCGTAACGAAACAAGCAGCAAATTTTTGTGAGCGTTTCGCCAAAACTTTCGCCATCGGCGAATGTCGGAAATTCACCACAAATTCGCCTAGGGCGAATTTATCGCCCATCACTAATACTTACTCCGAAAAAGTCTAGTTTTGCTGATGCTAAAACTCTAAAAACATAGAGCTCTTCTAAGAAAGGTTGCAACTTTTAGCAGTTTTCAAACTTGTTAATGGAAATGAATTGAAACAACAGCACCAGCTGCTGTTCATTTCAGAGTTAGTGGGAATTAATTTAATCTGAAAAGGATTATCTTGTGATGCTGCTTAGAATTTAACAAATAAATGTCAGATGACATCTAATCTAATGAGCAAAATTATTGGATGCTCCTTTTCTGTTAATATTTATTTTCAGCTTACTGACTACAGAAATACCAGTGGGTGGTGTAATAGTTTTAAAATAATTCTAAAGCATTTTTAAAAATGTGTATTATCTTGAAAACTAATATCTTGAAAAATAATATAAATATATAAATTGAAAAGGTGCACAGAAGAGTGCTCTGAGCAATTTTACTTTAGTATGATTTGGGGTTTACCTTTCATTTAGCCTGGAGAAGCTAATAGAAGGTAGATTTGTTTTTATGTTATCCAAACAGACATCATTGTAACACCCAAATTATTCTACTCTTTTTGGAACAATTAACTCAGCCTGAGCAATGTCATTGAATGGAGAATGTTTAGGATGGGATACAGAATGTAATATGGTCTACAAGGATGAGTAGGGTAAATTGATAGCCTTGTAAGCTTTAGCTGTCAGGCAGAAAAGAATATATTAGAGGCATGATACAGGTAGGTAACATTGTGATGCCCTAGTTTGGTAACTATACAAAAAATAAAGAAGAAAAAATAAAATAAAAATAATAAGATCTAATTCTAATAGAACACTATTTTATATTGCCATAACAACATCTATTTCAAAGTTGCTGCTGGAAAATTACACAGGCACCAAGTTTACATTGTCCCCAGGCTTTAATATATTCCCCACTAGAATTACAGTTGAAAGGACTACAACTGTGAAGTCATTTGTAGAATAATATGAATTGCATGTAGATATTATTCCATAGAAATATGACTAATGACACATATTGTGATGCATCTATAGTGCAATTTCTTTATTCACACGAGGAAGGACATAAATTGCTGCAGTTTTCATTTCTATTTCATTTGCAAACAGTAGGATGAATGCAATCCATTACAAATGTTTTGCGTATACTGATTTAATGTGTTCCTGTATTACTTTGGCCCAGAAAGTAGCTCTGAAACATTCTAAAAGTACTTTCAAGATAGGCAAAATATAATATACAACAGTTAAAATGTACATTTGAGACTATATTAACATTATTTTATTAAACAACTTGGCAAACTGTTTGTCCTGTTACTTCAGAGACTGATTTCATGATTTTCAAATTCAGATATTTAAAACCAGATCATTAAAAAAATTTATACAGTTTTAGTTGACATTTTTTCCATTTTGTTTGATTAATACATCTTGAAACTTTTCCTGGTTTTCCTAGTATCTCTTACTATCCATCCATCCTCCTAACCTATACGGCAGATAATGGTTTTCTATTAACATAGTGTACAAGTGCTGCTATGGAAATTTCTCCTGTGCTCAAAATAATACGATCCCTTATAATGATAATCTCTAGTTAAATATTAACTAACTATAAATATTATTTATATACTGTATTTTAAAACACATACAGTATAGTAAGAAATCTTTTGCTTCAAGGCCACCTTTAAGTAATAGTTTTGTAGGTTCTCCCTTAGGTGATAATGAGATACACATACATATGAATGTAATTTAGACATTCTGTCCTATTTCCAAGAATATGTAGGAAAACTAATTTGTAAAAACAGGCAGGAAATTATGACCCAGTCTGCGTTTCCCAAAACTGTCTGTCTGAGTCAAAACTAGACAGGTGGCAACCCTTATACTGCTAAGCTTCCAGGATAATTAGGAGAGAAAATTTGTCATTCTCCCCAAGCCTTATTTAAACTAGCCTGCAGGCTAATGCTTCAGGCCTACTAGTGGGGGCAGCCCCACAGTTTGGGAACCACCAAGAATAGTTTTTTAAAAAGATTCTGGCATTATATGGTGTCCCATCCTTTGTCATACACAAACCTTACCTATAGTGTAATATATTGAAATGTATCTTGTATTATATGTATCTTAATTAAAAGCATTACCCAACGCAAAGTGTATATTTAAAATTCCAATTTAAAGCAAGACATGACTGCTAATTTGGTAGAAAGGAAGTAAATACCAGAACATGCAACCATTTTGTACTTGCGTGGAATACTGCATTACATTTTTGATTGCTAAAAATATATTGTTTAAAAAGCAATACTTTTGATTTCTATAGATTGCACTTTTTCAGTCTATAGAAACTAGGGCTTCCAAATATGATACATTGATTCCTAGTTGGGAAGCGACAATGATTTTAACACTTTGGTACTAAAATACTTTGATCTAATTAGTAATAACAATGTGCTTGGATATTACACTGGGTTTAATGGATACAAGAAAATCCATTGTGACATGTCAGTTATACCCCTGTGCCATATCTCCCTTTGTATTTTGTCTGTTGAAGCCCTGAGATTACATGATGGTTGTGCTTTGCCTAAGGCCTTAATTCATTACAGTTGTACTCACAGGAAGGCAAATGTGAATTATTGAACAATGCTGCAAGTAGCTGGTCTATGGAGGTACTGCTTAATATGAGAACACTAGATATATACCATTTTACTGTTTTCTAAAATTCAATTTGAACTAAACTTTTGAAAATGTACTTTTTAAACATGATGATTATTGACTGTTATAAAACTATATTGGCTTTTCATGTATGTCTACCCCTCTCTCCTTCTCTTTCTCTCTAGATTTATGATGTTGTCAGGTAGTTAATATAGGTTTCTTCTTAAGTCAGAAATGCTTGCCTGAATAGGTCATAAATATTTGAATAGTAATATAACTTCTTTTTCTGTGCTGAGTGCCATCTTTTTCACAGTAGAAAAGGCTTCTAAAGCAGATCATTTTACTTGTATCTTTATTTCTGAGTAGCAATTTCAGTAATTTCAAGGAAAAAGAATATATTATAATGCAATTTGTACCATTGGAATATGCTATTCTAGATTTAAATGTAGGCACAAGAGATATATTGTAGGACCACCTTAAGTTGTATATTAGTGTTTTGTAGTTTTTATGTTTAAGAAATTAAACATTTTCATGGTTTAGAGTATAATCCACACTTTTTAGTGCCAAAAAATATGATTCTGGGAAAAATATATGAACCATAGCAAATTGGCCCCACAGAGAATATGCTTGTGTTAATGTCACTTTTATGAATGTGAGCATATTCTTTAAAAATCTATCTGGGATGTTCAGTGGGTTCCACTACTAAATATCTTTGTTGGATAATCATTATGTAGTTTTTAAAATTAAAATCAAAGTACTTGTACAGGTATCCAGAAACTTACATTTATGGTGAAGGTTGTCTCCTGCAGTTTGTCTCCTACAAACTCCATTTTAATTAAATAATTAAAAATGTTGTTTTACAAGACTAAACTTTAGTTGTTTTCTTTTTCTTTTTTTAAATCAACAATCCAAATGAGCATGCTGTGTTCCTATTTATACTCCCTTGTTAATTTAAGCAATAATTAAAAATTGTCACCATTTCAAGGAAATACATTATTTTGCCTAAAACAACACCATTTATATTTACTTAGGAACTGTATAAAATATTTATTTATACTAATCTATTGTGCATAATTTCAATACAGTTCCAACAAATTACGTTTTTTCTTTGAAACCGTGAAAAATTGATATGTTCCATTTACTTAGTCAACTTAATTTTACTCCAATTATTGTTAAATACTTTGATAATAAAATGGTGCCCTGGATCATTTATTACATAATGAAATATTATTTAACAAGAGCATATCTTGCTAATATTTTGAGTTGTTACCTCTCTAATTCATTCTGTCTATTTCTAAGGTGTTCTAAATTTTACATCGAATTTTTAATTAAAGGATAGTCAAAGCCTCAAAGTCAAGTTTTTAACTTACATGAGAGATGGTTGTTAACTTCCCCTTCTCTTCCTCCTCCATTCTGACCTAAAACTAAAAGGAGGAAGTAGAGGTATTAATTATAACTATCTATAAAATCAGAATCCCATACTTGAGTATAGGTATATATATATATATATATATATATATATATATATATATATATATATATATATATATATATATATATATATATATATATACATACTTATTTTGTATTATTATTGTATTTGTTTATGACAGTTTATACTCACATTTATTTTTAATTAAAATGGCTAAACTAAACATATTGTTAATGCTGAGCTGAATAAGAATTTAACTATATTCAATTAAGCAACTTAAAATGTCTAGTCAAGCAAATTGTAGTTTAGCTAATGTCCTGCAATAATAGTCTGTAATTTTATGTTTATTATTTCTTTAATATTTAATGTAATTGGAAAAATCCAATTACTGTAATAAATTAAATTATTTTTTAAATCTGTTTTCAGACCTTCACAATAAACAATATCAAACATTTATTGGTAGATGGGATGTTTGACTGGAGTTGCTTTTATATTGCTTTTACAATTTGTGCCTTAGATTAAGTATTCAAACCCTAGACCAATTTTTGGATTTTTTGAATAGAAAAGACAAGAGTCAGCAATCCTAGGGTTAACTGAATACACAGAATAAGGGCTGCCATCAGGGGGGTACAGGGGGTACTCCTTTACTGGGCCTGCGCCTTAAGGGGGCTGTGCTGCACTTTTTGAAATAGCCAGACCCCACTTGACAGCACTGAAGCCATGCCAAAAATTGAAACAGCCGAAGTCCCGAAGGAGCAAAGAAAACCTGAAGCGTCGAAAAGACACGAAGCCACAAAAATAGCAGAAGTTGAAGCCCTGAAGTGGCGAAAAGACCCAAAGCCATGAAAATAGTTGAAGTCCTTAAGCCACGAGTTCAGCTTTACTGAACAACAATGTGTGTGTTTTTTTTTTTTAAAACCCTTGGCCACCAATGTATTACTTTAATACTCTATAGGTCCCTGCTACCATTTAAAAAAAAAAATTCTCTGGGGCCCCAATTTTTTTTTTAATTTGTAACGGGGGCCTGATGCCAATTTTAAAAAAAAAACCTTTATGGGGGTGGCCCTGGCGCCAATGTTTATTTAACTTACAGGGGGACCCTAGTCACCAATTATTTTTTTACCTTGCAGGGGGGCCCCCATTTAAAAAAAAAAAAAAAAAACTTTTATGGGAGGCCCTGGTGCCAATGTTTGGTAACTGACTTTTTAACTTATAAGGGGGGCCCACATCATCAGTGGGTTTTATGACGTGTGTGGGGGGTTTACCATTTTTAGCACTGATGTCTGTGTGGGCTTTTAACTGTGTTGTAGAGTGGACAGGATCTGGGGTGGGGCTTGGAGGCCTGGTGGGTGGGGACCAGGAGATCCCAAAAATGTTTTTGTATTGGGCCCCCTGATTTCTAATGGCAACCCTACATAGAATGCATAGAAAGTGCATAGAAAGTTAGTGGCCTATTTATCATGCTGAGTAAAAAGTGGAGTGAAGCATTATTGGTCATATTGACCAGAGCAACCAAACAACAATTAGATTTCGACAGTTAGAATACAAAAACAAACATATGATTTGTTGCTATGTGCAATAAAATTAGAACACAGTAGTAATTCCAAATCTCTAATTATGTCTACATTTATGAGACAAACCATAAAAAGTCTGCATACTGATTACTAACATTAAAAACCGCAAATAATGTAATATATATATAATGTATTTATATATATGGTGGATTGTCCAATCCCTTGCATCCACCCTCCCAATAAAATCCCTAACTATTAAATACTGGGAAGATGCTCGATTTTACGGCCAGTAAGATTTCAAAGGTGAACCAAACTCTTCAGCAACTCTGCTCCAAATTTCAGTCATAAACATTTCTGCATGTAATACTTAAAGGGATACTGTCATGGGAAAAAATGTTTTTTTCAAAATGCATCACTTAATAGTGCTGTTCCAGCAGCATTCTGCACTGAAATAGATTTCTCAAAAGAGCAAACAGATTTTATATATTTAATTTTGAAAACTGACATGGGGCTATACATTTTGTCAATTTCCCAGCTGCCCCAACTTATGCTCTGATAAACCTCAATCACTCTTTACTGCAAGTTGGAGTGATATCACCCCCTCCCTTTCCCCCCCCCCCAGCAGCCTAACAACAGAACAATGTGAAAGTAACCAGATAACAGCTCCCTAACACAAGATAACAGCTGCCTGGTAGATCTAAGAACAGCACTCAATAGAATAACCCATGTCCCACTGCATACTATTCAGTTATATTGAGAAGGAAAAACAACAGCCTGCCAGAAAGCAGTTCCCTCCTAAAATGCTGGCACAAGTCACATGACCAGGGGCAGCTGGGAAATTGAAAAATTTCTAGCCCCATGTCGGATTTCAAAACTGAATATTAAAAAATCTGTTTGCTTTTTTGAGAAATGGATTTCAGTGCAGAAGTCTGCTGGAGCAGCACTATTAACTGATGTTTTGAAAAAAACATGTTTTCCCATGCCAGAATCCCTTTAATAAACCCTGGGGATGAAAAACTCTGAATTTTAAAACCTGACATCTCAAACCTGCCAAGGTTGCATATGAGTCAGCGTGAGAAGTCCCATTGATTTTTTGATGTGCGCTGGGTTTTGTGCAATTCCACTATATTATTGGAGCTTTCAGAGGGGAAAATTTGAAAAAATTTGTGGTTTATGGAAAAGAAATCAGAAAAAAAATCTTTGAAAACTTGGTTTTTCCCACAAAAGTTTTTTTTGGGAAACTGTGCTAATAGATAAGCCTAAAAAACCTGTATGGATTTACTCAGAGTTTTTAAAAATAAAATGCTGAGATAAATTCAGAGCTTGATACATGTAACTAACCATCTTAATGTGCCTTACAGACATAGGGGCAGATTTACTAAAGGGAAAAGTGGCTGTAGTAGCAAAAATCTGCCAGAAATCCCATTCGCAGGCACATTGCCAATTTACTAAAAGACTTAGGGGACAATTCGCTAGCGAAAGAGACTGTCACTAGCGTAGGTTTGCACCCTAACACCAGATGGAGTTTTTTTGCCCTTTAGTGAATTTGCCCTATAGACGTAAAATGGAGCAGATTTTTAAAAAAAATTTGAAATTCAAATAAGCCATAGAAAGTGGCACTTGAGTGCTAGTCAGAAATAGAATGTATATGTGCACAAAAGTAAAAATAACAGCTAGAGGGAGATGCACTCTAATTTATCTCAGAGGGGGAAAAGATCCTTCCTGACTCCAAAATGGCAAACGAACAAGTCCCTGGATTCAGGGCTGCTTTAATAATGCAAGTTAAGGGGTGTCTGCCCTGGACCCACTGCTTTTGGTGGTCTTCTGAGACGAAAAATAGAGGAGACGCAGGGAGGGAGATGGAGGGAGGGGATGCACACAGGGAGGGAGGTGACACACACAGGGAGGAAGACGAAGGAGGGGACACAGGGAGGGAGGAAGATGGAGGGAGGGGACACACAAAGGGAGGAAGATGGAGGGAGAGAGGTGAGGCGGGATCAGTTTTAAAAACTTTCTGGCGCCCGCAGTATGGGGGGGCCACTAGTTGACTCTTTGCCCAGAGCCCACCAAGGCCTTAAAATGGCCCTGCCTGGATCAACTTGTACTATGAGCTATCTTCCATAACATTGTATTCTCTCACTTGCTAAATAGCATTCAAATCCTTTCTTAAATCCAAATAGATCACATCTACTGCCCCCCACTGTCCAGCATCTTACTTACCTCATCATAAAAAGTAATCAGATTTGTCTGACATGACCTATCCTTCATAAAGCCATGCTGATTGCTGCTCAAAATGGCATTCACTAGGACAAAATTTTAAATGTGACCCCTTAACAAGCCTTCAAATAATTTGCCCACCACAGATGTCCAATTTAATGGTCTATAATTTCCAGGTTGCGATTGTAATCCCATTTTAAATATTGGAATGACATCAGCTTTCCTCCAATCCATAGGCACCATACCAGATGAAAGTGAGAAAATCAGAAATAGGGGCTGGTCTAAAACTGAACTAAGCCAGGGGTGTATACTATCAGGCCCTGGAGCCTTTTTACATTAATTTTTATTAAAGCTTTATGAATCATGTCCTGAGCCACTGACTAGACTGAGCTGAGCCATCAGTGCAGCTATGAAGTGGGAGCTCAGACTCCTCTATTGTATACTCTGAAGAAAACCATTGATTTAGCACACTTGCCTTTTCTGTATTTGTTACAACCATACTGGTGCTAATATATTTAAAAAAATGTTTTAGAAAAATGTTTCAGAAAACTTCCTCCAACTGCGCATGCGCCAAAAATGCTGGTCTACTTATGAAAAAGACAGAAGAAAGAAGATGGCACCTGTGAACTCCCGTGGCCAGAATCTGCAGGAGGGGTTAGTAAAAAATTAGGGGAATTTCCATCAGGTTACTTGTGGACTTGAAGTGTTTGACACTAGTGATGGGCGAATTTATTCGCCATGGGCGAATTCCCGCGATTCGCTTCTGGCGAATAAATTCGTGAAACGGCAGCGAAATTTTGCCGAAAAAACGAGTCGGCGTGCGTCGCGTCATTTTCGGCGCGCGTCAAAAATGACACTCTCCGAAAACGACGCGACGCATGCCGAAAACAACGAGACGCGACGCGCATCAAAGGCGTGCCGCGTCTCGTTTCACAAATTTTTAGGCGAATCTAAACTGCCGAGATTCGCCCATCACTATTTGACACTCTAAAGGTTAAAACTAAAATAACATTTTACATGTGGTTAAAGCTTCAAAAGGCATATGTAATAAGATAATGACAGGCACAAAGTTTGCTTTAGGTCTATTAACTCTAGCAACCGTCACACAACCTCTGTTCCATTTATAAGGGGTCATTTGATGATCCTGGACTCCAGTGCTTGAGAACTAAGATGCACAAAATCATATCCCTTAGTACTCATTCAATAAGCACTTGCATCCAGGGTCTTGCTGCTCTGCTCTCTATTAAAAATATGATCAAATGGACATGAGAAATGCAAATGATGCTTTATGATATTCTAAAGAGAATCCAGTTTGTTATACATTTGTCAAATACTATATATATGTATATATATATGATGACAAGCAAAAAGGCTCATCCTGACAATTTTTTTACTCTGTTCTTCCTTTTTTGAGTAAAATTGCAAAGCTGATAAACTACCTGGCCCAACATGTATTATGACAGTTATAAAAGTTGGTCCAACATGTGACTTGATAAGAGCAAAAGGGAACACAGAAATGAAAGCCCACTCTGCAGCAGGTGTCTATATAAGGAGTCATGAAGGATACAGAAGGATACAGAAAGATCATTGATGCAAAATTTGACCCATGTTATTAATTCAAGGCAAGTGGATATTTATCTGCATGGACAGATAGCTTCAGGTAAATAAATCTTTACTTTATTCTAAAATTCAACACATTTTACAGCAAATGATTAGTTCTCTGGATATCTGTTGTATATTTATTATAGTCTTCTAAATGTTTAGGCATTGTTCGCTAAATGTTTTGGAAAGTCTGGGCACTCTGCTAATTGTGTTTCTGGCAAATCTCTATGTTCACAGCTAATTGTGTTTTTGGATGATCCAGATAAATCTATCAACAGATGCCCAACATGCAGAAATTGTAAATGCATTAAAAAAGAGCTCATTGTCCAGCTAACTGATGACATTGGTAATATCATAGTAAAAAGCTTTTTGATGCAGGTGTTCCCTTTTCATTTCCAGATGGAAAATAACTACAATTAATTTTTTTACAAAGGCAAGTCATGATTTCATTTCAGGTTCTACTCTATTTTACAATACTAATTATTGAATGTTTCTGTTCTAATAGAAAAACACCATAAAAAGTAATCATGTTTGTGGGCTGTGAAATATAGACACACAAATGAAATATAAACATTCTTGAATAAAATATTAAATCAATTGCAAAATATTGGATAGTTGTCATTTGCCTTGAAATAATATTTGGTATTTTCTGAATTGTGTACTTTCCCTTTGGAGATGATACTGGAACTTTTTTGCTGGCACTATGGAATCAATTTCATGGTACTCATGTGACTATTTCTTTCCAATGGCTGGAATTGAAAAGTGGAAGAGATAAGGACATTTAGCAGAGGCAAATAAAATAAATGCCTTGAACTCATGAACTTTATAAATAAAGTAAATCTGAACCTCTAGTATGATCAAAAATAACAAAGCACTAAAACATTTATACAAAAAAATTAACTATTTTATAAAAGTAAGTAAATATGTGATGACAGTGTCCCTGTAAGATAAGTAAGCTTCAAGGAAAGAGAAAAAAAGCCCAAATATATATTTCTGGCTTTTAATGACACGAAAAGATGGACCCATCAAAACACTTGTTTATATCAAAACTACAAGGTACAGTACAAGGGTTATTTTGAGCTTTTCAACTAGCACTTTGGTAGGTTTTATACAGACATAACAGGCTGAACTTGATGGATGTGTGTATTTTTCAACCTAATTTACTATGATACTGTGTAATAGGACAGACAAAAGCAAGAGAGTAGTGTTAGAGTGCCGCACATTAGAATAGGAAAGAAGGATAAAGACATTGGTGGAGCAATGGCAACAGAAACACGTTGAGAAGCAGAAAGGGAAATTGTATATAAATACAAAGGGGGTGTTTTGAACTGCAGTCATTATTAAACTCGTGGCCGATTTATTAAACCACAACTTTTTCGAGTCTGGCTTTATGATGCTAAAAATCCGAAAAAAGGCACATAAAAAAAAAGTCTTTCTGGGATTTTGTATGCAACTACACTGTGACTATTCCAAATCAATCAAGTCAATGGCAGATGTCCATTTTACAACTGGAAGTTCTTCCTTCGATTTGTTGTTTTAGAGGTTTTTGGGCTTTTTTGACAGTGGCTTTTATGCCACAATATGAAAAAAAATCATAGTTATTGTGTGACATTTGGAAAAAGTTAAATTTTTCACAACTTTTCTGTGGCTTTTCCCAATTGTGCTTTTTCAGTTCAGATTTTTTTAATACATGTCATGACTTTTGTGGTTTTAGTCATGGCTTCAAAACTCTCTAAAACCACTAAAATGATGCTGCTGATAAATTGGCCTCTAAGTGAATGAGCAGATAATGTAAGCCTTCAATGACATAGTATCACTGGTAATAAATGCTTTATATATGAGCTATGACTAGGGTTGCCCAAATGCTTTTAAAATGGGGCATATCATGGATGTTGTGGAAAAATATGTGGAATATCCAAGGCATATGTTGTATAACAAACTTTCCCCGTTACTTAAACCCATATAATTTTAGGGAAAGATTTTATTTAGGAAGGTTAATTTTCCCCCCATATGCTTATTTTAAGGACAAACTCATCTGGAAGTTCCATTGCCCATATAAGAACATTCATTTGTACTGTGCACAAATAAGCAACGCAGTTTCAGTGCTTAAATGAAATTTACATTTTTCAGTTGTGATTTTGCTGCAACTTGTGGCAAAATGTAAATGACTTTTTTTAACACACATGAATGAAGTTTTTTTTATATTAAAACAAAACTAAATAGGGAAAAACTTTTGATTCGAACAAAACATGACAAACTGTGATACAATTTTTGGTTTTATTCTCACACAACATGGCAAAATTCTGACTCAAAAGTTAATAAATTTGCAGTCAGCATCCTCATCGAAGCAATTATTTCTTTTCTTTCAACAATATTTTTATTGCTTTTATAAACATGTTTTACTGTGATATATAGTGATGGGCGAATCTCCCGCGATTCGCTTCGCCGAAAAATTTGCGAATTTCTAGAGAAATTCGCGAATCGGTGAAAAATTCGCGAAACGAGTCGCGGGACGATTTTGTCGCGCGTCACGTCAACTTTGTCGCGCGTCGCGTCAACTTTGACGCATCGCGTCGTTTTCGGCGCGCGTCGCGTCGTTTTCGTTGCGCCGCGTCAAAAACGACGCGCGACTGACGCGCGACTCATTTTCGCCAAATTTTCGCCAAGCAAAATTTCGCTGGTGATTCGAAGCGGCGAATCGCGGGAATTCGCCGCGAATTCGAACCTAGGCGAATAAATTCGCCCATCACTAGTGATATACATTGTTTACTTAAGATAATTGTGTTACATGTAGATTTTACATTCTGATATGGCATTAAGTAAATCCCATTCTTTTTTAAATGTGCAATCCAATAATGTGCAAGTCATTATTCAATTACTTCTTGACCTTTAAAAGTGTTGCTGTAGCCTGTGTATAAAAGTGTATATATATCAATGTTCATATTGTTGCTGATCAGGTGTATAGTTAGCAATGTACATCCAGTCGTATTCATCTCATGCTAGGGTTTAATGCAATCACCTCCTTGTTTATTCCTAGCATATAAGGATGTCCTATGCAGAAAATAAAGAGGCATATTTACTAAAGTGTGACTTTTGTCCTCATCTAAATCCACCAAAGTTTTCCTCAGTATGTCAGACCTATTTTCTCACGATTCCTTATGCTGCTGTAAGAATAATGAGAAATTGGTGGAAGATGTCTATGAAAATTCACCATTGTATTTTCCCCACATACTTTTAGTGCACTGAGCTTGCAAAGCCCCCCCCCCCGTCTCACTGTGAGCATGCATGCGCTGGAGGGAGGCAAGGTTAGAGTGCCAGAGGGGAGGGGAGAGCAGCGAACATGGACTATGGGTAGGGAGAAGACAGGTACCTGTCCAGCACCCCGTTTCATTGCATCCAAGGCAGGTGCCTCTTCTACCTACTCCTAGTTCCTGCCCTAATAAGCAGAAAGAGCATGCCCATTTGTAGAAGCAACAATATATATGGGTAAAGGTCCTGTTATCTGGAATGCTTGGGACCTGGGGTTTTCTGAATATGTGATCTTTCTGTAATTTGGATCACCATACTTTAAGTTTGCTAAAAACATTTAAACATTACATAAACCCCATGGGATTGTTTAGCCACCAAAATGGACTCATGCAGCTTATCCAGTTTAAGGTTTAATACAGATGAAATAATTTTTTAAATTAGAAATATTTGCTTATGGGCTCTATGGGAAAGGGTCTTCCATTATGTCAGAGCAATCTGGATAACAGATCCCATAAATAAATGCAAAAGATAGATATAGTTATAGATAAACAAACAAAAGTATGGAAGAACATCAGTGAATATGTTCACATAAATTCCTTGTTATACCAGAAAGCCTTTTTTATATTCTGATTCTCAAGGTTTTCTGTTGTCTGTCAATATGCTTTGTTGTCACACTGTGAGCTTAATCTATGCTCTTGAAAAACATGCCATCACCTGGAAAAAAATATATCAATATTTCAGTTTGGATTAAATTCTGCCTGACATTTCTCGTGATAAGGACCTTAAAATATGACATACAAACACGTAGACAGTTTCTATTGTATTTGTTCTTTCCTGCTATACATTTCCACATACTTTAGAGATATATATTAAGCCTTGCAAGATGTTGCACAGTGCACATGCCAGATGACAATGTACCCAAGAGGCATTATAAAAATAAACAAGTATTACTAAGACGAGTTGCTGTTGTAGACGTTAATGACTGGAATTAGCAGACTGATTTACTGTAATTTTAGGCACAAAATGTTAGTCCATTGGGAAAGTATTATTTTAAAAATATATATTTTTCCAGGCTTGATTGACATGCAGCTTCCTTTCTATTAAATTTATGAATTTTAATACCGGCTTTGTTAACTGCCACACAATGAAAACAAACATGAATAAATATGCATGATACTGCATTAAAGCTATCATTTACATGACAATAAAAATGTATAACAATATCCTTTAGTGCAAATACAATAGGTCAGCGAGCAAAATCTTGATGTTAGTAAACGGGGCACAGGTTATAACATGGCATGAATCTGCCTTTCCAAAGATAGACACTGTAATTGTACAGAAGCTGTTCATCATATGGAGAACAACAACCTATTGGGGCCTATTGTCTATGTGTGTAGGCAGTGCATTGTAGGCAGGCTTAACTTGTTTGCAAAATATGGGTCTTCTGCACATATGTAAAGGGTAATTTCTAAATGCAGCTGCAAGTGAAGTTGTGCTAAAATGGATGGAAATGTTGCGCTCTCTGACATCATTTTTCATCCAAGCACTCTCACTGCACTTCTATAAAGTTGCACAAAGTGCCATTGCGTCCGACCTACCTCTCCGAAATTTAGTGCTAACTTGCACCCAATTTGCAATTGTGTCTGTGCCAGATACAACTCCTAATGCATCTGATATATCACTGAGATTTTGGAAAAACACTGAATTGTGGGTAAGGAACATGTATACGTATGTGTGTCTGAAAATTGCCCTATGCACATTGCATGTTATTCTTAATTGACCCTTCTGGCCATTAAGGGTTATATTTATCAAAGAGTGAAGTTAAGAGTGAAGTTCCGCCACTAGAGGGAAATTCCCCTGCTCTCCATTAATTTCTATGGGATTTTTAAAGGCGTATTTATCAAAGGGTGAACTTTCACTACACCCATTGATGAATACACCTTTCAAAATCCCATAGAAATGAATTGAGAGCAGCAGAATTTCCCTCTAGTGGCGGAACTTCACTCTTTGATAAATTTCCCCCAATCTCTCTGTGGTCTTATTCACAGAGCAATTACAGCTTGTTCTTTTCCACATCTTTCATTCCTGGAACACAAATCCAAATGGCTGACCTTTATGGTAATGTTTAGACTCACCTATCTTGTCTAACATATACGTTGGCTGTGGTTTTAATACAATAACATGAAAATAAAATTGGTAAACACACAAAACACAACTTATTATGAAACTACAGTTATCTGGTGCAGTAAAATGGTTCTAGTTTAATGCATTTTATTGACCACAGTTACATTAAGGATTTTCTTTCAAGAAACCTGCAACCGTTTTGCAGTCATTATCTGTAGTTGAGAATTTCAGACCCTTCAGGCAGTACAAATTATACAGTCTTGCTAGACGTTGTACACTAGCTACTGTAAATGTGCACCTATTTTATTGTACTGGTTATTTTCACCTGAAAACATGGCAGTGGCTGAATCACTGAAACATAGGAATTACTATATTTGAGTTTTTTACCCTCAAAGTCTTTGTCGCAGTATATCCTTCAGCTGTTACTCTTTTAACTGAAGGTGAACACAACAGTGGCAACATTTTAAAGGGGTTTTATTTTTATGTGATTCAAAAAGATACCTCCACCAAAGATTTCATTTATTAGAGGTTTGGTGAATGAACTAATTCATCCTTTTCAGTGGCAAACATTAGGTACCTTATTAAAATATGGTACTAGGAGGCTGTGTGATCATTATCTTATCAAGCTGAATAATCATAGGCAGCAGAATATGGTTTAGTCAGGGGTGCAAGAAGAAGAAAAGCACATAGCGCGCTGCAGTAACATTTTGGCCATGCTCCCTTTTGCCCACTCCCTTTGGACTCCACCCACTTTCCAGTGTGCTTTCACTGAATTTTCAGGAAAATCAAACCATAGCAGAGTGGGGAAATTTTGTTTAAAGTCTGGGACTGCAGGAAGGGGATATTAACATCATATGTACAATTTTAACTGAGAGCTATGAATGCTGACACTACAAGCACAATATGGGAAAAGGGAGAAAAAGATTCTGGCACCTAAAGTACATTACATGCAGAGACTGTGAGGTACTCAAAAGACATACAAAGGAGAAGTAGGGACTGATCTCCCAAGAACACAATAAAGAGAAGGCACCACAAGCACTATAAAGAACATTATATATTAAGAAGCAGAGGGTGCTGGCACACCAAACACATACTGTACATAGACAGCTATGGACAATGGCACCACGAGCAGTAAGATATAGAGAATACTGTCAGGCAAAGCACATTATACAAAAGAAAAAAGTGGGTATAAGTACAAGAATATATTATATAGTAAGAATCAGTGAGCACAGGCACTCCAAGCCTATTACAAGTTCTAGCACCTCCCAATGCTCTGCCAAAATGCAAGGTACGAGGAGCTGTAAGCCTGGAGCACTGTGTAACCTGCCATGCAGTGACTGCATTAGTAATGTGAAAAATTCAAATATATCTCACTACATGGATCCATTTCATGCTAGTTACACAGCAAATGTATATTATTATGTGGCAGTTGTCCAATCCCACTGCATCAGCATAATAATTATATATAAACATAGTAATTTAGGTTGAGAAAAGACACTTCTAAAGGTTCTCCAATTTGCTTAAAAAATTCTTCTTGAGGCCAAGATACAATTGGACCATTGTCTGGATTAACTTTGTACTAAGATCTTTAACCCTGTATTTTCTGTATACCCCACACCCACAAAGCAGGACGGCACAGTAGAAATTCCATGTATAAATACCCCTAGAACTAATAGCAGAATGACAACTTCATTTTTAAGTCCCCCAGAATTCACCGCATAATTGTAACTTAATTTCTAAATACTCCCAGAATTCATAGCAGAATTGCAATTGCATGTATAAATACCCCCAGAACTCATAACAAGATGGCATGGAGGTAATTCCATGTATAAATACCCCCAGAAATCATATTATGATGGTAGATGGTTAATGGGCTTGTTTTTTTGTGCAACATTGAAATCTATGGGCATTTTTTTCTCGCCAAAACCTGGGAAGAAATTAAAATCTTCAAATTTTACAAAAGGGGTAGATTGTTTATTATAATACACACATTTCAGTGAGTCATGAACTGACTGAGCACTGATTATAATTCATTGAGGCAAGGTACTCGCAGGATTTTGAAAAAGTGAAGAACTGTATTTATTTATCTGTCACAAGCAATCTTTAATAAAACTGTGCATGAGTTTACTAATCATGTTTGGTTTTGTGCCAAGAAAAAAAATCAACAATCTTCAAACCTAAAAGCTGGAAAAGATTTTCTTCATTAAGAAGCCGTTTTTTCAAGTTTTTCAAGTTTTTTCAGCACAAACCCTGCCTGATTAGTAAACTCATGCAAGGTTTCATGAAATGTACCCATGTACATTGCAACAACTGATATTTTATGATGCACTCTGTCTTTCTTTTATTACAGGCTAAGGCACCACTCTATTTCATGAATGAACATTCCTGATCTCTTTGAGCACTAAAATGGCTTTGGTAAATGTCTTTCTCCCACATTTCATCTCTTCTAATTGTTTTGCTTGTCTCTGAGCTTTTTCCAGATTATTAACATTATTTTAAAAGGATTGGCACTCCCCAAAAAATTTCTTCTCCCACCTGGTAGATCTTGCCATTCCCTTCCCTTGTAGTTTTCTCTTCTAATCTCACCCACTGGCCATATGTAAAATACAGAAAAATTTGTTTTTTTTCCCTGTATCAGCTGTGATCTTTTTGAATAAGTACAAATATGCAATTAAAATGTAACATTTAGTTGGGAATAATTCTTCTAAAAACATGGAATGTGACATTTTAAAGTGTTCTATTTTCAATTTATTTCAAAATCCTGGAATATCAATAAGATGACATTTAAACACTAGTTTCTAAAAATAATTGTTAAATTAATATACAACACACTGTTAGTGTCATATTTATTGAACTCAATTCAACAGTTCTGTTTTTGCGATGCACATTTAATAACAAAGTATTATACTTCATTAGTTTTAATTAAAAAGAAATAACAACAAAATTATGGACCTGCTCCTCCTTCTATTGTATATACACCAAATGGTACACAGTAGGAATAATGTCACATAGTGATTTTGCTAATCCATTCTGACCACATTGATACGTATTGCAATTGCATGTCACTTTGCCCTAGCATTCTAAGGAAATGTAATAAAAGTAATAAAGAGAAAACACAAATAAAAATAACAATTTGCATTTCAGAATGTAAATTCTTCATTAGACTATTATTGCATTGTAAATTTTAAAGTGGACCTGTCACCCAGACACAAAAATCTGTATAATAAAAGTCCTATTCAAAATAAACCTGAAATCTAATTAAAAATTTTTATCAAAGCATTCATAGCTGTTTTAAGCTCATTTAAAAATCTTAGCTGTCAATCAAATATTGTCTGCCCCTCCTCTATGCCTTAGGCATAGAGGCGGGGCCTATAATTACTTTCACTTTCCATTCAGCACTTCCTAGATGTCACTGCTTCCCACGCATTCCCCCAGTTCTCTTAACCATTTATTGTGTAGCCAGGACATGGGGATGGACATCGGGTCCCCCATTCTGGGCACAAACAAGATTCTGAGATGATACAAGGCTTGCCCTAATAACAGTGTCCACAAAATGGCTCCTGCCTGCTTGCTATAATTATGAATTCCCAGACTGAAGGAAACAAGATTAAAATAATTTATATAGTGTAATTAATGTTCATTTTGCTTGACTATTGTGATAAAATATGATTTTGAATATTTTTTTGGGGTGACGGGTCCACTTTAAGCGCACTTTCAAGGTTGGCAAAAGCTATATTAAATTTGCACAAAACAGAATTTATTATATTCATATCTATTATCTATTATATCCCCCATAAAACCTAGGCTAAGTACAGTGGCAGGCCTTACTTCATTTGGCCAAGTTAAGACAATGATAAATACAAATAAATACAACATACAATTACACTAAAGAGGAAATCAGAAGGAGCTACCTGTCCTGTAGCACTTACAATCTACAGGACAGGGTCCTACAACTAGTTCATTTGCTGACATTTAAAAATATAGATGGGTGGTGGAGCTAAGCCGAAGGCACCAGTGGCGTAACTACTCCCTGGTGGGCCCCCGGTACAAGATGGACACCTGGGCCCCCCTGTCGGGCCCTTACCTCAATAAATCCCATGCTGGAGTGTTGATGGCATGTGTGCTGTAAAATTTCCCCATAGATAACTGCCTGCCAGAACCATTATTGTGGCTCTGATGGGCCCCAAGGGGGTTGGGGCCCTGGTGCAATTGCACCCTCTGCACCCCTGGTAGTTACGCCACTGGAAGGCACATAGGGTGGTTTCTCAGAAGCCATGTTTTAGCCATTGGAAACAAATGAAACCCCTTGCCACTTCGATATTCACTCGAAAAGGAAACAGCAGACAGTGACAGTACTAGAGCCTAAATATGCTCTAGCAAACCCATTAAGATTATTGCATATTTATTCATTTAGGTTTGTTTTTTCCTACAGTGCATTTTAAGTTTATATTACAGTCTAATTTAATCCACATAGCATGTATTATTTTTGGTTATAAAAGGAGCTCAATTTGAGAATAGTAATAGACTTAATCATGAAGAGCTTCAAACAGATAATCCCATTGTTCCTAAAACAAAATCGTTTTGTCTAAAGAACAGAAAATATTCTATGGTTACTGTGCACCAAGCAAAATCAGAACAAATATAATTGGAAAGCAACTTTTTCCCGCTCACATCTCAGCATGCTTTATAGATCTTGCACTTTGGAAATGTTATGCCCAAGTTCAAAGTCACTTTTGAACTCCTTGAAGGAAGTGAATCATAAAACGTTGCCTTTTTAAATTCTTTTTGCTTTCATGGTTTAAAAATATGTATTCCATATGGTATTGTTGCATTAATGGTAAATGTCAAAATGTAACAGATTTGGTGAGACACTGACGGTATTTCAGTGGTAATTTTACTGTTTACATTTCATAAGAATACTGTACATATAAATATATATATATATAGATACAGGTATGGGATCCATTATCTGGAAACCCAATATCCAGAAAGCTCTAAATTACAGAAAGGCCCATAGACTATTTTATCCATATAATCCATATATTTAAAAATAAATGAATCCATATAATTAAAAATAAATTTCCTTGGAATAATAAAACAGTACCTTTTCTGCTTCATCCAAACTAAGATATAATTAATCTTTATTGGAAGAAAAACCAGCCTATTGGATTTATTTAATGTTTAATATTCTAGTAGAATTAAGGTATGAATTATGGAAAGATCCATTATCTGTTAAAAAAAACAAGTCTACTTTATTTATTTGCATCACATTAGTTTATAAACATGTTTAGTTTCCGTAACCAGCCCTATAATACAGTGCAGTACAAGGTGCAGAATATGGGTGTAATCAGCCATGTCTTCTGCACTTGACACCTTGCCTTGCACATTAAAAAAACTGCTGTGGGCCTCTGAGGTCCAAAACAGAAAACAGAGAGCTGTGTTCCGCCATGAATTCAACCAGAATTTGAATGGAAAATTATTACACTGTATATTTCCAAACACTAAATACATGGAAGGGAGATCGGTGTCTCTGTATCGATGTTAAACAAGTATGCTATTTTGTGGGGCAATTTTACCTGAAACCCATTTGACTGCACATACAGTATATATATCAACATGGAGGACACACTCCTCAAATCCAAAGAAAACCTGGGTGCCAGTCCCAATAAATCATAAAGTTCACAGCAAGTGACGGCACTCCAAGGAATTACATATACAGCAGTAGGACAAAGCAGTAGTGGAGGTTTATTGAAATCCAACGTTTTGGTTCCCAACTGGAACCTTCTTCAGGGAAACAAACAGTGCAGTGCAAGTGAACTAATATTTAAATCCAAAACATGGTTGCGGGGGAGCCCCAAATGGGAAACCTCCCAGAGGCAAGAAAACATAGTTTTCAATTTGAGTAAACACGTATTAACTCCAGGGGAAAGCTCCCTATTATCTAAGGGCTTATCCTTTATCCCCAGCAGCTCCCCCGATTCCCTGGACCTTATGGTAGATGTACATAGATTCCAGAGAAAACTTAGACTCAAGGAACATTTCAAAAATTGTCCAGAACATAGTCCAACACCCTTTGAAAGAAAAAAGCAAATTTGAGCCACCTAACACACCTGCACCAATTCGAACCTTTGGCAATATACTGCATAGAGACATCAAAAACATGTGTCTTCATACCAACCCGTACAATAACCTTAGCCCTGCAGAAAGACAGGCAATTAAAACACTTAAGGATGACCCTGAATTGGTGATAAGACCAGCGGACAAGAGGGGCTCCATTGTGCTGCTAGATTTCAACTACTATAGAAGTGAACTTCTTGGTCAATTATCAGATACGAATACATACAAAATTCTCTCAGGGGATCCTACCGCCATTTTCAAAAGACAGCTAGATGAATTTTTGAGAATTGCTCTAACTGCAGGATGGATCAACATAGATACTTTTAATTACTTGTGCACAGATTATCCCCATACTCCTATAATCTATACACTACCCAAGGTTCATAAATCTCTATCCTCACCTCCGGGTAGACAAATTATATCTGCTGTGGGTTCGTTATATCAACCTGTTGCAACCTTTGTTGACCATTTTCTGCAACCTTTAGTACAAACTATGCCTTCCTACACCCAAGACTCAAGCCATGTAACTAGGCGACTTCAAAGATTACCGACAATTCCCGACAACTGTCTCTTAGTGACTATGGACGTTAAGAGTCTATATACAATAATACCACATGACAAAGGCATTCAGGCTTGTAGGAAAGCTTTGCAATCATCACCATCCAGTCAAACGCCAACTGAGTTTCTACTACAGCTACTTGAACTGACACTCACAAAATTTTTTTTCAGATTTGAAAAATCGTTCTATCTTCAAATCTCAGGAACTGTGATGGGAAGTGCGCTCGCGCCCTCATATGCTAATCTTTATATGCTAGCGTTTGAGACTTCTTACATTATGCCACAGTTGGGAAACTATCCTAACATACTTTAGATATATCGATGACCTGTTTCTAAGTTGGACTGACTCACAAGATGTCCTTTTGTCGTTTCACCAATATCTAAATGACTTGGACTCTCCTATAAAAGTGACTCTGAGTTATGATAATAACAACATTGATTTTTTTTCAGAAGCACTGGCCGATGCTCAATATGGAGGAATCATTATCCCTATATCAGTCACCTAAACCTATTATGGGATACAGAAGGGACAAAAGCCTAAGGTATTTACTAGTTTGCACAGATTTCATCAGGAGAAATAACAATAATATGGATTGGCTAACGAAATAAAAAAAACTGGGATGCTACAAATGTGTGCAAATGTGTAACTTGCAGGTGCCTCCTGGTTGGTCCGCATTTTCCTCATACACACACAGGGAAGAGACTTAAGATACTCCACAGGCTTGTACCTCAACTTTTGTAATTTATATAATTACTTGCACTTGTGGACTTTACTATGTGGGCAAAACCTGCACAACACTGAGAGAAAGAATTGGAAATTACAGATCTGCTATTAGCAAAGCACTTAAAGAAGGGAAGGCACTACAACCAGTGGCTAAACACTTTTTGGCCAAAGGACATACCCTCCCTACTTTTAGATGCATGGCCATAGATTTCCAGCCCCCCTTGGACAGAGGGGGCAACAGAGATCAGGCTCTCCTTAGGAAGGAATCAAAATGGATATATAAGCTGGACACAGTATCGCCTCGTGGCTTTAATGAAACACTGCCACTTGGTTGTTTTTTGTAACTTTATTTATTTGACTTCAAAGTATTGTCCTAATGGTGTCACTCTGACAATCTTGAACATATTAATACATGCCTGATACTTTATATAACTGTGGTATCCTTTTTATATTTGTAACGCTTTTTGCTTTGATTGAACACCAAATAGTGGTTACATTTCTTTTCCTTTTCAGAAGTAACTTGTCTTAAGACTTGCAGTTTATTCACTACTGTCCACAGCCTCTAACATACTATTTTGGGTTTCTTACTCAGATTGGGACCACTGTATAGCAACCAACTTTGATTTCGAACCAGTGCACCACAGATAGCAGAATGAACAGCGAGACGAAGTGCTGCAGAACACCCATAAGGAAATCCCAATCCACACGGATGGGTTGCTTGGCAACGAGGTACGCTTCTTGCACACCAAATCTCCCGCGGACCCATGCGGTTCCGGTTCAGCGCTTTAGGATACGGACGAGTATACTGCTCCGCACTATAGGGCTCTCTATCTAGACGCTAGCAGTTGAGTCCCACAAACGCTGCCAATTTTCTTCAAGGGGGGCCTCCTGTGAGATGGTAGTGTATGCTGTTTTCTATTTTAATGTATATGAGCTGTTTTGTAGTAGGCTCCTCCACATCAGGGGTTGCCTAGCAACGCCGTTTGGCGCCATAATAGTGGTATGGTTGGTTAAATCATTCTAGAAACCAATTACAGTATAATCCATGCTTGTCACATCAAGGGGCAGATTTATCAAGGGTCGAATTTGAGGGTTAAAAAGCCTCGAATTCGACCATCGAATATGTATAGAATTAAAATCCTTCGAATTCGAAGGATTTTAACGCAATTCAATTTATCAAACGATTGAATAAGAAAAATTCAATCAATTGATAAAATCGTTCGATTAAACGATTCGAACGATTTTAACCATTTGATCAAATTTTTTTTAATCGATCTAAAAATGCTGGAAAAACCCTATGGGAGCTTCCCATAGGGTTCTTCAGCAATTCGGTAGGTTTAATCTAGGGGAACTAGGGATTAAAAAGGTCGAATGATCGAATAGATTTTTCGAAAATTCGAATTTATTTCGAATCATTCACACAAATTTAGTAAATCTGCCCCCAAGTGTCAGACTATGTCACAATTTTGGCAGTAAATCTGCCCCCAAGTGTCAGACTATGTCACAATTTTGGCAGTTCTGTTTTATAGTAATCTTGAAAGGGACTCAAGCTTGAGGGTTGTGTGGTGATTTTTTTATTGAGCACCTGAACATTAGCTGATAAACATACTGCACTTGTGTAACCATATTTTTATACATCTTGTGTTATAGGATGTACACCTATAAAAATAATGGGTACTACCAATACAGGGCCTGAATACCCTTTGAAAAATGAAAGATATTGGGGATTTCTCTGATGCACTGCCTCCACCTTGTGGGATCTGGGGATACACCTTCTGGTGACCCTACTAGGAACAAATAGTAAAACACTTAAGTGGGGCATACAAATATGTTTTATATAACTGAAGGAAAAAAGGAAAAATGCAGTTCCATTTAAAAATAAATCCTACCCTGGGATACCAATTTGGTCTTCTAACTCCTGGCACAGTCTCTACCCAGCACACAGTCCAACACTCGCACTCTTGCTGGACAAACACAGCCCCAATCCCATGAGCTCTTTACCTGCCCCAAATGCCACTCCTCTGCATAGAGGCAGTAGCTCCCACATAACAGGCTAGCAAGCAAAACCTGTCCTGACACAGGGGACAAACACAAGAGCCATTCCAATACCCTTTCCTCAGACATAGACTTACAGACTCAAAGTGCTGGTACAGGCATCCACCGCATCTCACAGGAGTAAGAAATATTCTGGCAGGCTCCAACACTCATCCAGAGTTTGAACACACCCAAGCCACTTTCACAGGAATCCTTCACTGGCAGCTACTTTACTTTCTCTGTGGCTTTGGGGCTCCAGACATCTGACTGCAGTCAAGCTCCCAAATGATTATTGGGGTCCCAGTATCCCAAAACCAACTTCTCTCCATAGCCTGGGGCCTCCGGCTGCAACAGCTCCATCCTGAAGGGAAAGAGGAAAGACTGAGTACTGATTCCATGAGAGCTCAGCTTTAGAAGAAATTCTAAAGTGACACCTTCTTGCTCAATCTGGAATTAGCCAGGGTACACTGCAATAGGGACAAAGGACTTACTCCCCTCTCATATCCAATTCAGGTCCAACACTTAGCTGGCCACGTCAGGGGATTTCCAACCATGTGGGATTTTCAGACCATAGGGGAACTTAACCCTATGGGTTCCTACACTTTTATCTACAATTATCTCTATGGCCTAATGGGTAAGTTACTCACTGATTACAAGACAACATTCTTGTAGCATCCTGTACTGGGTTGGGTACCCACAGAATAAGCCCAAGGGGTTGGGATTCAGGCAGAAAATCCATGGCCATGCGGGCAGTATGCATATAACCTGCCTGGGTACCTGGCTAAAGTGTAGGACTCATACCCTCCCACCCTCCCCTGAGGTTTCAGCAATGTTTTTCCTTTGCCCTGAAGATATGGTGAAATCCCTTCTGGTCTACCGTGACATCACTTCTGGTTTCGTGGCTCCCAGGCTGGAAGGTAATTTTACTCTTTGCAGTCAGGTTTGGGTAACAGATCTGGGTAGGGGGACATGTTGGATGGTGGGTGCAAATACATTTATGGGCCAGCAGGTCAGGCACAGGTCTGTTTTTACTGTTTGCAGCACCCCACCTGAATTTCAGTTCAGGCAAAATAATATTTCCATTGTAAATTGTTTTGAAGACATTTCAACTAAACTTTGAATTTGACTTCCATTATGTTTTAATAAATAGACCCACCAATGTGCATGGCCACAACTTTCAAATTTGTTGTATGTAGTTGTATGATTAGCTGGAACTGTGCTTATCTTTCTGAAAAAAATATGAATACTATTTACATTATTCAATTATAGAGTCACAAAGAAGTTGTTTTAGTTGCTTTGTACTGTATGAGCAGCCAAATAAAGACAATGTTAAAGCTCTCTTTTGAACTTAAAACAACAGTGAATATTAAATTTAAACTTATAGTGTTGAAGTTTATTCTAAAATACAAAGTTTGTATTTTAACAAAGGGCAGTGGACTTTGCCTGAGTATAAATTCACTTGATTAGCATAACACAAATCTCTCAAGAACACAATACATTTAAAATAAAATTCATTCAATACATTGGCATTCTAAGCATTAATGAGTAGATGCATATTACCAAAGATGAACATTTTAGTCAAGTGTTGTGTCCTTGTGAGGATCAGAGGCAACAGGGCTCATTTATGAGCACAGTGTGCAATTTGTGCTTTTCACCGCACATCTGTATTGTTGCTTTATGTTTTAAAGCTACAGCCACCTCCTGACCTGGTGGTAGCTTCAGTATTCCCTGAACTGCTTGCACTGCACGCTTGCTCCTAAAGAATTGGATGCAAACGTCACTTGTGTGACAGACACCAGAAATGCCGGCAGGCTTAGAAAATATTTGGCGTTGTAAGGACTGATTTGCAATGAAGCACACTGTGTTTACTTTGGCAAACCACCCTCAATTGTGCCCATGGTGACAAAATTCTATAATAATAATGTGTGGAAAAAACATGGTAATGGTGCTAGACTTGGCACTTTGCTCACTGTGCTTAGGAAAGTGAATGTGCCCTAATAACAATTTATATTTTGAATGCAAAATCACCATCCAGCAAACATTTCATTCTTTATACAGATTTCCTTTGAAACTACTTCAAAAGTGGCAATTATTTGGTATTATGGACTCCAAGGACCAATCAAAGGCTATTCTGTTTGTATTTTCTTGGAGAAAAAATTATATTATTATATATATATTTGTTATCAAAAGAGAGGTTAATAGGAGCCATAAGTATGCTTTAAGATTGACTGACAATAACCATTAGCAAGAGTTTACAGTGTCATGTCTCCAGCACAGACAAATGTCATTGTCATTTGAGATATTTTGTGCCTTAAACTACCAACAATGCCTTACCCTATAAACTAGACAGGGATTGTATGTATATATACTGCAATATATTTAAGTCCACGTTGCAACTTTACAAATCTGTTCTACCGATGCCTCCGCTCCGTGCCCATGACGTGGCAACTGCTCTAGTCGAATGTGGTTTAATTCTGGCAGGAGGATACATACTTCTAGATTCATAAGCCAGAACAAAAGCCTGTTTAAGCCACCTTGAAATTGTACAATTAAATGCAGCCACTCCTTTAGATGGGCCGACAGAGAATACAATCTCTTCAGCTTGGCATTCTCTCTTGTATCCATGAGATCTGTAGTTGGAAGAACCCACAACTGAATCAGAAGTTGAAACACTGACGTACTGCGAGTCCATTCCACAGGTATAACTGGTCTGTGACTCAGAAAATCTGCCCTGATATTCTCCAAGCCCTTCATATATATTGCCTGCAGTGTCTGCCGATGCATCTCTGCCCAGCATAGAATCTTCAAAGTCAGATCCAGTAATTTCTGGCTGTGAATTCCTCCTTGCCTGTTCAAATGAGCCACTACTGTGGCTTTGTCCATTCTGACTTTCAATGCCTGACCTCTGGTCAGATGTGCTGTCGCTTTGAGAGCTCTCCAAGCTGCATCACAGAGGTAATCAGCCGCTAGCTTAATTATTTCCATGGAAGGCTTCATATCATTCCCCAATTCTCTTCTCCTTTTGAATTGTTTTCATATTCCATTTAAGACTTCCTCTACCCCAACTTTTGCTAGTCTATTTTGCAGCTACCCCCTCTCTCCCACTCACACACTTAGTTATGTTGCCCAGGCCCCGGGCCTGAGTACATTCCACCATGTGGGCTAGTGTAAAGCTGACCTGACAGTGAGGACAGAGGAGAATAACAGGACAGGGAGAGGAGAGTGCTTAACTGTTTCTTCACAGTAGGATGATTTTAAAGGGGAGGGAGTGGGAGAATGCCAGATGCACAAATTCCTGATTGATGGACATGAGATTGTGTGCTCCTTGACATGCAGGATTAAACAGTGTGGCTGAATAGGAAAGTTGAAATTTACATCTCCCACATAGCTCAACCCAGAACACAATCCCAGGTGTGGTGACGTTTGTTATTACTGGGCACCAAGGGCAGGCTGCTGATCGCTCAATAAAAATGTCTAATGGGAGCCCTGCTTTCCCCACCCTCTCCTCTTATTTCTTTGTATTCTAAAGAAATCTTTACGATTTTCCCCACTGCTGGTAACACAGATGACTTTACAGGATGTTATGTGATTGCAGGACGGTCTCAGGAGTAAGTTACATATTGCCTAACAGCCCTGTGACTCAGAATTCCACATAGAGAGGTTCTGTACATATGTGCACATTCGCAAAAACTAATTTTTAATATTATTATTGTTATTCTATGGGAAATTAACTAGAGCAAGAGCCTGAGGCCCAAAAAGGCTGAGGCCCACTGGGTTTTTTCCTGGGGCCCCAGCAGGCGATCCGACCCTGGTTATGTCCCATATTTGTGAGATCTGGTATCCGAAGGACAGAACAGGGGTGTTTTTAGGGGTGGCTGTTTAAATAAATGACCAAATTGCAGGTCTAACTGGATCAAAGGCCAATATTTATTAATAATTTTTTCTACTTTGCCACTAAATTGATTAAACGTGGATACAAAGGTTATTCTATCACTGGCTGTATTTCTTGTTCTTTTTTAACCAATAGGCTATCGCATTGGAGGATTTCAGCTTCCTTAATGATCTTATTTATTACTTTAGGTATTTACCCTTTCTTTAAAAAGTGATTAGCAAGGGTGGTGGTGGCTTCAATATAGCTTTCTGGTCTGGAGGATATTCTTCACAAATTGGCCCTTGGGTAATACACATTTAACGTTAGAATTGTGAAGGCTTCTAGCATGGAGTAGATTATTTTTATCTGCAGATTTTCTATAAAGGTCAGTGCGTATTTCTCCTTTATCCACACTAATTTTAACATCAAGAAAGTTATGTTCTGTCTGTGAGCAGTCATATATAAATGTTATGGTGTTGTGGCTTGAATTAGCTGCATGTCGAACTGCACACTGCCTTAGGGTAATACGTAGTGAGGACAGAAAATACAGTCTTAAGTCCCTATAGCATAGACGTTCTGTGATCATTTTTATCAGGAGCCAATTAATCTGCCTGTGTGTTTTTGCAGTGTGGGAGAAAATCAAAGTGCTTAGAACTATACAGATGCAGGGAGAACATACCAAAGTGTGCAGTTTATAAATTAGCCCCACAAACTCCTTGAAGATAACAACATGGCTGGAATCAAACCAGGAGCCCAAGGGTTGCAATTCCAATCACTGCTCCACAGTAGTTATTTTTCTTTAAATCTCACAGCCATATTTAGGCATATTTAGGCATCATGCAAACAAAAAGTGATTTCCTGAACTTTCTGAGGTTCATTTATAATTTGCACATAAAACTGGATAAGATTGATATGTTTAAAGTGAAAACATTATTGTGAATTTTTATTGACACTGTGATTGTCCTTACAAGGTTTTTTTCAAATCTGGCATTATTGCAAATTGTACACACTCTTAGTTTGCGTTACACGATAAGTTTGGTGACATAAAAAATTGCTAAACCGCTTTTACTAATTGTAAATGTATATTTGCAAAGTTGGCATTAACACCCAGTGGACAAACTCATTCAAACACAAATATCAAACAAGCCATTTGGGAATATTTGTGCAAAATGTGCATTTAACTGTAATTTGCTAAAAAATATGAGAAAATAATATTTCCTCTAAATGGTTTATAAATAAAACAATAATAGAACTGAATAAAAAGCAAAAGTGAATAAGTAATGGCTTAAAATTTCAGTACACGTCTAAATACTTTCTTTGAGCTAAAGAAAAGGCTTCTCCCTGTCGCAGTCTATGTTAAGCTTTAAGATAAGGATGAGTTCATTACCTGTGGACTGGAAATTTGAGGAAGCAACTTTTTCTCACCCACAGTTGCTCTAAAGAGCCACAGGAAGCTGGAACAAACTACTTTCAGTTTCAGTATTTTCTCTGTTTAAAAGGGTTGTTCACCTTTAAATTAATTTAGTATTATGTAGAGAATGATATTTTGAGAGAATCTGCAATTGGTTTTAATTTTTTTTTATTATTTGTGGTTGTTTGCATTGTTTAGCTTTTTATTCCGAGGCTCTTCTGTTTGTAGTTTCAGCAAACTGGTTGCTAGGGTCCCACCTAGCAACCCTACATTAATGTGAATATGAGCCTGGAGTATGAATAGGAGAGGGCCTGAATAGAAAGATGAGTAATAGAAAGTAGCAATAGAAAATGTGCAGCTTTACAGAGCATTTGTTTTTAGATGGGAGTCAAAAGAAGGCAAATAATTAAAAAAAGGGATCCTGTCATGGGAAATTTTTTTCAAAATGCATCAGTTAATAGTGCTGTTCCAGAAGATTTCTGCATTGAAATCCATTTCTCAAAAGAGCAAACAGATTTTTTTATATTTCATTTTGAAATCTGACATGGAGCTAGACATATTGTCAATTTCCCAGCTGTCCCAAGTCATTTGCCTTGTGCTCTGATAAACTTACTTTACTTTACTGCTGTACTGCAAGTTGGAGTGATATCACCCCCTCCCTTTCCCCCACCCAGCAGCCTAACAAAAGAACAATGAAAACCTAACCAGATAACAGCTCCCTAACACAAGATAACAGCTGACTGGTAGACCTAAGAACAGCACTCAATAGTAAAACCCATGTCCCACTGTGTACTATTCAGTTACATTGAGAAGGAAAAACAACAGCCTGCCAGAAAACAGTTCCCTCCTAAAGTGCTGGCACAAGTCACATGACTGGGGCAGCTGGGAAATTGACAAAATGGCTAGCCCCATGTCAGATTTAAAAAATGAAATATAAAAAAAATCTGTTTGCTCTTTTGAGAAATGGATTTCAGTGCAGAGGTCTACTGGAGAAGCACTATTAACTGATGCGTTAAAAAAAAATGTTTTCCCATGACAGTATCCCTTTAAGAATTGGCCAAATGTTGGCCATTCTTTAATTTACAGGTGAGCCCATGGTTTCCTGAATGTGTTGTAGTGCAGTCACAATTAGTCAAAACAAAGGTCTGATTGATTGCTGGAGGTTGATGCAGAAGGGAAATTGGCACCATGCTATTAATGTAATTATTTTTTAATTTATTTAGAGCTGGAACTTTATACTACATAACCCCATCTGATTTATATCATAATCCTGTATCCACCTTTCCTCTATTCAAATATTTGTTTACCTAAACAGATTAGATTGCATGTATGTTTGCAATCACACTATACTGTATATCTATGTCCCTGCAAAACATTTTATCAGAACTTATCAAATTAAAAAATCATAGTTGAGATCTGCCATCCAACTACTGTACACACTGTCTGCCTTAATAATTTTGTCATTCTGAGTGTAAAACACATAACCAAAACCGTTTTTAAACTGTTATATTAAGCAAATTACAGTCATCAGAGCCAGAGCAGTAATGGTTCCAATTACTTCATTGATACTTCAACAATAAAGGCTGAAAACAACAAAAAGACTGCAGACCATAGATCATTGCATAGAGTAACTCTATAAATCTAATATAAAATCTAAGCATGATATTTTATTTGCACTAATCACATTTATTTTTTCAGATGTAAGTAGACAATTCTTCCATTTTCTATTATACTGTAGGCCAACTGTGTTTCTCCCTACCTCATTAAGCCTAGGGATTTATTTTTTCAAACACCTAGTGCTGTTGAGCCTTATTCATTTTTTATGACGAAGATGTTGTGTTTCTTTTGCAGAGAAGGAACTGTGAAACAATAAATGCAGGTAAATAAGACTTTGCCTTGAATTATTCACGCAAAACAAATGAACAATGTGCATATTTTCATATCTGCATTAAAAAAACAAACCGTTGATAATATAGTCTTCCTGACTACCCCAGGGCCTCTTCCAGACCACACAGCCTACTTCCAGGTTAGCTGCACTGCTGCACTTTCTCCAGGAGCAGTGTCAGATTGGGGGGGAGGGGGTCCGGGCCCATAAGGGAATGTCATCTAGACAGAATTTTTATCTGGCTTGATGTGTAGATCAAAGCCAGCTCCTGGACCCAAGTTCTCTTTAAATGAGCACCAAGGTCTCTAGCAATAACCCCCAATGACTTTCCATATCCATGTGTTTCAGAGTACGGGTGTTATTTATTTATTTTCCATTTCTCAAACCTCTCATAAAATTCACCTTGAAATGGGCACAAACTTACTTTCTATTAAATTACTTTTTGTGGATTTTGAATGTTTTTAATTTTTCGCTCTTCAGCTTTCAGTCCTACAATTCTAACTGCTATTATGTTTCTAAAACTTTAAGAACCAGTAACAGCCAAAAATGGAAGAACAGGTATGGGACCCATTATCCAGAATAATGGATCTTTCCATAATTTGGAAATAAGTCTAACAGGCAATCATGTAAACACTAAATAACCCCAATAAACTGGTTTTGTTTCCAATAGGATTAATTAAATCTTAGTTAGGATCAAATACAAAGTACTATTTTAGTATTATAGAGAAAAAGGAAATAATTAAAAAAAAATTAATTATTTGGATAATATGGAATCTACGAGAGACTGCCTTTCCGTAATTCAGAGATAACAGGTTTCCAGATAACGGATCCTATACCTGTATTTAATATATGCATTTTTATATATCCCATGCTGTTACCCTACTGTACATTAGTAAAAATGTGTGGTTGCTTTTGAAACACTGATATATTTTATGCAAATAAGCTGCTTTGTGGTCAGCCGTTCAATTACAGGATATTCAAATTTAAACCTTTCATATGAAGTAGAATTTTTGTTGCCAGGACATTTATTAGGTGCTGGATGAGCACCTTTAATGTAAAAAATTAAAATGATCACTTTTTGACATTACTGGTCCTTTAATTACCTTCCTGAGCAGGCAGTAGTTTGTAGGTCATACTGAAAAATGAATAATGTTGGGCTTGAAAAGAAATGTGACAATAAATTGAAAGATTTGCAGTCAATCTGTTTTATTGTTGCTTGGGTCACTGACCCTAGTGATGGGATAGCAGCTGAATGCTTAAAAAAGCTGGATAGGAAGAATGATAAAACATTTTTTTGCAAATCTCTGTAGCTAAAATTCAAATCTCAAATGGTTATATTAACCCCCTTAGTATTGCTCCATCAGTAACATAAACTTATAGTTGTGTTTAAAGCTGGCCATAGACGCAAAGATTTTTGAAAGATCCAATGGTTATCTTGAGACCACGATTGTCTCAAAACGATCGTTTAATGTCAGATGTGTCCATCAACTAAAAAGACCATTTCAGGCGATATTGCCAGCAAAACTGAAGGATCGCAGCCTGCTTTGCCCTGCAACATAGGTAGATTGCATGGGGACCGATAAAGATTTTCTAACCTGGCCGATCAATCTTCAGACCAATGTCGGACGAAAAATCGTAAGATGACCGATCGTTTGTATCCCACTAACCGCACGATAATTTGACAGATTGGTCGGACTTCACCAAAATCGGTCGTTCGGGAGCGAAAGATCGTTGCGTCTATGGGGAGCTTAAGACAACAAAGAGAAATCCCACAGGCAGATACTGGAGATCCATGCATTTCAACATCATTTTAAGCTACCTCATCATCATCGCCTCATCAAAGCATCATAATGATGTCAGCCCCTTGTTTGTGAGGACCATCTGACTCTGAATATATTTCCTTGAACCTGGCTCTGCTGTTGCCTTAGAGTAGACCATAGTTATCAAATGGCAGTTTCTGTAACACCGTGATCTAGAAATGTAAAAAGTGGAACATTATCATATAGGATGTATGAAATGAAAGGAATGTACAGAACTGATGATAAAAAGTAAATGAGTTAATTAGAAGCCTGCAATTATGTTTCTCCTCAGCTAGCAAGAATAATTACCATGCCATGACATTGATAAGGGTTCATTTATTCTTGATAATTATATTTGCTTAATATATTTTAATTAATACGGTTCCTGCAGTATTTCTTTTGATATATTCATGTGAGAGTAGTTAGATTATTTTCTTAACCTCTTTGTCTCTGTTTTAACATTTGATACTCACGATTGTTTTGAATTCACTTAATGGCTTTGACATGCGCTATCATGGGATTCAGCTTCTTATCATGGGATTCAACATTTCCAATTTGAAAGAGCTGTCAGACTCTCAAGTAATTCCTTAAAGCTAAGTGGTTACAGAAATACCTTTAGGCCCCTGAAACATTAAGAGACAGCCGATTAGAATTTGATAAAGCGTGATCAAAGGATATTGCAAACTACACCACACTGCTAGCTGTCTCCTGGCACTGTTCTCTTATATTCCTCTATGAGATCAACTCCCCTACAGTCAGTAGAGTCACATCTGAGACAAAATGACATTTTATTGCAGTTATGAACAACTTAATAACCCTGTTAAAAAGACAAGGCAAGCAACAGTAAAAGTGAACACTATCCTATTTGAAAGAGCAAGAATTATCATAAAGAATACACTTAATTTGTCCTGCTTTCTTTCACAGCACCATAAACATTGGTGATGATGAGAAAAATTTTTTTGCCAGCCACGGATTCATGACAGAATTTCAGATTTCGCCATATGCAAATCTTTTCACGACAAAAATCTGCCCATTTACTAATGCATTTGGACAAAATAAATTGCAATAAACAGAAACGCTCTTTGGGGGTCATTTATAAAGTTCGCGCAGCGCATAATTTTTTGCAAAGTTCGCGCAGCGCATAATTGTTCGTAAATGGTAGTTTTGTCAATGCTTTTTCCTGAACGCTACAATATTGCACTACTGTGCCCGTCTTTCCGGTTTTTGCGAATTCGCATTGTGAATGAATTTTCGCAAACAACTCGCAAACAAGACAGGTCTTTGCGTGAATGCAGGCACTTTGCGAGGTTGTTTTGAGCGAAAATAGCGTTAACAGTAACTTAAATTCGCAATTTGCAAAACATTTTTGCAAATATTTTCTCCATCACCAAAGGTGTGGGGCAGAGTGTTCGCAATTTGTGATCTTTGCCATATTTAAAAAGCTCCTATAGATATTCGCAATGTGAAAAACAAATTCGCAAATCTGTTTGCACACTCTTATTCAGCTTTATAAATATAACCAGGAGCAGGGCTAATATATTCACTCTGCGAACCAATCTGCCCTGCGCGAAGTTTATAAATGACCCCCATTGACTTTAATGCATTTGTACAAAAGTTGCCATAAGAAAAAACACCAATTGACTTTGCATTTGGACAGAAAAGTCGACATAAGAAAAAATGCCCATTGACTTTAATGCATTTGGAAAGAGAAATATTGTTGAACATTATAATTTTTCTCGCCAAATTTCGAAAACAGACATAATCAATATTCACTAATTGGTACCTCTGCATGACACATTCAGTGTACCATGCCATGAGACTGTTTATAAGAAGGGGTTGGATACTGAAAGTTATTGATTGGTCTGATTGCAGTCGCAAAGGAAATGTTTTGCCTCTCTAAGGCAAATTAAAGAGGTTTCAGGGAGGTTCCTTCCTATAAGGGATACAGCAAATCCAGGATTTGGTTCAGGACTCAACTTTTTTCAGCAGGATACGGATTTGGCCGAATTCGCCTTGCCAAACCAAACCTGAATCCTTAAAATTATTTAACTTATCACACAAACCAGAAATTTTAAAAGTTTTAACTACGTGCTGCACATATCCCCTGCAGTTGAAAGGGTGGGCTGGGCGGACTTTAATGCAAGCCACAGGAACCAACAATGAAAGGGCACCAGCGAAGGAGGGAAGGCTGCTAATGTGGTAGCTGTATTGCAAATGTGATACATATGGCTAATTTAATCTTTCTACCAAAGGAATTTAGTTTGTAGCCAAAATACCTGAAAAGTTGTTTCAACTCTATACAAAATTAACGCCAGGTATAACAAACAAGGTACATTTATATTTACAGGTATAACATTTATTTTCATGTGTAACTGTTTGTCATTTCATCTGTGCATCTATGGGCAGCTAGGGGCACATTTAGTAAAACTCAAATTAATCTAATGTTTTTGGAAAACAAATCCAACCAAACTCACGTCCACAATATTTACTAATTTATCAATAATATTTCTCAAAAAAAATTGGAGCAACAAAAAATTTCCACAAAATCAAGAGTCAAATTGAATTGTACAATTGATGCTCCAAAAACTAAACTTTTTTGGATTATCAGACAAAAACCAACACACTTTTCAGGTTATCCACCACAGATCACAATGTCAAGAAGCAAATTCAGGGACATGTGCCATAGACTTCTACATTACATCGAAAGGTTTGAGATGGAATATTTTTGATAACTCTCTACAAATTTGAATTTTTGATTCCACAAAAACTTTAGAGGTTTTAAATAAAATCATAATGCCTTCTTAGAGTCCAATGTGTTTTTATTATTTTAATTCCAACTCACCTTTATACTCTGAATATATTTTTATGACAGTTATATTTGTATATCAAATATTTATCTGTAAATTGGTGGGCGTCCAGCGATACAGTATTTTGCCAGAGCAGCTAATTCAACTAATTCATCGAATTCAACTAATTCTGCTAATTCAACTAATTCTGCTAATTCAACATGTAGGGGCCGGTTTATCAAGTGTTGAATTTCAAAGTGAAAATACTTTGAAATTTGACCAATCAAAGTGTTTTTTCTAATGAAAACGGACCATTTTCGATCGAACAGGTCCGTTTTTGTTCCAATTCGCATTGTTTGAATCGTACCTTATAATCTTACAATTGGAACGATTGCCTCTGAAAAAACTTCTCAACTTAGCCAAAAGACTCCATATAGGTTAGAGCAACAGCAATTCGGCAGGTTTAAGGTGGTGAATAGTTAACGGCAAAGTTTTAAAGAGACAGTACTTTGAAATTTGAAAAGTTGAAGTACTCAAAAATTACTTCAAAATTTTTATTTTTTAAATTAAAAATTTCACTTCAACCCTTGATAAATCTGCCATGTAGACTTGAAGAAGTTTGTACTGCTTAAGATTCACAGAAAATGATTGCTAAACTTTAAAAATACAGGATGATAAATGAATGCATTTTTCCAAAAATTGGATTTTTTTGGGTGGTTGGTTAATTGTGAATTTGCTGTGTTCCAGTTTCTTTTCTATGTTTTTAATCAGTCCAGTTTTAAATAAATAAGTGGACATTTAAATTTGCAGAGTTTTTGAGTATATCTAAAAAAAATCCCTGAAGATTCGCAAATTCATACTTTGATAAACATGCCTCTTATGGGGCCAATCAACTAACATCCAGAATTCCTTTTTTTCACAGATCATATTTTTTTCTTAAAAATTCAGAATTTATTAAGTTTGTGGAAAACGCTAATGCAAAACTGCACCAAGTAAAACCACGAAAATCAACTGGAGCTGCATTTATCCTATTAGCCTTTTTGTAACAATTCAGACTTGTAGAGGTTTTAGGTAGGTATTTAAGTAGAGGTATTAGTGATACCAATATTTTTTGGACTGTTCATACTTTTTTTTTCTGTTTGTACTTTTTATTTGGATATTTTAATAGCTTTTATGGCTAAAAAGCTCAAATACCACTAAAATGGGACCTTTAGTAAATGGGCCTCCCCGTGTATTCTGCAGCCAGTTACATTTAACAATCATTAGCTAGCTATCTGTTGCATTATTAGCCCTATATTTATTGTATACCTGCACTTTAGGGTCAAAGTGAAAATTTGAATTAAATTCAAATTTCAGAAATTCAAAACCCGTAGTAATTTTTGTCTACTTCGAGTATCGAATTGCCCAAAATTCGAGTTGAATTTTTTTTTCAAAAATTAGAAAATTCGAATTTCAAAGTACTTTCTCTTCAAAAAAAAATTGTATTTGACACATCACCACTTTAAAGCAGATGAATTGTCATTTTAGCCTATGGGGGACCTCCTGAAACTTTTACAATGATTTTTTCAAAGTTTTGGAAATTCTTTTGATTTTGCCCAAAATTGTTCGAATTGAACAATGCATTTGAACTTTTCAAACAATTTTTATTTGATTGAAAACAGACCTATTTGGTTATTTGAGATAGAAAATGCCCTTTAAAAAATTTGATGGTTGAATTTCGAATTTTTTTTAAATTTGAAATCCGATGCTTGGGTGCAGATTTACTAATTTGAATTTTGAAGTACTTTTTGACTGTCGAATAGCCCAAAAATGTATTCAAATTGAAAAAAATCTAATTTTCAAATTTCAAAGTACTATCTTTTTTAAAAAATCAGAATTTGACAATTTGCCAAGTTGAAGTTTCAAATCTCCACCTTAAAGCTGCCAAATTCCTATTTTAGCCTATGGGGGACTTCCTGGAAGAAGTGTTTTTGAAATCTTTTTTGAAATTCGAAGGATTTTGGCCAAAATATTTCGAATTGAATGATGCATTCTAACGATTTTTGTTCCATCAAAAAATGACCTATTCGATCCATTATCAATCAAAAATACCCTCAAAATAATTTGATGGTCGAATTTTTTATTCAAAATTTGACCCATTGGGGCTGATTTACTAAGGTTTGAATTTCGAAGTGGAAAATGGTTTGAAATTCGACCATCTAAATTTTTTTGTGGGTCATTTTCAATCGAATGAAAATTGTTCGATTCGATTCAGAACTTAGAAAAAATGTTAAGACAATTTCTGAGGTCCCCCTAAAATGGCAATTTGACAGTCGAAGGGTTTTTAGGGCCAGTACTTCAAAATTCGAATTTCCCCCCTTGACCCTATTCAACCCTTAGTAAATCAGCCCCTTAGTAAATCTGCCCCTTATTCAATCTGCCCCGGATGTGTTTTTTTTACTAGATTCCAGTTACAACCATAGGAGCAAATATTACTCCAGCTCCATAGAAATAAACATTATAAAGCTCCAGCTCTATAACAGTCATGATCCAGACCTTCAAAGTTCTGCACAGGCACTCCCTATCTTTGATTCCGTTAGCCCATCTTTTGATTGTCAAACAGTTTAATGTCTGTTGGATTCCTCTCCTTCTTAGGCAAGAGGCTCATTCTAACCAGTACTTGCAATGAATTCCTTTTAGTTTATTTTTAAAACACTCTGTACACTTTTATCCTATAAAGAGCTTCATACCTTTGCCATTCCATATAAATACAGTAAATATAAAATAGCACAATACAATATTTAACTAAACAAGGTTATTTGGGAATAACATTTATGAAAGCCAAATGGTTTTTTACTCGGCTATGAAGAAATACAATACAGTGTCACAGCGAAGGTCTGCAAAAAAAATAGTTGCTATTGTTTCAATTTCTTTTGCTGGGAAAAGAAACAACATGAACTTTAATGACATTTCCAGAATTTTATTGGTTCTATATTCTTTTTTAACTTGCTATTCAGTAACATAAATAAAATTAATACAAATTGAACAGCATAAATTCAGCCCTCCTTGAAAAATAAATTTCCAGTGTGGTGCAAAAACTGCAATAAAACAGTGTTGCCTTAGAATGGGAAAGGTCCTTATAATACAGGTATGGGATTCATTATGCGGAAACCCGTTATCCAGAAAGTTACAAATTATGGAAAGGCCATCTCCCATTGACTCCATTTTAACAAAATATTCCAAATCTTTAAAAATTATTTCCTTTTTCTGTGTAATAATAAAACAGTAGCTTGTACTTAACCCAATCCAAGATATAATTAATTGTCATTGGAAGCAAAACCAGCCTATTGAGTTTATTTCATGTTTACTTGATTGTCTAGTACACTTAGAGGCAGATTTACTAAAGTTGAATTTCGAATAAAAAAAAATGAAATTCAACCATCAAAGTTTTTAAGGGTATTTTCAGTCAAAATTGGATTGAATAGATCTGTTTTTGATCAATAAAATTGTTCAAATCATTCTAATGCATCATTCCAATGATTAGAACGATTTTGGAAAAAAATCCTTCGATTTTCAAAAAATTTCAAAAACACTTCTTAAAGATTCCAGGAGGTCCCCCATAGGCTAAAATAGCAATTCGGTGGCTTTCAGATGGAGAAGTGGCGAATTTGAATTTGTTTAAAGAGACAGTACTTCAAAAATGTTTTCAATTCGAAAATAATTTTGGGCTTATTGATAGTCGAAGTTGAATGTTCATGTCTCAGCTGCATCTCTGGAGTATTTGCAACTACTGTATCAATTCTAACAGCTGCCTGTAATGAAACCCAGAGATTCTGCTCAGCAGGGACAAAGATAGGAAATTTATCAACTAAATGTATCCATTTAGAACAGTTGATAGAGTTGACAACCCCCCCAGAGGTGCTTCAGAAGGTGAAAAATTGCACTTTACTCTTTAATATTAGAAAAATGATCACAAATAGAAAATAAAAAGTAATTTGAAAAAGTTATTTCTGGTGATCTATCTGAAAACAACTAGTTTTTTTTTGAAGGTGAACAACCCCTTTAACATCTTCAAATGATTCAAGGGACCTCTGCCATTGACTCCTACGTGACCTTGACTGGTGTATTTTTAGATTTAAGCTATCAATCTTTTTTTTAACCAGAAAATGGGAATTTTGAACAAAGTGGAAAAAACATCAGACGTTAATAAATCTGCCCCTTAAGATTTCTTCCCAACTCAAGGGCAGCACGGAAAATACCACTAAAATTGGGTTTCTGGGTAAAATAGGTTCAACATTTGCTCTCGGGAATGAAGGTAAGGATGAATAGCTATGAGCCTCTTGGGTTAAACAAAGATTGAAATTTTGCTCAGTTTTGGCTGACTTGAGATATAAATCATCACAAATGATGAAAATTACTATGATTTTTAATTGATATAGATGTTTTTTATATTGAAGCTTGTTCTATAAATTTAGGGTCAAGAGAGAAATTTCTGCACAGAAAATTAAAAGGTTTAATTTTCTAAGCTATTATACCAAAAACAGTGTATTGAGATGGAAGAGAGCAGGGCACTTGTCCAGTAAAGTTTTGACAGTTGGTTCTCTATAGCCATTTTATAAATACTGTTTATAGATGAGCTAAAAGTCATTTGCCATATTTAATACCATACTGAGCAGTAACAAAAGTTTTTTAACTGCATATTCCTCATTTGATTTGCCTATTTTAATTACTCACAGGCAGGTTACACTTATGGGCAGATTTATTAAAGGGTGAGTAGTTTTTCCATGAACAATTGGAATTTTTGAGTAAAAAAAAAACTTTTATCAAGATTTTTTTTAAAAACTCTATAAATAGCTTGAATCTGGAAATAGAGCATCTAAAACCTGTCAAGGTCATGTAGAAGTCAATGCCAGATGTCCCTTGAACCATTTGAAGATGTTACTAGCCTTCAACACTTCAGCATTTTTGGGCTGTTAACCCCAAATTCACTGCTTCAAGTTTTTACAATCAAGTTTTTTTTTCTCTTAAATTAAAGACCATTCAAGTTGAGAGTTAATTGGAAGTCTAAAAAGCTCACATACTACAGCTCTAAAATTCTACCTTTAATAAATACCCCCCCTTAATCATTTCGAGACAGGTATAGTTCCAGTGTTACCCAGTTTTATCTGTAATAGCAAATGCATTTATTATTTTTATGAAATGTAATATGAATATATGAACTTTGCATCATATAGAACTGTGCTTTAAATCTATTTAACTTGTTTTATAGAAAAGAAACCAATCAAAATAATTACTGATAAGAGAACTCAAGTGCCTGTTTTTGTCATGTATCCATCTTCTACATTTATGCAATATTAAAGATTCTTTAATTACATTCAGACTATTTGAATAAACTACTATAACTTTGTAGGAGGTTTTACAAAGCTTCCAATTACATTTTTAATTTTTATATAAATTTAAGAAGCAGCTGATCCATCCAGCTGAACTAAACAAATGTTACCCACAGTTCAGCAATTTAATTACAGACAGAAGGAAACCAAGAGCTCAGCATCATCTCTAAGAGGCCCTTTGAGAATGCAGGGATGCTGAAGCAATTACAAAGTAGCTTGAATGTTATTTACAAGCCAGACAACTATATAATCAGTATGTGTTCATGGGTAGAACCATTGCAAGTACAGAGCTAACATATTATGGTCTATTTTGCCATGTAGGACAGTCATTTTTCTATTTTTTTATGTACAAGCTCAGTTAGTCATCCATCATTAGTACTTTACTAGACTGTGAATACAGTGTATTAAGAAATACTTTTCTCACCTTTTTACCAAAAGAATGGGCAGAAAAGCATATACGTATTCACCCCAAATTAACCTTAGGCTAGACTGTGCAAATAGGCATTCCTGACAAATTTCATCCTAACTTTTAAGTCCATTAAGAAAAGAGTGTCTTTGTTTCTTATGTTTCTTGCCCCTGGGTTCTTGTTTTTAAGTATTAAAACATGTATGTTTCATAGAAGCATTGTTAGAAAAATCCATCAGTACACTTTCCCTTTTGATTTATATTTTTTTAAATATTTCATGCCCTTCCACATATTGCTTAAAGGGATACTATCATGGGAAAATAGTTTTTTTCAAAATGCATCAGTTAATAGTGCTACTCCAGCTGAAATCTGCATTGAAATCCATTTCTCAAAACATCAAACAGATTTATTTTTAAAATCTGACATGGGGCTAGACATATTGTCAATTTCCCAGCTGTCCCAAGTCATGTGACTTGTGCTCTGATAAACTTCAGTCACTCTTTACTGCTGTACTGCAAGTTGCAGTGATAATACCCCTCCCTTGCCACCCAGCAGCCTAACAACAGAACAATGGGAAGGTAACCAGGTAACAGCTCCCTAACACAAGATAACAGCTGCCTGGTAGATCTAAGAACAGCACTCAGTAGTAAAAACCCATGTCCCACTGCGTTCCATTCAGATACATTGAGAAGGAAAAACAACAGCCTGCCAGAAAGCAGTTGCATCCTAAACTGCTGGCACAAGTCACATACCAGGGGCAGCTGGGAAATTGACAAAATATCTAGCCCCATGTCAGATTTCAAAATTTAATATAAAAAAATCTGTTTGCTCTTTTGCAAAATGGATTCCAGTGCAGAAGTCTACTGGAGCAGCATTGTTAACTGATGCATTTTGAAAATAATATGTTTTCCCATGACAGTATCCCTTTAAGGATTAAAGTTCTACACTGCAGGCATGTACAGGTAGGGGTACTTCATTTAAACAGGCAGTCAGGGCACAATGCTATCAGAAAAAGATTCCCTTTTGTAAATATTGTATAGCAATCAATTATGGGCTTCTTTATTGTGATATTTGTGTGTGTGTGTATCAGGGGCACCTCCAGCCCCAGACCATGCTGCAGAGTAAGAAACAGAGAACATCATTGCTTATTAGCCTCACAGAAATGGCACCCATCCAAAGGGAACCTATTCTATGATGCCATGCTCGCTATACTTCAGCCCCCCCTAGCAGCAATTGGTTCTTCTGGCTCTACTGTTATTCTGAGTACACCATAAAACATTTAGGTGCAAATTCACTAAAGCGGGAAGCGGCTAACGCTAGCACTAATTCACCATCGTTATGTCAATTCGGCAACTTGCCGATTCACTAAACAGTGTCCCTGGCAAACCCTCACGCCAGGCAAAGTTGCGCACTGATGAAGGGACGAACTACGCTAATTCACTAAGATGAAAATTTTTGTGAACGTTACCTCTTACGCTAGACGTTACTTCGCCAGGTCAGACCTGCCGAAGTTCAAAACAATAGATAGGTGTTTGGGGAAAAAAACTTGAACTGGCGTCTTTTACCTTTTGTTGGGTGAAAATTTTTTTAGGGTTACCCTCCTTCCCCCCACATTTCCTAGCATATGGAAACGCAACCATACAGTGGGCACATGTTTAGGGCAATAGGACAACTTTATTTTATTTATTAAAGGTTTCCTGGGCTTGTGTAATGTAATGTAGTGGGTACAACATACACCTCTATTATACGCACCGTATGCAAATTAGTCATCGCTAGCGTAAATGCGCTTTGCCTGGCGAAGTAACAGTAGCGCAACTTCGCTTCCGTTTGCAGCCCTGAGCGCAAATTCTCATCTTAGTAAATTTGCGTAGCGCTGCCAAAGTGTGGTGTATGCCGATGAAGCTGTCGCTAGTGCATTTTCGCACTTTAGTGAATTTGCCCCTTATTGTGAACTTGAATGGTTTACCATCACTTAGCATTTTATTATTGGTTTCTGCTGATTTGAGCACAAAGTAATTTGAGTTATTAAATTTTCTTTTTTTGTGCTGAATGTTTTTTTTTTACACTACAAACATCTTGGTGATGGTCATGGGCTTATCTGCAACAAAGTTTGTAAACAACAGATGTACTTTAAGGAGCAGATTTACAAAGGGTCAAAGTGAAAATTCAAATTAAAAAAAATTTGAATATCAAGGTCATTTGATGTGAATTGAAAAAAAAATTGATTTGAATTTTAAAATTCGACCAAAAAAAATCATACTGTCTCTAAAAAATTCGAATTCGACCCCTTGCCACCTTAAACCAGCCTGGTTCTAATCTAGTCTTGCAATGTTACGCTCATGAAATTACTCTAAGGAGAGCTTAAACATTTGAGATTAGCTCACAGAAAAATGCACTCACTTTCTATTAATTCTTTTCATTCCTATGGGTTTCTAGAATCATACAGCTAAATAAGTTCATCATTTGAAGAAAAAAAATCCCATGAGAATGAATAGAAAGTGATTGAAATTTTCTGTGATGAGCTCTAACCTCACATTTTGCTAGACCTACCCTTATATATTTACATGGTAGTAGCTATCTAACACAAATAGAAAGAAAAACATGTAATTGTTCAAACAGACCATAAATGGGAAAACAATTAGCAATATTTCAATCTACATAACTATCACCATCACCAGTAATACAGTGATGAATTTAGTAGCAGAAACAAAGCTTGTTATACTGTATCTCCAGTAACCTGTCGCAATCAGATGTTGTTTTTAATCAGGAGACCAGTAAGTAATGGTACCTGGCAGTTATTGGTCAAAGGTTGCATATTAACTTAAAAATATATTGCCCTTAATATACACTGAAATGCCAATGCACTGATTTTATTTTTAAATGAACTTTTAAATGGTTCTTTGATGCTTTTGATTACATTGGTAGTAAATGACACAGTATAATTCTTTATGGACTGGACTGGAAAGAAATCTATATTTAAGGAAAGAGAAAAATAAAAAAAAGGACTGTTTTACTTGCAGCACTAAACCCGTGAGATTTTGCTGCACTATGAACAGATCAATTCTGTACCAAAACTTGTAAAATGAGAGCTCCACTCCCATCTTATTACTGAGCAGAATATGAATTCCCTAGATTAAATTTCTTTGGAGCTAGCCTTGTGTTTTACGAGTGCACCTCTCTAAGAATACTAATAGATTTACTTTACCATTTTTGAATATTGGAGATATTTTTTGTTTTAGCAGGGGTGATATATTCAAGGAGAAAGAAGGGATTGCAAGGTGTAGATCCACCTCTGACTCTGGGCTGATTCTTTCCCGAAACCCTTTGATAATATTAAACAAAAGCTTCTTCCTCAGAATAGAACAATGTAGGCTTGTTTCCTGTAAGGCAGATGTTCATTTTATCAAAAGGGTTACATCTGAAGCTTTCGGAGGAAATTTAAAATTGCTTTGGAAGACACTTGCATCAGATATGTACATTTAAATTGCCTTAAGGGAAAGAACCAAAAATAATTATTCTTGTTCTCTAATCTACATAATAAACAGGTTTTAACAAATTCTTGGTGAAGTTTGAGGCATGATTTAAAAAAAAACAAAAAAAAAAACTGTCTGATTTTAATCCAAGGGTTGTAAATTGGTTCTAAATCAGTCACTTAGATCAAGGTCTCTTTCACCTTGCTTTAACTATGTACTGTATAATTCTCCTCTGATTACAATAGCATTCACATAGAAGCAGTGTTTATCTGTTAAAGAGATTTTTATTCAGCAGGAGGACTTTTTATTGTTGCAGCACAGTTTTTCTGTACAAAACGGAGCTCAATGGAAATTATACAAGAAAAGCATATATCCTTACAGTACTGGTATCGGATCAATTATCTAGAAACCTGTTATCCAGAAAGCACCGAATTATGGAAAGGCCATTTCCTATAGACTCCATTTTATTTATTTATTATTTTTACAAATTTTACAAAATGTGCAAATGTTTTTTGTAAAAAATATAAAACCATACCTTGTACTTAATTCAAACCAAGATTTAGTGAAGCCTTCCTGGAAGCAGAACTGACTAGTGATGTGCAGGTCAACTAAAACTGGACCTGCACCCGACCCTAACATGGCCCAGCAGCGCCGGCACCTGACCCTAACCTAGTGCGATCCTTCATTTATATACCTGCCCCTTCCTGCTGTGACATCACAAAAGGGAGCAAATCACATCAGGAGTGAGTATATTAAAGAGTACACAAGAAGGCCGAAGTGGGGCAGTAGAAGGTTGCAGGCAGGGTGGACTTAGGAAAAAGTTCAGCCCAAACCAGCACACACATCCTGCGCAAATCTGCCCATGCACACCCCAGGCTTCAGGCCGACCCCACATCACTAGAACTGACCTATTTGGGTTTATTTGATGTCTACATGATTTTATAGTAAACTAGATCCAAATTATGGAAACATTAGTTATCCAGAAATCTCATTAACAGGTTCCATTTCTGTGCAGAGTGCATGCAGTACCTTTTAGGATTTTGGAATATAAAAGGATGATATTTGATATATACTATATCAGCTGACCCTTTTATAGTGTTAGCACTGAACTAATATCACCATATGTGATCCTAACAGTTGACTTCTGCTTGCTAAAGGCTATTTTTGTTTCTATTTTTGTTTCTTCCTGTTATAGTATGGTGAACCACTTCCATGTCTTTCAAAAATGGCTTCTGTCCAGGAAGGATTGGCTTTCCATTTTCCTTTGGGGTTTTTGCAGAAATCATATCAGATGGTTTCTACACTGTTCTAGTAGAGGGTAAATCTATTAGGCTGGGTGTGCTATGGAATAAAAATATATAAAATCTAAAGGATTGAAATGTATCTTACCATGTCCCACCAGGCACATCCAAGAATATAAAGTAACAAAATATTTATTATTCCATGCCAGTCACTAAAGAGTATCATGGCATATTTGCCCAACGCGTTTCGACCAATCTAGGTCTTCATCAGGGGCACAAGACCAAAAAATCATAAGTACAAAAAATAAGAAACAAAAAGGCAGAAAGAACCCCTCTCCCCAATAAGTTTATATACCTTGAGATTGTTCAAAACTGGAAAGCGCGCTAATCAGCGCGTCTGACGTCACTTCCGCCCCCTGAAAGGAAATGCACTAAGTATGTAATACACGTGTGGAATGCAAATGCGTTCCACCAACCGGAAGTGCGGATGCGCGATCAACACCTGCATAACACTCGCGAATCGCACTTGGAACGCACATGCGTTCCAACATCAAAAGATGCCAATACTTATTTGTTACTGTAAAGAATACACAAATTTCATAGTGCCAATTATGTATAACGCTTTAGATCTAGGATCCCTACATAACCAACAATTTACTTGAAGTACAGGGCTGGGCTAAGCCACAATATAAAGGCACCCGATCCCTGAAATATACAATAACTAGGAAGAAAAATTCATTAGGAAAAAAAATTAAATATAGGGTATCTCTAGCAAAACGTATTTATTGCAGGAGGCGGAAGTGACATCAGTCCGGTCCTAAAAACATCCCAAACCGATACATAATATTTTGATGCATATATAGCATCAATTATTAAAAACAACAACACAGAGTCATCATTTACATCCACTAATATTGGTCAGTTTTGTTATATCATCCCATTATCATATCATGATGTCCATCTGAAATCCTCAGGACTCCAATCCTCATATTCTATTATTGATCCAATGGATCAATCGACCTATATGGAAAAAGGAGGGATGCAATGATTATCTGGTGTATCAAAAAGTAAGTATATACATAACATCATGTCAGTGGGAGAAACAGAAACACACATCAGAGGGATTAGAAACAGAGGTATGACATCTTCACAAGCTGAATGTTGGCCTAACTGAATTATCTTGTCTGCAGAAAACATGACAGGTTTAATATGTCATTGAGTCCCAATGGAGTAACAGTCTCAAGTCGAAAAATCCATTCAGCCTCTTTACGCAATAATAGAGTGTCTTTATCTAACCCTCCACTAGATGATATCACTAATCTATTTTATGTGATTATTCCTGGAGTCTAACTGTGGGTAGCCTCCTTTTGGATCTGCACCTCGCACTCACGTGAGTTATTTTATTTAAAGTTGGGAGTGTGCGCCTACTGCTTTATTTTTTGCCACCAGGCACATCCACTTAAGTAGAAAGTTATCATATGCTTTTCCATAAAACTGAATGCCACAACATCTTGTGCTATGGTGCACAGTGGGAAGTATGTGATTATGTCAAAACAAAGTTGTTCTGTAAGGTATCATTTAAATATGAGCTTGGCAGCAAGCTTCACAAGTATTCTGACAAACTAAATGAATAAAAGACCGGGCTTGTTGTTCCATCAGCCGGCTTAATAATATAAGCAATGTCAAGGAAAGCGCATAATTTTTCCTAATGCATACTGTCACGCCATCATAGCGCTGGCCCTTCTATGCTATAAGTACACTGGTAATTCAACAGAGAACAAAACTCATTTTTAAAGAATTAGTAATTCTGTCATTGTGTTAAATGAAGTGTATCATTAATACCAGTGAACCCTAAGGAAAATGTGAGTGGATCAGATTTTGCTAATGAGGACTAAGGAAAAATATGGCTTACTTCCTGAATAATTTATCACTGAGATGGATTTGCTAAACACTGTAAATACACAGAGAAAACTCTGCAGTTTGAGGTCATTTGAACAACACAGAAGGGGAAATAAACTGCATCTGCAACTCTTTCTGCATATACGACTCTCTAAGGTTGGCTTTTGTTGGACTAGTGGCCAGGGTCAGACTAGAGCTCTCTAGGATTTTAAACAGAGCCATCATACTGGCATATGTGTGTCCCACCAGGGTAAGAATGAGTTGTTATGCAGCGAATAATAACAGAAACAAATTTTGTTCCCCAAGGAGGAATCTGGATGCAGCCATTTTCTATATTTTAGTAAGGGGGAGAAACATTTGCCAAATGCTACATTAAAAACCAAAAATGTGGCTCTACCAGGAGTGGCTTTATTGTCGTTTTTTAAAGTTTTTTAACTCACCTCATTGGCGCAGCACCCCTGAACATGCCTCAAAGATAAAAAACATTCGTTATTGAATTGACATGAGTTCTTGGACTAACACAAGGCACTATAAATAGTATACATTTGTTTAAAATGAGAGAATAATGGAAAATTGTTCTCCTTCTCTGGTTGTATTATATTATGCAACAACAGAATTTTACACATTACATGCCTCCGTTGGCCCTCTGGAGCCAATAAACAGTTGTGCACTTTTCTTACCACCTTCATTGTGCTACAATATAAATGGCATAGAGAATAGAGGCATAGAGAACAGCCTAAAATGATTACTCACCCCCATTGAATGTCATTCCCCTTACAAGGTGTTAAGGGGTCCAGGTTCACTTGACAGAAGAATATTCAGACACAGCATCTTAATCGACGGTGTTTTGACTTAGCAATATGTCAACTAATAGTAAATGACCTGTGCCAGCAGATATTGTTTTTGAGATGAGAGCAGATCAATACAGAAAACCTCTGATTGAGTCTCTTTTTATACACTATAATATGGTATTTGCTTTTGTAGCAGTTATCATGACTGAGGCTTGCTACCTGTAACTGATGTAAAAAGATTTTAACAGTCTTTAAAACAATCTTCAATCATCATATAGAAACAGTACACTCAATTTTAAATACATTTTAAATAATTTTTTGTATGTAGAAACATTATATTTCATTCAGATTCAGATATTCAGGCTAACTGGAAACTCAGGAGAGGCCGGCTATAAGCTGTATACTGGGTGATGCACCAATACATCTGCACAGGACTCTGTTCGATCCAGGCAATGGCAGAGGGACCAAAATATCATATTAGTCAATTTGGCCCACCATCATACTAGTCTCATTGTGTATAGCCAGCTTTCAGAAACTAGTGTCTTCTTTTTTGTTCCACATTGTATATTGATTTATAATTGTATATACTTTTTGCCTAGAAACATTCCGAACTCACCCATCAGTATAATGTTAGTAGCAAATGAAAATACTATTTCATTTTCCTCTGACTGTAAGACTGACCTCTACAAATTTATGCAAATCATTCTATTGGATTTTTGAAAGATATTTTATTCAAGGAACTTTTTTTCCTTTCAAATACATTCATAATTTTTTTAAACCAAAAAGTACAGGTGGAATAACTTTAATAAACTGTGCAGACTGCATAGAAAATCAGTTGAGTCATTAAAGTTATTGCTCATAAGTCATAAGTCAAATGTTGATTTTTATTTCAAGTAATGCTGGAATTTCTTAAGAAAAATGCAAAATTCACAATTAGCATATAAAATGGGTTTTAATAACTGTAAATCAGACAAGTTCTGGAAGACATACTACTGGTGAATTGCAAGAAGCAGACCTAAAAGAAAGACAAAGTACAGATGCAACAGGCGCCAACTTGGCCAACATCTTCAGAGCTGTTACTAAACAGAAATTTTATACAAAGTGCTCCTGCAAAAAATTTTATTAAAATATTGCAAAGATTGCACTAGGTCTGGTATATGGCTATATCAACCAATCAGAAAGTTCATACAGTTGTCACTTCTTTAATAGCAAAGGATTGATTGGGTCAATTGGGTCACTGGACCTTGTAAGTAACTTTTATTATATTACTTTTTAAATATTACTTTGGTAATGTTATCAGCTCTATTCGTGCCATAAGATGGTGGCTAATGGACTTTGTAAGAAAAGTCTGATTAGAAAATTCTATGATTAAATGTTTAAATGTGTAAAATATTAACAACTAACAGTTGCAATGTACTTACAGGGAATTATACCATGAGTGACACAATTAGAATCCCCAGTTATAAGCTGTTTTGTATTATATACTATAGTAACAGTCTCCTTAGTTCATGTGAGAGTACCTAGTGGTCTAGTGGAGGTGCAGTGGGGATGCCCACTGTATCTTTCTTCTTCTGCGCCGTTTTGCAAATGACATGTGCTTGCATTGCTTCCTGGTTTGATGTGTGTACTGGGTCTGATGTCATCACATTTGCCACAAAATTTAAAATTTAAAGGGACCTCAGGCAATAGCTCACTGCCTACTATAGGTCTATTTTCATAGCCTGGGTGCTATTTCTAAGTGTTCTGATCTGTACCTGACCCTGCCTGTCCCTGATATTGTCTAGTCCACTGCCTGTCCTGACCTCTGCCATGTACTGACTATTTTCTCAGATCCTGCTTTGTTATACGATATTGGTGTGTTTGACTGTCGGCCTGTGACCATGACTACTCTCTCATCCCTTGAATCTGTACTGCTTCTCCTGATTGGTATCAACCTGGCCTGTCCCTTGACCATGATCCTTGTTCTCTGTTCCAGTAATAACGTTTGGTTCCCTATCCTGCCCAGAACCCTTTCCCTGGTCCTCTCATGTTAAGACCTGGCAGCACCCGAGTAGCTGAGTGTTCCTCCTGAAGTGAAAGGGGATTGTTTCAGGCGGAAGAGTGAGCTGCAACTGGGACATTGGCACTTGTTCTGGGCTTGGGACTCCGTTTGTAACAGTTCCCTCTACATCCTAAGACATCCCTTTCCTCTCATGCAAATCCAGTTGGTCTCCAGATTCATAATCTTCATTGTGCAGAGTGAGCTGAAAAAAGTATACGTTGTGCCTAAGCATAATGTCACTCTTGACTGAGTGGCTGTTGACCACTTCGATTTTTTCAACAACATAAGCAGGCCTGTTTGACAAAGCAGCAAAAGGAAATGTAGGCTACAACTCCCCCCTCCCCCCATAATGCTGTTTATTACATTTTCTTGTTTCCTCCTAAATGCTCAGTTCATTGTTGTTCAACTGTGTCCATATAGTAGGATTACATGTTTGGGGCCAGATTGTAAGAAAAGGATGATGTCATGCATAGAGATCAGTGGGGAAAACAAGAACTGAATTAGAAGGAAAGTATTTTCTCCTTGAATTGAAGCATGAGATAGATTTTTCCTCACTGAATTGTATCTGGTCCATAGATGGCTATGATCAAAGCTGATACTTAGTAAAAAGGACAATAATACACTGAATAAACAGGGTGATGGGAATGGTAGAAAGCAAACATCTGCCATCTGGTATGATAGATAATGTATAGTGCATTGTGATGGCGCTATTAGTGGTTGCCACCAGGTAATTATTATTGCTGTTGTTCTCCTAGAGACAGAAGCATGGTTATCAAGGTATCCCATTTGCTAAGTTCATTAAGTTATTGTAGCCACAGGCACAATATTAAAATAATCATTCTTTTTCATTCATCATAAAGTAAATAAGAGAACAAGAGGGAAATACAGATAGGGAATTCACTTAAACATTTGTTACAGGTGATTGTGCAGTGTTCTTTGGTTTACTAATATGCCAGGAATAGTTTATGAAAATGGAGACAAAGGATAGCTTTAGATGGTATTTACATGTATAAATAATACTTCTTCTTCATCTATAAGATAATACCACCTGTTTCTTTAATACAATGACTGCAACTAATCTATATCACTCTGTATTTGTAGTATTTGTGTGAGACCTTTTGTTCAATATAGAATAACTTTATAAGCATTACTGTGCAGTGGGTTTAGCACTTTTCTGTATTATAACGTGTTTGTAAAGACAAGGAAGGCCACAATCAATCGCACAGTCATTATTTCTGTCTTCACTGCAATCAAATGGAGAATCAGATGTGAATGTAATTATAGTCAGGAGGGTTGCTAGCTGATAGCAAATGTAGTTTAATATCTCAAAAGCTGTCTTTCAGATCTCAGCCTGGAGCATTCCTTACATTATTTTCCTGACCTATAATCAATATATGCATTCCAGACACCCTGGACATTCTCTGGGCTATTATATTACTGGTAAAAAAGTAATTAGTCCATCATCAAACCCCCATCTTAATTTCGAGTCCCAGATTCCAGTCCCAGTGTACTTCAGATTTCATGTTTGCCATGTACACCATCAAGCCTGCTGGGAAGTTTAATTCAGAGTGACTGTGAGAACCATTAATATCTAGATATTTTCATGTTTAATTAAATGTACAAACTACTTTTTTCATATAGCTTTTAGTCCATCTCACCATTTTGTGAGAAGGGCAGAAATGTTGCTGCTCGGTTTTATCCATGCAATTTGTGATCTTTACATTTTTCAATATATATGGGTGCAACTATTCCAAGCAAAAGAAAAATGTCAAGTTAGATGAATAAGAAAAAACAGTGCAGGCTGTGCTTCAACGAGGTTAAAATCTAGGTCGTTCAGACACTCAGACCTATAATTGAGAAAAGAAGATCTGTAGAGCAGGGCACGAGAACTAGTGATTATGGGGGATGGGTAAAATTACTTAATACTTTAATACTACCCTTTAAATACAATACATGAAAATGATTACATTTACTCACACAGCAGCAAACAGTAGCAGTGGATTGTGCTATTTATTTTCTGTTCACACAATGAGTAGCAATAAATACAATTTCAAATTGGGGGGTCACAAAAGTGCAATAAACCGAAATTGTAGAAAATGTTCATTTGTTTATTAGTTAAGTATTATATAGTTAAACTGGATTTAAGAGAACTCAAAAACCTTAAACCACTTTGCATATATATATATAAATATATATTTATGATGAGGTAAGTAAGATGCTGGACAGTGGGGGGGCAGTAAATGTGATCTATTTGGATTTTGCCAAAGCATTTGATACCGTGCACCACAAACGACTGCTTTCTAAACTAAGGTCTGTTGGGCTTAATGAAGTCGTTTGCACATGGATAGGGAACTGGCTACAGGATCGGGTACAGAGGGTGGTTGATAATGGTACATTCTCTACTTGGAGTAAGGTTCTTAGTGGGGTCCCTCAGGGCTCGGTGTTGGGTCCACTTTTATTTAACTTGTTCATTAATGACTTAGGGGAGGGTGTATCGAAAATCGAATGCTAATCGAATATCGAGGAAAATCAAATATTTTTTGGGGAATAATAGTAAATTTGCCCCTAAGTCTGTCAAGTTCAACCCCTCCAAATTAAAACCCAGCATACACACACACACCCCTCCACTCTTTCACACAAACCGTATATGCCCATAGCTATACTAACTGTAGATTTTAGTATCAAAATAGCTTTTGATATTATGTCTGTCCAAAAAAATCATCCAAGCCCCTTTTGAAAACATCAACAGAATGAGCCATCACAAAATCACCCAGCAGTGCATTCCACAACCTCACTGTCCTCACTGTGAAGAACCACCTATGCTTTTTGCTTCCTTTTCTTCTAGTCTGAAGGGGTGGCCTCTGATGCGGTCCCCTGATATTTGTCTATAATGTCCTCTATAATTTGTCTGTAATGTACTTGTAAAGTATAATCATGTCCCCTCGCAAGTGCCTTTTTTCCAGAGAAAACAACACCAACCTGGACAGTCTCCCCTCATAATTTAAGTCTTCCATTCCTCTAACCAGTTTAGTTGCAAGTCTCTGCACTCTCTCCAGCTCATTTACATCCCTCCTAAGGACTGGAGTCCAAAACTGCACTGCATACTCCAGATGAGGTCTTACTAGGGATCTATAAAGAGGTATAATTATGTTTTCATCCCTTGCGTTTATGCCTTTTTTTTATGCAAGATAGAACTTTATTTGCTTTAGTAGCTACAGAATGACACTGCCCATTTATCAACATTGAACCTCATTTTCCAGTTTGCTGCCCAGTTTCCCAATTTAGACAGAGTGGCAGCATCCTGCATGGAACCTATAGTTCTGCTCAAAAATAGAAACCGTACTTTCAATGCCCACATCCAGGTTATTAATAAACAAGTTTAAAAGCAAGGGACTCGGTGCAGAGCCCTGTAGTACACCACTAACAACACTGGTCCAATTAAAAAATGTTCCATTTACCACCACTCTTTGTAGTCTTTCTTTTAACCAGTTCTCTATACAGGTATAAATAAAATTGGGCTCACACTGATTGACTTATGTCCTTATGAGGGGTGTTTTTTATTTAACATATATAGCAAGCATTAATTAAGTGAAAAGAAGATTTGTCCAGGATTAGATGTTGAAAGCAAAGACACAGCTTGAATTATGCTGCAGGGCAAAACATGCATACAGATATGTTTGTTCCTTTCCAAGTCATCATCAGACATTATGAGCCTTATTTATTATAATTTGGATTTGTTTAATTTAAATTTTTTAGAGGCAGATTTACTAAGGGTCGAAATTTCGAATAGAAATAAATTCAAAATTCGACCATCGTGTTTTTTTGATCAAAAATTTATAATTTTCGTTCTAATTGGTTCGTTTTTGATCGTTTATAAAACGATTGAATTATTCGAATGCATAGTTCGATTCGAACGATTTTGGCCAAAATCCTTTGAATTTCAGAAAATTCCAAAAACACTACTGAAAGTTTCCAGGTGATCCCACATAGGCTAAAATAGCAATTTGGTAAATTTAAGGCAGCAAAGTCTCAAATTAAAATTTTTGAAAGAGGCAGTACTTTGATCGAACTTCATCAAATTTTAAAATTTAGATTTAAAAATTTTTTTATGTATAAAAAAATATAGTTGAAGTAGCCAAAAATTACTGCGAAATTTTAAATTTTTTTAATTAAAATTTTCACTTCGACCCTTAGTAAATCTGCTCCTTAGTTTTAATAATCTCACAATTTAAAAAAGCTTGAATGTTACCTTATTTACTAAAAAATCTGAATATAACAAATCTTGAATGAATAAGACTTGAAAAAAACTTGAATAAAACAAATTTAGAAGCTCAAAACCACTTACAGTTGAATTGCTTAAATCTACACAGCCATGCAAGATTCCAAAGTTTTTCTTAGCTTAATAAATGCTAGATTTGAGGTTATAATTCAAGTTTGCCAGTCCATCAAGTTTATACCTTTACTTACCAATATTGAGTAAGATGATAAAAATAGCCCAAACATCAACCATTCCAATTTTCATGGCTGAAGGAATTATTCTACTGGCTATCATCATTGCAGGATTACAAAGTGACAGAAGCCTTCAACAAAGAAACTCTTGCTTTACAGTGATACTGACACTAAAAAATTAATTTTAACAAAGGAATGTACATTAAATGTTACTTATAGGTCATGTTGATCATTTTTTGCTGAGAGGTTTGTTTTTGTATATAATTGTTAGTTGAAGTTCCTAAGCCTGACTCTCTGCCAACCTGACTGTCCCATCTCAGCCTGTTAGTTACAGTTTCTAATGCTAACGGACTCCTGCTGCACAAATATGGCAGCCCCCTCATACAGAAACATGGGGGATCAGACAGGTAATGTAAAAGCATCATGCAAATACTTTATGGCAAAGTTAGAAGTAGCTTTCAAAGCCAATATTATAATAGATGTAATTTCAGGTGTCAGTATCTCTTTAATGATAAAAAATTTTTTTATTTAACTCATTCTGCGTGTAGGTCATTGTATATCTTTTCATTGATATGAGGCAAAAGCAGGGCTGCCAAAAGCAGTCCTACTACGGTAACAGTTGGCTGCTTATGAGATGACATCCTGTGCATCTGTAGCATGAAAACCAAACAACATAGACCATTAAGAAACATCCCAAAAGTCTGAATATTGCTAGCAATACAAAATAATAACATTTGAAAATGTGAAGTTTCAAATCTCCACCTTAAAGCTGCCAAATTGCCATTTTAGCCTATGGGGGACCTCCTTGAACACAGACATTTTTTTAAAAGTTTTTGAAAATCACATTTCCCCCCCAAAATCGTTCCAATCGTTCAAATTGAACGATGCATTCGAACGATTCAAACTATTTTTATTCAATCTAAAACAGACCTATTCGATCCATTTTCGATCAAAAATAGCCTTAAAAAAATTTGATCAGGCAGGGAACAAGCAGGAACAATAGAGTACCGGGCTGGATCAAGCTTGTGGGCTACAATGATCAAGCAACTGGGAGATGCAAGAAGCAAGCTTATAAAGGCCCCAGATTGCTTGATCAAGAACGGATAAGTCAAGTTTGGATGAGGGAACTGTGTGGAAAGGAATGTAAGAGACCCTTTATAGAAACTAGTCAGTACAAGAGGTATATGCTTCTAGTGGCTCACTGAGGTACTGCAGGTGAGCCACTGAAAGTAGCGAGAGTTCGATTACCAGCAGATTCTGACAAAAGTTTTTTCTCCTTGAATTGAATCGTGGCCATGAGGTTTCATGTGATAAACCATGAGATAACTTTTTGTCACTGCCTCTTAATATAATATTAAAAAATTGTGGTTTTAGAGTTTTAGAGTTTACATACACGAGTAGTGATGGGCGAATTCCGGCAATTCGCCGCTGGCGAATAAATTCGCGAAACTGCCAAAAAATTCGCCAAAAAAAATTCGCCGCGCAAAAACAAGTCGCGCGCCGAAAATGACGCAACGCATCGGAAACGACGCGGCGCGCGTCAAAAACAACGCGCGACTCGTTTCGCGAATTGGCGAAAAATTCGCGAATTTTTCGGCGAAGCGAAACGCGCCCGTTTCGCCCATCACTATACACGAGTTGTACTGCTAAAAAATTTCATTAGTGGAAAAGAAAATAATACAAATAAGTAATAAATCTGCCTCTCAGTTGTAAGAAACTTCAGATTCCACCAGACAACCAAAAGTGAAATGTCTATATCAAGAAAATGTAGCTATATTTTAAAGGACAAGGAAAGGCAAAAAAAAATAAATCCCATTTTTACTTTCTTTAATTAAAAATGTGTACTGTTTTTATAAGAAACCTGACTGTATTCAGTTAAATTCTCCCTTCATTTACTGCTGTTTATAGGGATTGTCAGACGGTCTCCAACTGCTGAGCAGGGAAACAATCTGCTCAGCAGTTGGGAGCCCCCACCTTACTTCCCAGCTGTGCAGAAATCCAGCAGCTTGCAGTTGGCAACTTTGTAGAGATTTCTATTGGATTGTATTTTTGCCTTTACATCCCCTTTAATGTTTCCAACTCCAGCTGCAGGGACAAAGATCATGGAGCCAGATTTAAACAGATAAACTGGGATTCTATTTGGGGGATTATTTTGCTGCAGTCACTGGTTCTGCAGAGTTGGATAAAGTTTGTAATAAACAAAACAAAAACTATAAAATCCAAATCAGATTGCATGACAACACAGAAACCAGTGCAGTCTGTATATTCTGATTATTAATTGGTGTATCAGCTTCTGGCAGATATTATTTAACTTGGTCTTGCAAAGATGTATAACAAAGTTACAAGTTGTTGACCCCCAGTGCCCAATTTTTTGATTAGGCTTGTTGTGCAGTAAGTTCATGTTTATGTTTAGTATACAAAATACAGCATTTCTACCCTTATTCTATTTTAGACTTTCCTTGTCCTTTTTGAAAAAACACAGACTGGCATTTGGCAATGTGATTCATTAAAATAATTAGAATATTATATTCCTGAGATTTTCTGTCGAGGACTCCTGTGTTGAAAATCCTGCCACTACTACCTGTGCCATGTTACATTACACCACTGTACGTTATGTGAACACTGGAGCAAGAAAGGCTTCAGATATGGATGTTTGTGTCCATATAACAGCCAGCATTTAACTAGAGCACTATTTTCAACAATTTTTTCATAATACTGATCAGCGGAGGTGAATATTTATGCATTCCTTCCTGTTGAATGTAACCTACTGTATGCTACATGCTTTCTGTTAAGCAAATGAATTGACACAAACAAACATTGCTCATGGCCTTGCTTCAGAGTCAACTAATAATGCCTGAAGAATTATTTACTAGAGAAAACACAGGTTTTCTTTCATTGAATTCTGCTTGATCATTATGCTACCAAAGGAAAAAATAGCATCTATTAAAGTCAATCGTGGAGAATGTTAATGTAGGGTATCTCAGTGCAATATTAAGTTGTAAAGGAGACATTGTTTGTACTAATTAACACAGTAAAGCAGTAGCAGCAACAAAGATGGCCATTAGAGCATCATATGTAAAAATTAAAACATCTCCTGCTCCATGGTTCTTGTTTGACATTAACGTTCCTTAATCCATTTCTTCACTTAGCCATGGCTAGATTGGGAATGCTAGAGGGTACTCATTACATTTTTAATTTTCCATAGAAATATAATCACAACCAGTCTTTAACTGGCCAAATAATGTACAGGTATGGGAATTGTTATACAGAATGCTCAGGACCTAGGGTTTTCCAGATAACAGATCTTTCCATTATTTGGATCTTCATACCTTAAGTATAATAGAAAATCATTTAAACATTAAACAAAGCCGATAGAATTGGTTTGTCTCCATAAGGATTCATTATATGTTAGTTTGGATCAAGTTACTGTTTTATCATTTTTACAATTTTGGATTATTAGAATAAAATTATTAGAATAAAATTGAGTCTATGGGAGACAATGTTAATTTGGAGCTTTCTGGATAAAGGGTTTCTGGGAAAATGGATCCCATACCCGTAGTACTTAAAATTGTATTTGTGTGAGATCCAACTTAATATTTTAACATTTTAGCATAATTCATTATATAGTATGGAAATAATTGTCACAAAGGCTAATGCCCTCTGGCTTAGAAATAGGAGTAGTGGTCAGTGTAACCAAAGTTTATGGTTTAGTCCTATTATTCAAGGGGGCAGATTTATTAAAATTCAAAATTGTGTTTTTCCTATGATTTCAGGGAACTATATCGAAAAAACATAATCTCAAATTTCTTTGAATTCCAGTTTTCCTTAGTCCATTTGTAATCATTAATAAAACAAGACAATTTTGTTGCACTCAAATGTGCATTTCAGTGGAAAGCGAACCTGGAGCAAAATGTTTTCACTTTGCTACACATGTGCACCAAGTGGTTTCATGCCATTTGTGATTTTAGAGAAACAGAGTTTAATCGTGATTTCAAAAAGCTCTAAGACCACTAAATTTGACCTTTAGTAAATGGGCCTCTTTGTGTCTTAACTCTTCTCATTTCCGATTGTGAGCTCTTTACCTCTTGTATTGGTTATTGTTTTTGTATGTTATCTGTATTCTCATAGTGTGTATAATGATTATCATTGTGTGTATTATTATCAATAATAATAGTGCAGGTGATTAACTACCTACAACATCTTACCTCCTCTAGAAGAAAGATTGGATATCTGTGAAGCATAACCAGCATTTTTAATACATTTGATTGAAAAATATTTTTTATCGAAAACCTGTTTATTTTCAAAATACTTTCCAAAGAAGTTCATAGACATGTTGGCTTTGAAAACTATTCACAGTGAGTAATGTGTTTCATTAATGTATTTTAATATTCTTTTTAACTCTATTCTAGAATATAAAGAATTTAAGCTTTTGTTCCTTGACAATTTTTCCCCTCCTACACCCAGGCCACCAGGGTTTAGCAAATGATGTCTCTTCCTTATGCCTTGGCTCAATATGTATTTGATCACCAAGTTCTAGCAGTGAATGTGAATATATTTTCAATGAGTCTTTTCTGACAGTATTAAAGTTCCCATCATACATAATATTTTAATAATACGCTGACAAAAGGAACTATAGAGTTGTATTATGTTTCTGTCCTTGATAATTTCACATATAATGTTCAGTAGTGGAGCTAGAGCAATACAGTCATGCATCATTTCTGCCTTCTTTCAAAAGATGAAAGCCACAGAAACTGTTGAAATATTTCTCCATTCCATTTCATTATTCTGCTAAGATGTTCAATGGGAAAGATCCACATTATTTATTATATTCGTGCTGTATAGTATATTATGGAGATTGAACAAAGTACAATTTAGCTGGAAAAAACATGGTGCTATCTGAATGAAAATAGTATTATGAGAATGTTAAATTATATTGGCGCTGTTCAATGACAATTTAAAGGGCATGGACCTGGTATAAAGTGTCATTTTAAGGATTATATGGTTTAAAATGATTATAGGGAAGCCTGTGGATGATTCCTATAAGTATTATTTTTGATTTATAATAATAAATTAAATATTTTCTACTTTTTCAGGTGTATTTGTGACCATGTAGAAATTTAACACAATGTATGAAACACTGGAGAAGGGTGACATTTGTCATTGGGAAGGTTACTAATAAAAGGCTTTTTATCAAACTACATATTTAAATATGGCAACTGGTTTCCTTATGGGGAAAACTTCATAATTCTCAGCTTATAGTATGAATATTCATAAAAGAAATATAAATATATCGTAGCATATGAATATTCTACAAACAAAAGGCTTCCTCTTTACATTCACTTATAAAATGTAATGCTGAAATATCACTAGGAAATAAACTTCAACTGTACATGTAAGGGGCAAACAGGAAGTAAATAGGATTATAGGTGAAATATATGATAGGTGGAAAGAAGGGGGAATGGTGTCACAGCAGGATGGGAGGCATGAAAATGGATAATATCAAGATTTGGACAAAAGGAAGGATCCCATCTTTTTTATAACCTTTGCATGACAAGGTGCAGCATCCCACCAAATCACCCAGGGATTTGGGTCAAAATGGAGAAATGCTTGTTATGGGCGTGGCTAGGCCTCAGAGTTTTGGCATGTGTGTCTCTGTAGTGGGTGTTTAGTACCTTGAACAAGGATCCCAACATTATGACAGTCATGGCTTTTATTTGTAAACTCTTGGAATTGCTATGCGGGAAAGGGATAACAATGTAATTGTGGATAGGGTCCACACACCCAGATTTGATTTCTTGTACAGGCATTTACAATTCCTAACTTTTATTTTATTTAATATCTAGGCTTGTCCATAACAAAAAGCCTGCTTACATTTTACAATTTACATTTAGTAGTTGTACAAATGATTCACGTTATGATCATACTGTATCACTCAGGACCCTGGAGACGCAGACAGAAGTCATTCTGGAGAAATGCTGTAGATGTGATCACCACAAATCTAAATTGGTTTGAGTTGTAGAGAGTAGAGTTGTAGTTTGTAACTGTAGTACTGAATATCAGATGGTTAACTCATTTATGCCACAGTGCTGTTATTTGTCAATGTGGTTTAAATATATGCTAATGCTATTTAAAACTGTACCTAGTTGCAATAAATTTGATGAGTCTGGAAAACATTATGGAACAATATGAAAATGTAAAATTGAACTGCAAAAAGGCAATATTAGCTAAGTGTGCAAGGCACTGCGGTGCTGTCAGAAATAAATGAATATAAATGTCATTCTCTGCTAAAATGTACTTCATTGACTGATTAATGCAGGAAATAAATTTTATATTTTCTGTGTTTCATTTGAGTGCTCTAATCTCTTCTAAATCATTTTCACCAGGTGACACCACCAAGGCACTGATTAATGACATACTAATAAAGCTCCCTTTGGCAGCCTGAAACTAAAATGTCATCTGAATTGGGCATGAATAATTTCTAGTTAAATAGAGTCTTCTATCAAGACCATAATGTTCTTGTTCCTAATGTTCAAGGACTTTATTTTTCCGAAGCATTTTCAATATGACTCAAAGTGAACAGATTTTACATTTGAATTTAATAGCATTTTGTTTACTGTATCTGGTGAATATATTCTTACAGAAAACTCTTCAGTGCAAGAGTTTTCCTTTGGGTTGTACTGTAAAATATAAAGGGAACCTAAAGCTGGGAAAGTGCCAATTGCCCATAGAAACAGAAATCGTTGGAAATGTGAAGTATTTTAAAACATTATTTTTCTGTAAACTAAGAAAAAAATAGCATGTGGGAAGGGGGCTGGTATTTGGAATATGCTGGTATTTGTGGATGGGCATTCCCTGTGATTTAAGACTTCTACCCCCTGGCTAATAGCCATATCTGTGATGCTGTCTACTAAGGAAGAGGTTTCAGACTTTCACAATATTTATGGTCAGACATCTGTCTACATCCATGGCTAGACATCTATGGTTGATATTCAGAACAAAGAGAACACTGTATTTTGTCATTTGGCTTATACACAGGCAAATATATTCATCTTATGACAAGTCACCCATCTGCACATGCACTTTTTGGGGGCATTAGCATTTAGCAGAGAGGTAAGCTGGGGATCTGGAGCTTAAAGGGATAGTGTCATGGGAAAACATGTTTTTTTCAAAAGGCATCAGTTAATAGTGCTGCTCCAGTAGACTTCTGCACTGAAATCCATTTCTCAAAAAAGCAAATAGATGTGTTAGGAGATGTTATCTGGTTATCTCCCCTTAGTTCTGATGTTAGGCTGCTGGGGGGTGATATCACTCCAACTTGCATTTAACTGACTGCATTTTGATAAAAAAACATTTTATCCCATCCCAGTATCCCTTTAAAGACCAACAAAAGGCAACAGAAAAACAAAGTTCAACAACTTCAATGCAAAACATTCAGGGTTTTCTCACTCTAGGGCTCTCATCCTCTGGAACTTCAGAGCATTCAGGCTTCTCACTCAGCCCTGCTGGCTTCCCCTCCTGGGACTCAGGCTCACTAAACTCTGCCAGTCCCTTCTTCCCTCCAGGGATTCAAACTCACTTGTCTCTTAACTTTTCTTCCCCCCACCAGGGATTTAGGCTCACCAAACTCTGCCAGGCATTTTCCTGCCACACTTCTTTCCACTCTAGGAGGTCTCCGGAGAGCCCTAAGGTGAGGGAACATAGCCCATTCACACAGGTAGCTCCTCTCTCAGCTATCACTTGGCTGAGAGGTAATATTAACCCTACATGTGCTGGGTACATGTAGGGTCTGCAACCCATATCATGCAGCTTAAATGCACTCTTTTCAGTGCACTTTCCTCCAAGACAGTTTCCCAAACTATATATATATATTTATACACAGTGTAAATGTGTAAATGTCACGGTAATATATATACAGAGGCAGTCACTTATATTTGTAAGTTAAATGCGTCATGACTCAGGACTTATTAAAGAAACTGTGTTATCCAAAGTTATCTTAACTCATTTAATGCATTTAACCTTTTCATTAGCATACCAAAGCACCATTGTTTTCAATGGTGAACTCTTTAATTGGATGGGATGCTGTGACACAATATTCTGTGCTAAGTGGGATAAATGGGATAGATGAGTTAAGTCACAACGCATTTAACACACAATCCAAAGTGACTGCATCTGTGTATATATATATATATATATATATATATATATATATATACAAATGTAGGATTTGCCCCAGCACTCTTTAAGGTTCTCAACTGTGTATTTCGGTGCACGTTTCTCCAGCAGACTCCGTCTAATCCCCACTTGATAAACAAAACGATGCAGATGAAACAGCACACGATTCTTGCAAAAGTGTATATTAAGAAATAACACATCAGTAACACATTGTACTGATGTGTTAATTCTTAATATACACTTTTGCAAGAATCGTGTGCTGTTTCATCTGTATCGTTTTATTTATATATATATATATATATATATATATATATATATATATATATATATATATATATATATATATATCCTAAGTGAAAAAAGAGTATTATCTTTGGGGGGAGAAAAATGCTTGCTCTCCCAACCCCCATTTAATGATGTCTTTGGAAGAGATCATGCTAAATAAAGAGAAAAGCAGGTATGGTCTTTCTCCCCCCAAAGATAATACTATTTTTTTCACTTATTATAGGACTGACGCATGGACACTGCCTTGACGGGGCCCGTCAGCTTATGCATATTTTGTACAAACTTTGTAACTAAAAGGGTCTTTTTTGTTAGTTGCAGTTCAGTTGTGCAAATATTCACTTAGGGGTTAAAGGTTGGAGTGCTGGGGAATTTTTTAGTTTTTTGTATATTAAGCCAACCCATGTGCACCCAATTGTTAAGGGATTGAGCTGCATTTATATATATATACAGTGTAAATGTGTAAATGTCACGGTTGGCACCCTAAATTCAGAACAGATGCCAAGCACCCTGTTCTCAGCTCTTGCTTCCACCCATAACCTTTCACCTCCGAAGGAGCCCTTGGCTAATCAGATACCTCCAGGTCTTATTAAGAGAGATTCAAAGCGAGGGGTTCTGAACAAGCAAAGGGACACAACAGTTAAACAGAGTCTTTTGGGAGGACTGTCACGGTACAAGATGTAGACAGAATTCGTAGTCAGATGAGGCTGAGTACAAACGAAGTCAGGCAGGCAAAGGTCAAACCAGTCTGTTTCCAGACAAGGGTCCGGATACAGAAGTCAGGATAGTCAGAATCAGGCAGGGGTCACAACAGGTAGTCAAATCACAGATTAAACAGAAGCTCAAATAGCACAGCAGCACCAGGAACAAGATCCTATAACGGGCAATGATTACAATCCCAAATGCGCCTTTTAAACACTTTAATTTTCACGCCAACTGCGCCTTTAAAATAAACAGAAGCGCACTGCATGTGCCCTAAGAAATTGGTGCCTGGTGGAGACAGAGGAGCGGCGTGGCGGGCATCCCTGCCAATAGCATGGGGGTGTCCCTGCCGCACCACTAGACCACCAGGGAGGTGAGTCATTACATTATATATAGATGTGGTTTCATTCATTTAGCAGTACTAAGAGATTGACTGTCGATTCAAAATGGTAGGATTCTATTATAGCAAAATTTAATGCCATAACGTTTTCCAATCAACTCAAGGTCTTTAGAAAAATTTCTTAGTTTTACAGTACAGCTCCAGCCACACAAATTACTCTTTGGCAGAAAGATTCTAGTTGTACAGTTGTACAGTCTCTAGTGTTTGAGATCTCTAATCAACTGAAGCCCTGGCCAAGGCCGCCCTTTCACTTTCAAGCCAAAATCAATGTAGCCACTGCTAAATATCACTATTTACCTTGTACTTCCACTATATATATATATATATATATATATATAAACACAGTATGTATTTTTCATGTATTTATTTCATTATTGCAATGTTTATTCTCCCTGTGAGCACTTTTACAATAATATGTACAGTACAGTTAGTGCTATTTTATTATTCTATTATTTTAAGTATTCACTCTTGGTTTATTTGGGTCATTTAATACTTCATTGATGGGAATATTTCTTGCCTCCAAACTCTGGTTTTAGCTTTCCTTTCTGGGAGGGGAGATTTATGAACAAAGGCTTTGAAGTACCTGCTCCCCAAGTTCTTATGTAGTATTCCCAGGATATGTCCTGTAACTGCATGGATTCCTATTAAGGACCTGACTTACCAACCAAAATAAATCCCTTTTCCCTGTTGCATGTGTAATACCATATTACCATCCATTTTACATATGCTACACATAAGGGAATTTTGGGGAATATACATAATATATATATATGTTTACTTATAAATTATTTACATGCCAAAAACAATATCCATACCTCCTAGTTAATATCTAAGAACAAACAATACAAATACATGATCCCATGCCTTAGCCCAGAGCTTTGTTTTATAATCTTTGATGTTTACCATTATTCAACCAATTAAGATATCTTCTGGTGTTACTTGCCCTTTGAATATTAAAACCAATTAGACCAACTTTCCCTGAAGAAACGCAATGTGCTCTACTGAGGAACATAGTCTTCAGAACGCAGTCTTCATAACAACAGCTGCTGTATTTGTGCTTATGGCCCCAACAATTTTCATATGCTATTGAATATGCAGAAAACCTCCCAACACCTGTTTCCTTTTCAGACTTTTGAAGACTGGCTATTTTGGCTTTCTCCCATTGTTTGAGCTATTTCTCATCCACATATTCTAGAAAAAAATATAACAAAAGCTGATACAGTTTTCCCAGTTTTAACTTTTGCATTACTAAAGCCCAGCTGAACCTCAACAATGCATTTAAATTACAGACTCATTTGCCTAGGAAAGCTCTTGTAGTCACAAAGTGCATTGTTTGTACTGTTTCCCAAATAAACTTGTTGCACTTCTATGTAGTTGTACTCAGTGCTAATCAGTCCTTTCTGATCCCAGTCCTAATTGGGCCCTGCTGCATCTCTTGACACAGGGGAACCTTGGAGAGCTAGAAATGACAGCAGGCAGAAAATAACTGTTGCACTTGTACCCTATTTGCAACAAAATCAACTTGTAGTTGCATCTATTTTGACAAATAGAGAGCAATTGCGGTAGGCACACAGCAGTTGCACAAAGCTAATTGCCCCTTTGGGGTATATTTATCAAAGAGTGAAGTTAAGAGTGAAGTTCTGCCTCTAGAGGGAAATTCCACCCCTCTCCATTCATTTCTAGTCCATATGCATATAAGGACTAGGAAGAGTTAAAGAGAATAGCACGTCCAAAAAATGAACTTCCTACTGGCATAACTTTGTGTCATACTAATAGGAAGTTCATTTTTTTGAAATAGAACATGATTTTTTCAGAATTGATTATACCCCCGAGGACAGAAATTTTTTTTTGGGGAAAATGTATTAATAAATAAGCCATGTGGATTTGAATAGAGTTTCTTCAGAAAATAGAGAGATAAATTCAGACTTCAATAAATGGGCCTCTTAGGGGCAGATTTATCAAGGGTCGAACTGAAATATCTGAATTGAGCTAATTTTATGAGCAAATTTATCAAGGGTTGAATTTTGAGGCGATAGGAGTTTGTTTTGAACTTCTGTCAACTCGAAATCCAAATAAAAAAAAAACCATAATTTATTTTAAAAATCATATTTTTTAAAATTTGAGTGAATAGGCTGTCAAATATTTGAGTATTCGAATTTCGAAGTACTGTCTCTTTAAAGACTTCGACTATTTGACTACTAAACCTGTCAAATTGATGTTTTAGCCTATGGGGGACCACATAGAACCTATCTGGAGTTAATTGGCAGACTTTGAAAGTTTTTTCATGGAAAAATTTGAATCAAATTTGATCAAATGCACTAAAAATTCTAATTGATCAATTCGAATTTGATCGAATACAGACCTATTTGAATTAAAATAAAATTCAAATTAATTTCGGTTGGTCTTTTTGAATTCGAATTCGAAAGTTTTACACTTCAAAATTCAACCCTTGATAAATCTGCTCTTAAGTGTAAAGTGTACATAAATGACTGCTGATGCTGCAATTCAGAATTTGATGATAGTACAGCAGTTTTATTGCATTATATTTGTATAGTGGCAGCTGAATGCTGAGGATCAATTGCAAACTAAACAGTTATGTCCCATGTCCCCCCCTTCAAGTTCACCTCAGATGTCAGGAGTTTGGAGTGCACTTCCTGTTTGCTACTGCACCCCAATGTAAATGAGTCCCATTTAGATACATTTTCTTCAACTCAGGATTTCAGACCACTGGTTTAACCAATAAGCAACTTAAGGCGCAAGAACCATCATTAATTACAGACACAGTGAAAATAATTAATGACTTAAAAAATACATTATTCAAATAAAGAAGCAGCCTAACGCATTTGGTGCCTTATGGGGCACTTACTCGTAGTTTAACCAGTTGTATTTGTTTAGTAAATATTTCAGCCATGCACATAGTATAAAACATATATAGGTTTGAGTTTACTGGATTATACAAAGTGGAAAAAAACTGAAAAATGTTTTGATTGAATATTATGCCATCTCCCGTATAAAGATTTTTTTAGAATAAAATATCTAAGGCTTTATTATTGTTACCATGGAAACAATCTGACCTTTACTTTTTTCCAATGATTTTATCCTTTTAGATTGTATTCACAGTTCAGTACTTATTTTTAGTTTAAGAGAAATATCACATCTCTTTTGGTTGATTTAAATGTGACCCAAATCATCAGCTATTTCTTTTTGTTATGTGAAAATATTGAGACTGACTCGTGTATTTTTTTATAAAGATTGTTCAGTTGTTAGGGACATGGGTGACACAAAGGCTTAAACTGATTTGTGAGCCTCAGATGCTTATCCTTTTACTTTTGTTTTGTGTGCTGTAGATATTGAAGCTACTGTTTAAAATGTAGACTGTACATATTTAACGCACTTATGTATACTATGCACGTAGCCTTAATAGTGGAATTCTATTGCAAGATATTATTTCTTCTATGGCCAGGTGCAGAGAGCATCACAACGGGGTTTACTCAATCTCATCTTTAGAAAAATAAGTCCATTAGAAACCTTGGGTGGTAAGGGGCATTCGGTAGTTTGCTGTGTAACTCTGTATAAGCTGCAGTGCACCCACTATTCCCTTTGCCCTCAACCTTAGTCACAGTAGGGGAACATTGCCTTGGATTTTGGTTCCTATTATATTAATCTGCAGCTCTATTAGCCTTGGGAAAAAATATCATTGTTTGTAGCTAAGAGAACAAAGAGCAATGAGGGGCAAATATAATAACTCCGCTACTTTCTTAAATATGTTATATAAAACTTAGTTTAACTAATGGCATATTTGAAAAAGAGGAACATTTGGTATAAAATTAAATACGTTTTTAAAACATAGGAAATTTTGTCGTAGGGGCAAATTTATCGTTATTCCCTAATTCGAGGGCTTTTAGTTCTCGAATTGCGCCGAAATTCGATAAGCATTCGACTATCGAATGCTTATTGAATAGTTTTAGGCTATTTTTATTTCGATTTCTCGATAAAATCGTACGATTGAATACCGATCGTTCGATTTCATGAAAAAATCGTGACATTTCCTCCGATCGCTCGAAAAATTAGTACGATTTGAACGATCGAGGCGTTTGATCGTACAAATGTATTCAAGCAGGTGATTGCAAGTCGGTAGGTTCAATCTGGCGAAGTAGGCAGTCGAATAAAATTTTAACGTTAAAGTACTTTGATCATCGAATGGTCTAATTATCGAATATCGGATCATTCGATCTATTCGATATGCTTGAATTTAGCATATACGATGATCGAAATGGCCAAATTTGCATATTCGAATATCCGGAAAAATCTTACGATTGGAATTTGATGGAATTTCAAATTATTCACGTGAATTTTGTAAATCTGCCCCTAACAGTTGAGCTTCAACTTCCACTAAGGGTATGCCTTAACTGGTGCCAAAACCATATATACTGTACTAATGGGCATAAATATCCCCTTTAAAGGGATACTGTCATGGGAAAAAATATTTTTTTTCAAAATGCATCAGTTAATACTGCTGCTCCAGCAGAATTCTGCATTGAAATCTATTTTTCAAAAGAACAAACAGATTGTTTATATTTCATTTTGAAATCTGACATGGGGCTAGACATATTGCCAATTTTGCAGCTGCCCCAAGTCACGTGACTTGTGCTCTGATAAACTTCAATCACTCTTTAGTGCTGTACTGTAAGTTGGAGTGATGTAGCCCCCTCCCTTTCACCCCCAGTAGCCTAACAACAGAACAATGGGAAGATAACCAGCCTGGTAGATATAAGAACAGCACTCAATAGTAAAAACCCATGTCCCACTGCATTCCATTCAGTTACATTGAGATGGAATAACAACAGTCTGCCAGAAAGCAGTTCCCTACTAAAGTGCTGGCACAAGTCACATGACTTGGGGCAGCTGGGAAATGACAAAATGTCTAGCCCCACGTCAGATTTCAAAACTTAATATAATGCTCTTTTGAGTAATGGGTTTCAGTGCAGAAGTCTGCTGGAGTAGCACTATTAAATGATGCATTTAAAAAATAAATAAACATGTTTTCCAATGACAGTATCCCTTTAAGCATCATCTCCAATGGGATAGAAATAATTATTAGCGCTCGCTGACAGTTGCAATGGCCCAAAAATGGACGCAGTATTGACACCATTTATTAGATACTGGCTGCCAAAGACACTTCTTGCACTTATACAGTTGGACACCACTTTTACATACCCAGATTCTACTTATTCATGGAAATTATGTTGCATATTCTCAGTTTAGTGCTGGTAAGGCGGCACTCTTTCGTTCCTGGCTTTTATGTTTTTTTACCAAGTTACGCTCATTAAATTGACAACATTTTCCCACGTGTATGTGCACAATCTGCTGAATGATATTGTTCATTATGGCAGCCAAATTTGCAATAATATTATTAATCAATAATTATGATGATAACCTCATCATGAAAAATAGGCAGACATGAATAAACTGGCTGACATTTTGATAATTGATTGAAATGTTCTCAACTCCTAGAAAGACAGGGCATTAAAAGCAATTGTAGCTGTAAATTATATGTGCTTAATAAAACATAGCAACAGATAAAAGAGCCAGGACCCTTTTCCTGGCACCACCTTTATACAATGGATCATCTATGGTATATACCAAACTAATATGCAAAAATGATCAAAGCCTATCCTTATAAAAATAAATGAAAAAGAATACATACAGTAGTTTTTCCAGTGCATTGATAATAAGGTGATACATGAGCCAGTGCAACTCAGAGCCTACCAACAGCAGTGTATTTGGGCTAATCTCCATGGTAGCCGCACTCACAGGGCTTGATATATATATATATATATATATATATATATAAAAACAAACAAACCGCACTCCAAGGACTTCGTGTCTCAAAAGCCAAGTGAAGGTTTATTCTTGCTCAACATTTCGGCGCTCCAACTGAAGCCATCTTCAGAGGATCACCCTCCTGAAGATGGCCTCAGTTGGAGCGCCGAAACGTTGAGCAAGAATAACTTTCACTTGGCTTTTGAGACACGAAGTCCTTGGAGTGCGGTTTGTTTGTTTTTTGTTATACTAATATGTTGACCAGCACCCAGGCATTTGAGGACAGTTTAGAGTGCACCAGTTGTATGGGATTAAATATATATATATATATATATATATATATATATAATACACAAAAGCCTTGAATATCTTGTAAATTATATCCTTATAAACGGTGAGTTCTGATGTCATTGCTGTCACATATCTCACTGAAACTTGTGTATTATAATAAATAAAGTACCCCCAGTTGCAAAATATGAGGATATTAGAAGTTACCTCGGAGTTCCATGACCTGTATAAAAACACTCGGCCTTCGGCCTCGTGTTTTTATATGGTCATGAAACTCCTTGGTAACTTATAATATCCTTATATTTTACAATAGGGGGTACTTTATTCACTATATACATATATATATATATATATATATATATATATACACACAGTTATGGGAATATTTGGATAAAATTGAGTCTATGAGAGATGAACCAGAATCACAACAGCAGAGGAGTGGAAAGGAGGTGTGTTGGAGACACAACAAATGTATATAGTATATACACGTATACAGGTATGGGACCTGTTATCAAGAATGCTTGGGACCTGGGGTTTTCCGGATAATGGACCTTTCTATAATTTTGATCTTCACACCCTAAGTCTACTAGAAAATCATGTAAACATTGAATAAACCCAATAGGCTGGTTTTGCTTCCAATAAGGATTAATTATATCTTAGTTGGGATCACGTACTAACTACCGTTTTTTTTATTACAGAGAAAAAGGAAATAATTTTTTTTTTATTATTTGCATTATTTGGATAAAATGGAGTCTATGGGAGATGGCTTTTCTGTAATAACAGGTTTCCGGATAACAGATCCCATACTTGTATATCATTTTTTTGTCATCATAATGAAAAACTGTATTATATGTAATGTTAAAAATACTTTTTATAGCCATAATTTTTTTAAATAATGTGTGAACATATTTCCATTCATGAAAATGTAACAATGTAAATTCAGTTTTTTTTTACATTTTTTTGCACAATACATTTTCCACCTGTGTGCCTGAAATTGTGTAAACCATTACAACCTACAATGTAGCAATGCTGCAACGAGCAGTGTATTGCAATGTCAAATCCAAATATTTATATAATGGCTGTTTTAAGTCTTGCTTAGGGAGAAATGTAATTACATGTGTATTTGTATTGAATAATATCTTTATTAAGAACAGCAAATTGTGCAAATATAGAAGAGTTTTTTGGGGGTTTTTTTGCATTTGTATTGTATTGCATTTATTTATATAACACCATAAATGTACATAGTGCTTAATAAAGTGTAAACACAAACAGGGTATCGTTTACATTAGAAAGGGACAATAGTGGTAGTTGCTTCAGTAGACCGTTGAAATGAGATCCCTGCTCTGAAGAGCTTATAATCTTCGGCAGGTTTCCCACTGAAGTCAGCGGAAGTCACAAGGAGTCACAGGAGGCAGTCTGGCAGTAGAGAATCTGCTGTGAGTGACATTAGCCTAATGTTATATTATATCATAACATTGCAAACTGATGATTATACAAGTGCGTTGGAGAAATGAAGATGAACAAAAACATATAATTAGAGAATCCCTTTAGCTTTTCTTATCTTCCCAGGCTGTAAAGCAGTCATAATTAATAAAGATAAGGTCTGCTGATCATGCCTCATTTTCTACTATACACACAGCTGGAATCCAGCTAGGACTGGAAGGAGATAGAAATACACTAATAGGTGCTAAGTTATATATTTAAAAAAAAAATAATAATATAAAGCATAACGTTTTCAGTTCTATTCTAATAAACAAAGCATTCCATATTGAAGTTGAAAGAAATTATCTGGAAAGAAACATTTACACATGGAAACTATCTTCTTATTGTATGGTTAAGTGTGTATGGGGCCTATTATCCAGAATGCTCTGGGGTTTTCTGGATAAGGGATCAGTAATGGGGAATTGTAATAGAAGTCGGTAATGGAAAAACCATTCACTATGCAAAAAGTTTGCCTTTGCGCAAATTTAGTCTAGCTTTTGTGAACCCGGAAACGGTTTAGCGACCACTTCCACCAGTAGAAGAAAGTTTGCGAATTTTATCGTTTGTGTTTATGCGCAGTAAATGTAATAAAACTGCTTACTGAAAAAGTTATGTTTGCTCCAAAAGATTATGACGCCTACAAGCATTTAACATGTGCAATTAAAATTTGCAATGCAATAACAGTTTAAGGAAGAATATTACATTGTGAGATGTGAATTCTTATTATTATTGGTGTGAATTGTTTTTCTCTTTGCAACTTTTATTACATTCCCCCTTATGTCTACTAAAAATCCTGTAAACATTAAAAAAAACCCAGTAGGATGGTTTGGCTTCCAATAAGGATTAATTATACACAGACAAAAGGCTTGTTATTTGTCTATCTATAAATGTCCATCTGTATATTATCATAGACTATTAACACCACATAGAGTTCAGGGAGAATTGGAATTGCAGGGAAAATTGTAATTAAAGGTAAGACTAACGATAAGAGATTAAGACATGAATCCGATTATCATGCCATTGGTACAGAAAAGATAATAGTGGAAGGATTCATCTTTTCACCAGCTAACAAAATAAATGTAACTTCATTAAAGGATTTAATACGGGGGAAGAGGGTGGAAGGACATCTCTATGACAGATAAAAGTAAAGAAAAAAGCATTTAACCTTCTGTACACCAACACCTGCAAGATGCAAATTGAAACTGCATGAGACAAAAGAATAAAATGAAAATGTTAAAATGTAGATTAGAATGACAGCAAGATCATGATAAGCAGCCTAGTTACCTGTAAACTATTTATAATGATTCAGGGTACCGCTGATATTATCGTTTAGTCAGCTTAAATACAATGCAAACTTTAGCAATCACCTTGTAGGCAATTATCAGCCACCTTTTGGGGGGTTATCCATAGCACGGGGGACACATAAGGCATTTTAACATGGGGTATTATTCAATAACATGGAAATACATTAGCTTTTATTGCTCTTGCACACTTAGAACAATGAAGCCCTATATCTGAGGATAATATAGTTCGACAAACTTTTGCTTTCATTACTACATAACCCCTTACTGTATTATCTCTTTCTAAAACAAAATGATGACTTTCAAATAAACATCCTTAATATCTGCACACACTCACATTCCTATCTATGGTTAGAAAAAAAAATCTCCTCCATTTCTGTTGCTTGTTGACTCCAGTGCACATGGCACGAGAATAAAAACGCAAGGAAAAAAATGCGAATGAATTCCAATGCATTTGGTGCAAGGAAAGAAATGCACGAAAAACAACCATTGACTCATTGGAGGGGGGTTTATTTGGCGCAACAAAAACTGAAGAAAAAATATGTCAATGTATTTTGAATGGGAGAAAAAGTCCATTGATGCTAATACATTTGCCAACATTTCAGCAAAATATCGACATCTCGCACATTTCACGTATTATTAATCACTGTTGTTAAGGTGGACATACACGTGCCAATAAAAGCTGCCGACACGATCGACATCTGACTGAAAGTCAACCAGTTGTTGATCGGATGGGACTAAAAATCCCATTGGATCGCAGCCGCATCTGTTCATTGATGCTCATTTGTCAACATCGCCAAACAAGCGATATCCCCCACCTCAAGGAGGGCATATCGGGGAGAGATACGCTCATTTGTCAACATCGGCAAACAAGCAGATCTCACTGTGTAGGGCCATCTTTAATGAGGTTTTGTGCAGTCAAAAGCAATTCTTCTCTTGGGCTGTTAGAGCTCAGCAGTCATCAAGCTTTAACACCCCTTTGAATTGTTTAGTGTTTAGTTCTCATTTATTGAGGCTTTGTGCAGTCAAAAGCAATTCTGCTCTTTGGGGGTGTTAGAGCTCAGCAGTCAATGGGGGGCATTTATAAAGTTTGCGCAGTGCATATTTATTTGCAAATGGTTGTTTTGCCCATGCTTTTTCCTGAATGCTAAAATATTGCACTGCTGTGCCCATCTTTCTGGTTTTTGTGAATTCGCATTGTGAATACATTTTTGCAAATGGCTCGCAAATGAGATGGGTGTTTGCGTGAGTGAACCCACTGTGCGAGGTTGCTGTGCGCAAAAATAGAGGTGATAGTAACTTAAATTAGCAATTTGCAAAACTGTTTTTTGAATTTTTTCTCCTCCACCAAAGCTGTGGCATAATTCAAGCGCTGAGTGCAAATACATATTCACAATTTGCGTTCTTAAAGACATTCGCATTGTGAAAAACAAATTCGCAAAACTGTCTGCACACTATTATTCAGCTTTATAAATATAACCAAGCGCAGGGCAAATATATTCACTTTGCGAACCAATCTACCCTGTGCGAAGTTTATAAACGAGCCCCAATGAGCTTTATCATCCCTTTGAATTGTTTATTCCTAATGACTAATGATTCTGAGAATTTTTCTTGCTGTGGGAATTATTTGTCTAAACGCTGAAATTGTTATATTAGAAACCTTATATATCTTTTTACCAAGCAGGAATAATCATTGCCTCTCAAAGTTAAATAGCAAATTTAAAAAAATTAATCACTGTCGGGGTTGCTGGTATTTATTTCCCTAATTATAGATTTTTAAAAAAAAGTAAAGAACACGCTCCTTTCTGCAGAAGATTTTCAGTGTTACTGTTGAGTATTAAAAATCTGGAACAAGGGAAAGAGCCATGTGAGGGAGTTCAATGCTCCTGCCTGTCAGGTCAAGTGGTGGTTCACCTTTTAAGATCACTGTTAGTATGTTATAGAATGGCCAACTGTAAGCAACTTTTCAGTTGGTCTTCATTTTTACATTTTTTTTTATAGTTTTTCATTATTTGTTTTCTTCTTCTGACAGTTTCAGCTTTCAAATGGGGTCACTGATCCCATCTAAATTCAGATGTTCTGTAAGGCTACACATTTATTGTCATTGCTACTTTGTATTACTCATCTTTCTGTACAGGCCTCTCCTATTTATATTCCATTCTCTTATTCAAATCAAAGCATGGTTGGTAGTAATTTGGGCCCTAGCAACCAGATTGCTGACATTGCAAACCGGAGAGCTGCTGTATAAAAACCCACAATAAAATAATAATAATACAAACTGAAAACCAACTGCAAATTCTCTCAGAATGTCACAAGTTCAAAGGGCTTGAAATGACCATGCTATTAAGAACTGTCAAAACCATTCTTATGTTGTATTTGTACATACTTGTAGAATTTGGAAGTTTATTCAGAAAATGACATTCACTTTTCAGCAGACATGTCAGTGAACCTCTCCAGTATGTGACAAAACAAAACCAAAGCAGCCTTCTGCATATACACAACTAGACACACAAATAATGTTCAGTATAAACAAACCAAATACATTACTATCCAGTGCCTGTAAATGAGCCATCCAAGACAACAAATGAAGATGGATAAAGCCCTATTGTATGATATCGCTCTGGCAAAGTGACTATTGCTAATCTGAACCTTTTACTAAACACTGCTATTTTCTTTATCTCGGCATTCTGGCGCTTGATTAGGCGAATGGTCCTTTTCTGTTATTGCAAAGCGAAACCTTTCTGTTAGAGATTCTGCTTTTGTAGAGAGATATCAGTGGCAGCAAATTGCTTTTTTGTCCATGCTGAGGTTTGCTGTGTCCGTTTGCCATCACTCTGACATTCCCCTTTGTAGGTAGAATTCCATTAGCAATAAAATAAGTGGATTTTCTTCCTCTATCACAATGTATTGCTCATTGTAAAAGTATATAGTGTAAATAATACGCTACTAAAACATGTATTGAAGGGGAATCATTTGCAGAAGTAGTTCTTGGCCTCAGGTGCACTGGATAATAACCATGTTTCCTTGGTAAAAAGGGGTAGATGGCTATTAAATTAACTATAAGTACAACATGACAATTTGCAATTGTTTTTCTTTTTTTTTAATTAGGTATTTACCAAATCCACTGTTTTGGATTCCCCTAAACCGAATCCAAATCCTAATTTGCATATGCAAATTAGGGGTAGGAAGGAGAAAACATTTTTTACGTCCTTGTTTTGTGACAAAAACACACAAGATATCCCAGAGCAATAGGGATTGACTGACAGTATTAGTGAACCCCACCTGAACGTTGGAATGAGGCAGAAAAAGACAACCATTTTTATTGTGGGGTTCCCTAAATACCAGAAGAGGCAATACAGGCAGCACAGGCAGCACAGGAGACAACTGGGTTTTATTCACAGCATAGTTTGACATAAAATTGGACAGTTTTCGGTTCAGCTAGCTTGAATAGTGATTGGCAAATGTATTTGCCAGGCATGGTTTCTTGGCAAATGTCTGGATTTCGCCGATGCAAATGTTTTCACAAAACTGCTGTGAAAATTCAACATGGGAGAATTCTCTGTGAAAAAAAAATTGTTGCTCATCAAAATTGTCCACTCTCCTTTCTCCCAGGTTACAGCACCTAAACTGGGTCCCCAGCCTGATTGAACGCCCTCCTGCTATTATCCTTAGTTTTCAGCAATCTGGTAGGGACATACCTTCCCTCTAAAGGTTTTCCAGTCACTGTGCCACAATAAGAAAGTTTGTACATACTATTTAGTACATCTTTGACTGTGCTGCTAAGGTTATTTATTTATAATAAAGTGAGATAGTACAGGCCAAGTGGATTTTTAGGGGCCTCACATGTGGCCCTAGATTTATGCTGATAAATAAAATGCAATATTTTATTGGGCAATTTTAACAAACAAATATATGGAGAATATTGTGTTGTCCAAGAAATTACTGAATACAGCTTCATTGCAATAGTATTATGATCTGTAGTTTATATCACACCAACATATTTCCACAACACTTTACAGTGATACATCTTTGACATCAGTCTCTGCTGAATTAGACTTTGCAATCTAATCAATCCATTACCTTCACCCACACTAGGGGAAAATGATCAGTAATCAATTTGCCTGTACATTTTTGAAATATGGAAGGACAGCAGAAAATTTGAAGAACATGCAAAATCCAAGTGACCAAGCTGAAATCGAACTCAGGACTAGTGTGACAAGGCTGAAGCTTACTGATCGTTGTACAGGTATCAGACCTGTTATCCAGAATGCTCGGGAACTGGGGATTTCCAGATAACATATCTTTCCATAATTTGGATCTTCATACCTTAAGTCTAGTAGAAAATCATGTAAACATTAAATAGGCTGGTTTTGCTTCCAATAAAGATTCATTATATATTAGTTTGGATCAAGTACAAGGTACTGTTTTATTATTACAGAGAAAAAGGAAATTCTTTTGAAAAATTTTAATTATTTGGATAAAATGGAGTCTATGGGAGACAACCTTCCCGTAATTCAGAGAGGATAACGGGTTTCCGGATAATGGATCCCATATCTGTACTTCAAATAAATCTATTGGGAGTTATTTATTTATGGTTACAAACATTCCTGCGTATAAAAGGGCCACAGGTTGGACATCACAGGTGTATATTGATGAGCAAACATATCGTTTTTTGACTTAAGAGCTCTAAATTCAAACTTTTTGATCCTTTGATTAGTATTCTTTTCCCCCACTGTACTGTATAGCTTTTCTTGGCATCCATGTAATTTGTAATGAAAATAATGCTCCTGTCCCCTCTAACCCTTCATTCTAATTTATATGCATGCTTCTTTTTATTAAAGCACAATGTTTTTCTTTAGTTTCTGTTATAATTGTTTCTCAAGGGCCAAGTGCATTTCTTTAACACTTAAAACCTTTTTTAATTTTCATTCACAGAAATGAGAAAATATGAGTATGTATGAATAAATTAATTATTCATATTCTAGTCTTATTATGTTGGTGACTTATTAAGGCTGTTTGCGCAAAACCACAAAATCATTGCTATTTTTATATTTCATCTAGAAAACCAAGCAGCCAAACCAATATACATTTCACTTATCAATTTGAGTTAATATTACATTATTTTTCATTTATCGTTCACAATTGGTTTTGCCTATTCAAAATTCATAGTGTATGAATATAAGATGATTGTTTCATTGCAAGTGTATTACACAATGAATGTACAGGTATAGCCAGAGATATCCTAAATTGAAAACTCACTGTAATTGCCTTCCAAGGTATAATCGGTACAGGTATGCAATCCCTTATTTGAAAACCTGTTATCCAGAAAGGTTCAAATAGCAGCAAACCATCTCCCATAGAGTTTGTTTTAAGCAAACACTTTTCATTTAAAAAAATGATTTTCTTTTCTTCTGCAATAAAAAAAAGTAGTTTGTACTTGAAGGTAACTACAGTAAGTTGCATAAATCATATTAGCGGCAAAACAATCTTATTGGTTGCATTTAATCTTTGCATGACTTGCAAGAGCCCATACCTGTATTAGATGGCTCTAGTCTTAGGGGCAGATTTATCAAGGGTCATATTTCTAGTTCATGGGAGTTTTTGAAAACTCCCATGAACTCAAAATTTGACCACTCGAAATTTATTAAAAAATAGAATTTTTAAAACTCAGGTTAATAGGATCAACTCGATAACTCGAATCAAATTTGAATTGAAATCGAGTTTTTCCTTTCTCGAAACTTGGATGTCAGAAAGGCTGCAAACAACTCCAAATTAATAACAGGACTTCTTCCATAAGCTAAAACAGCAATTCAGCAGGTTTAAAGGAGAATTCAACCCCATCTGTGAAAAAATCCCTCCCCCCTCCCCTGTGTAGACCCCCCCTCCCTCTTCCCCCCTGGCCTACCCCCGCTCCTTCCCGGGCAAATGCCCCTAACTTGTTACTCTCCAGTGGAGTTTGAGGGCAAGAATGTAGAATTTCTCTCTTTCCTTTCACCTGAGAAGTCTTTCATCTTCCTCTTATTGAAAAGGTGACAACATATTCAGTCAAGATACAAAATGTCTGACCTGGGCAAAATCAGCCAAAACAGGCAGTTTTTGCAATTTGAATATGATTTTAGATACATGATGGAGTATGCAGCACCTACTGTAGATCCAGTAAAATACTAACCTGGGAGCATAATTCTGCTGTTGTAAGGCTTCAGGAAGAATATACTGTTAGCTCACAGTTATTTGGGTAAAACTGAAAGACTCCACAGGGACATCTTTTCACTAGAAAGGGATTGCTTGAAAATTGAAAGTAAAGAGGATTCTCCTTCATGTATAAAAGGGTCTTCTACTCTAGAATTGTTGAATTCTTCAGTTGAACCAAAATGACAATACTTTGTACAAAAAAAGAGACAGAAACACCCAGGGAAACTTCATATAGGTGCTTGTTTGTATTTTATTCACAGCAGGGTTCCCCCCAAATAAGTTTTTCAGTTTTAAACAGCATCTCCAACAAACACAACAAACACATTAAAATGAATTCTGCTTACTTTCTCCACCTTCAGAACAGAGCGCTCCCTCCTACCTCAACCCTTTATCACCTGTACTGGCTTTGCAGGCTGAGTGAACACAGCCCCTCTTATTCTCTACATTTCTCTGTCTTACAGAACATTCTGGGAGAGACCTACCCTCAAATGTTTTTCTGGTGGCTGCACCACTATATATTTATATTTTATATATAAATATGAAAAAAGTTTCTGCAGGTAGGACCAGTACACTCTGGATAAGTACAAAATCCTTATTCACAAGCCATTTGTGTCCAACGTTTTGTTCCACATTAGGACCTTTATCAAGGTCTGAATTACTCTCAAATTATCACTAAGTTATTATTTATTTACTTTTTCTCTGTAATAATTAAACAGTACATGTTACTTGATCCAAACTAAGATATAACAAATCCTTATTGGAGGTAGACCAATCCTATTGGGTTTAATACAGTTTTAGAATTATTTTTTAATAGACTTAAGATACTGAGATCTAAATTATGGAATGATCCTCATCCGGAAAACACCAAGTTCTGAGTTTTCTGAATAACATGTCCTATACCTTTATTTATAAACCCGTAATAGTTACATAGTTAGCAGAAAGTCATTTCGACAACAATATAGCATCTATTGCTGGCAGCAAAGGGTAAAAGCTGAAATAAGCTTTTATTTTCACGGGTTTTCTAGCTGATGCATTTCTGTTCCCTTGTGTACATTAAAACATTTATAAGAAAATAAATAGCGCTATTGTAGGTGTTTTTCTATAACCAGATGCACATCCTGATTAACTTGTAAATTGAAATATTTAATGGCTCCTAAATGCATAGGAACCTCAGCAGAAACATCATTTAGCTGTTAAATCCCTCTCAAAATAGATCACCCATTGTACCAGGTAGTAGCTCTTCATTTAAAAGCATCTGCAAATATATTAAATGACGTTTCCCTGGAATTAATTCATCAATGTATCCACAGATTTTGTCTTTTTTTCAATTCAGTACAAAGCTGTGAAAGAAACAAGCCATTGATCAGTTTCTATATAATAATAGCATTCTCTATCAATCTCTACATGTTTTTTGGTGCTATTATTTGTATCTTCGTCTGTTTAGAGAAAGGAATTTATTTTACCTTAAATGCAAAGTGTTTCATTCTACTTCAGTGGGATGGGATACAAATGGAAATCATCTTGCATGACACCGCATACTGTTGTTATTTGCTGCCCTAGATGTCTTTCTCATTCTTGACCCTTCTGCTTTGTTCCTGACTACACTGTTTGCTAACTGCCTATGACTTCTGCCTGGATTATGACTTCAGTTCCGGTAAGAGCTTTCAGGCCTGACAGTAAATAACAGAAGTCATATCTTGGCTTGCTTAAGGTTAGCCTTCATGGGCATTGTTCCCTTGAGTTTGGGTCCATAGGCAGATTTCCAATAAGGCTCTGGGAGGCAAAGCTTCCTCAAACCTACCAGGCACCTTAATGTTTAGAAACTCTCTCTAATACTGACCTGCGCTGTAAGGAATTGTTCAGTATACAAAATAACAACTAGGTAAATAGATAGACTGTGCAATAATATAATGTTTCTAATACAGTTACTTAGCCAGACATGTAATGTATAAAGGCTGGAGTGACTGGATGTCTAACATAATAGTCAGAACACTCTTCCTGATTTGCAGCTCTCTTGGTTTCTACTGATTGGTTACCAGGCAGTAACCAAATAGAGACTCAAGGGGGGCAACATGGGTCATAACTGTTGCTTTTGAATCTGAGCTGAATGCTGAGGATAATTTTCAAACTCACTGAGCAGTTATGCCCCATGTGGTCCCCTTAAAGTCACTGACTACAGTAAGTCAGAGTTAGAGAGCTGAAAAGCAGGAAGTTGTGTTCTGTTCTGTTAGACATCCAGTCACTCAACCCTTTATATATACATTTTTTGGCTAACTAACTATATTAGAATTTGTTTTATTTTGCACAGCCTATCTATTTACCCAGTTTTTATTTTTACACTGAACTGTTCCTTTAAACACAGTAGCAAGCTTATTGGGTTCCTTTGCAGCTCTTCTGTGCTTTGATTGGATTGTTCTCCTTGTGACGTCCCAAGTCAGAGTGCAGCTCTGACAGACAGTAAAATTATAAAATGCAACAATTAAGCCACAGGTGTTGGTGGGGCTTGGGAGCTCTTATTGATGGGACTGTAGAAAGAATGTGTATGCTGTAGTCTTTGGCAAATTGTGTTTTTTTTTTGTTTTTACACTTGAAATTTATTTTTTACTTTTGTCATTATTTTGTCATTGAGACCTTGTGAAACTGCATGGCTGGGATAAAAACATATGTTGTTTGAGTGTGGTGTGACAATGTGGCGATGTAACGACTGACCCTGGTGGTCTAGTGGGGGGTCGGCAGGGACGCCTGCCGCCCCCTCGGCGGGGATGCCCGCCGCGCGTCAGCCACTTAAAGGCGCTGGCGCGTGACATCAGCGCACAATTGTGCCAAGTTTGAATTAATTAAAGGGGTATTTAAAGGGGTGTTTTACATTGCTTCCCTGCTCATGATAGGTTTATTCCTGGTGCCTGTACCTGTGCTTACTAAGCTTCTGTTTGTTCCTGATACCTGTTTTGACCCTACCTGGCTTTGACTATTCTGTTATCCGTATCCTGACCTGTGCCTGTAATACGACCACCGAATCTGTCTCATCCTTCTGTTTGATTTCCCGGTTTGGCCCTTGCCTGTCTGACGATCCTAGCTATCCGCTTGCCTCGACCCAGCCTGCTTGACTACACTGTTGCCTCATCCTATTGTACCGTGACCTTCGGCCTAACTGACTTTAACAACGGTCGTGCCCCTTTGCTTGCCAGAACTGCTCGCCTTGCTCCTCTCGTTAAGTCCAGGTGGCATCCCAGTAAGCTGAGGGCTCCTCCCGAAGCCAAAGGTGGTCACACTACTGGTGAAGCCGAGCCGAGACCAGGGAACTTGGCATATGTTCTGGTTTAGGGTGCCGACGTGACAGGCAAGCATGATGACTGAATGTCTGGCATCAATACCCACTGCATATAATGTCTGGGGTGCCAGTATGTACTGGTTTTCACTGACTATAATGTGCTTGGTTTGTAAATATAGACTGCATCTCACTGCATATAATTTATGGGGTGTCCCTGCCCACTGCATCTGAATGCATATAATGTGCCTGGGGTGTCATTACCCACTCTCTTCCTCTTTGTAAAACTAACAAAAGCATATTTAAGCTAATTTACCTAGGACAAAATACTTTAATGTTCCAGCAGGTTATACTTCTTTAGCCCTCAGGGTAGAAAATATAGTAATTGTTTCAGTGTATGATTTAAGTTAAGAACCCATGCAAACCAACTAGATTTCAGTCTACAGAAAAATTTCAATTTAGAAGATGTTAAGAATGAAGCTCCCATTAACACTCCACAAAATGATGAGCAATTTATTGGAATTAAGAGTAATAAACTATGAAAGTAGATGGATGGAAAACCCCTCATGTGCCCTCAGTTGGAACCTCATGGTCGTGCATGTGTGAGTACTTTTACATCCTGAGCTTTTTAGGGTGAATAGCATTCCCTCCTGTCCTTCTGCAGAGTTTTCCTGAAAGTTAGTAGGTACTGCTAGAAGTACTGTAGTTTTAGGGGAAATTAATTTTACACCAGCAAATTAGCTTTAGGTCAGTTTGAGTATGGTCCAAAATATTCACTCTCCACCTATATTTGGGTCTTGGTTTGATTAACCCAAATCATGTAATACTTTAAGAACTTGAGCCACTGATAGGTTATAATGCTTCATTCTTCTGTTCAAGAAGAGGCTTATTAAATGGGCTAACACTAACTTGCAGTTGCTTGACGTTAATCCTGTAATCCATTTTTTCTGTACAATCAACTGGTGTCATAAATTACCCCCAAAGAAGACTGGAGTATTTGCCACCAGCATGCCCTACTAATAAAGGGATTATAAAATTCAAATTAAACATATATAATGTATAAAATATTTCACAGTTAAACTAAAAGAATAAATTGTCATAAGCAGGTGTAGACTACTTTTAGTTTGAATAGGTAAATTGTCTTAAAACACAAATTTTTCACAAGCTCTGTTTAAACAAATAGCATTGGCTAACAAAATAAAAAAATTAGGGATTTAATTCTCACTTAAACTGCACATTCACAGCCATATCCGAATATCTGCGTATATCTGTGCTATTAAACCAGCAATTCTGCCTGCCTAGTCAGCCGGAGGGACATATAAAGGATGATTTACATATCTCAACTTGCAGTTTCTTAAGTGGGGATTAAGTTTCTTATTTTTTTTTTTTTTTGTAAGGTAATGCTGTTTTTATAGCAGGGACCTTGTGTATTGAGAATGTTTTTCCTCACTGTACAACACAGCGACACAGATGAGGGACTTTTCGTTTGTTTTAACCCACCTTAATGTAACCTTATATCTTCAATACATATCTTCAATACCATAGGAAAGGTGGACTGAATCCTACTTTGCATATTCAAATTAGGGGTGGGAAGGAGAAAACATTTTTTACTTCCTTGTTGCTGCTTTCAAGGTTAAAACTCCCAAACTTGGTTGCCCTTTTATTGGCCACCAGTGGGATCACCTGACTATAGCTGGGAAGGGTGAGAGCTCCAACATGGAGCTGGCCATTGCTCCTGTATAAACTATAACAAACAAAGGAAACTTGTGCTCCCCTCTAATTTTTAAAGAGGTGCAATGAGCCTGTGGCCACAAAATTTCATACAGACAAATACACCTGCACTCCATCCACTATCAGTATATTTAAGACACTGAGACATTTTGTGCATACAGCTACTAAAAATGCCTTACCCTTTAAACAAAACAGGGCTTGTTTGTCCATATATCGCAATATATTTAAGCTGGCCAACTACCTCAAAGTCATGCCATATCTGGCCAGTCCTACTCTAAATTGCATCTGATTCATTAAGAAATATATTACTTCATTATAAATTTTACAGAAGGACTAAGTTTTAGCTGCAATTTGCTTTCCGAGATTAAGGGGCCGATTTACTATATTCACGTGAAGGATTCGAAGTTCGATCGACTTCGATCGAATTTCGAACGTAGGATTTATTCGTTTGGTCGAATATGTGAATTTTGCCATATTCGATCATCAAATAGGGAATGGTCGAACAATCAAATACATTCGACCAGCAAAAGGATTTAAATTTTTAAGTTTACCTACTTCGGCAGATTGGACCTACCGAATTGCAATAGAAGCCTATAGGAACACTCCCATATGCTTCTGAGGCTAAGTCCTGATCGAATAGGATTCGTACGATCGTTCGAATCGTACGAATCATTTGAATGATCGAATGGTTTATTCGTTCAGACAAATGATTTATTCGTTCAGTCGAATGATTTATTCGACTGATCGAATAAATTTGTATTCGATCGTTGAATGATCGAATATCGAATAAAAGGTAGCCTAGAACTATTCGATTAACAATCGAAAATCGAATGCTAATGGAATATCGAGTAGAAACGAATTTATTTTGGGAAATAATAGTAAATTTGCCCCTAAAACTTGAATGTTTGCCCTTTTTATTGGCCACCACTGGGATCACATGGCTGTAGATGGGAATGATGAGACCTTTTATAAATGACCCAATCCAAATTGGAAGTTATCATGGTCTGCACTGGGTTTAGCGTTAAAATCCGATCATTTCCGGCTTTTCAGGCAAAAACCTTGTGGATTTTTTAATTAAATAATGAGATAAATTCAGATTTTAGTAAAAAACCCTCTAAGGGGCAGAATCACTAATGGTCGAATTTCAAAGTGAAAAAACTCGATCAAAAATGGACCAAATAGGTCAGTTTATGATTGTACTGAAATTGTTCTATTCATGCAAATGCATCGTTCGATTAGAAAGATTCTAAATCCTTTGAATTGAAAAATGACAGGACAGGCTCTAGGAGGTCCCCCATAGGCTAAAATGGCAATTTGGGAGCTTTAAGGTGGCGAAGTGTTGAATTCAAAGGATTTTAGAGAGACAGTATTCTTAAATTTCAAATCAATTCGATCAAAAATTACCCCACTTCGGAATTCAACCATTATTAAATCTGCCCCTAGTAATTGTGCCCCTTAGTGTGTGTAAAATGAGTGGATTTGGTAAAAAAAAAAATATATATATATATTACAAAATATATCTGTTCATAAGCATAGTTTGAATGGTCAGGTTGCTTACTACTACTTTTCTAGTAAAAAAATAAACAGAAAAATGTAATCTGACTTTTTATAAATTATGACATCATGCAGTGTAACTTTCTCAGTTTACCCTTGACATTATAATTGTGATTCTTTTTACAAGCCAATTTGTTGGTATAAATTCTTTACAGAAGGCAAGGAAAGAGAGATTTGAGACAGCTGCTGTTTGGACTGGCAGAAGTGTTGTCAAGACTTGTGTTTTGATAGAAACCAGTGACTAATCTGAGAGAAACAAGCTAATAGCTGCATAAATGATTCCAAGATTAGATCTTAATCGGACAGAAATCTCTCAAGTATAGATGTATAGAGCAAAAATGTAGAAAAGAAAATTGAATTTGTCTCCTGTTTCAAGCTGCTAATAATCTGCTGCTTTGTTAGAACAATGTATCTAAAGGGAGACTGGCATATTAAATAGTTATTTTTTTCTGTTCTCCAAGCATTTGTTTCTTTCAAAATCATTAAGCTCAATCTTGAAATGAAGGTAAATTGAATATCCTTGTACAATTTAGAATCAAGATGTGCAGCTGGGACAGAAATATTAGAACTTCCTATTTGAGTGAGGTATCTAGAGACAAGTGACATCACTAGGGGGCAGATTTACTAAATTCGTGTGAAGGATTTGAAATTCGATTGAATTCGATCAAATTACGATCGTAAGATTTTATCGAATATTCGAATATGCAAATTTGGCCACTTCGATAAACCAATATGCAAAATACGATTGTATTGTTTAGATCGAATAGATTGAATGATCGAATATTTGATCATGCAACCATTCGATGATCAAAGTATTTCCGCCAGATTGAACCTACCGAATTGCAATAGAAGCCTATGGGAACCCCCCCATAGGCTTCTTTTCTAAGTTTTATGTTCGAATAGCAATCGTACAATCAAACGATCATTCGATTTTTTCGAACTTTCTTTTAAAAAGTTTTGATCGTGCGATTTTATCAAATTATCGAATAGTGGCGAAAAACCTTTGAATTTTTCTACGATTTTATCGAATTCATACTCGAAAATCATAGAGTGCAAATGGCCCTCGAAAATTCGTCCCTTTGTAAATCTGCCCCTTGATGTATGCTCATTTAAATATGCCATTGAATGTAATCATTTTATCTAGTCCAGGATATGGGATATATATGCATTTATTTTTCTCCTGTTGACTGATATTTGCCATAAGGTTGGTTTTCACAGTGAATGTAATAAAACTAATGTATATTTAACTGCCTTTTTTAATTATTTATGCAAATAGAACCCATCGGATATATTTTTTAACCAAACCACTGCATGTATGTTTAAAATGCTGGGATTGAAATTATATTCTGTAATAGATATACAATGCATGCTGAGCAGCGGAATGTCTATTTATTGTACGATGACAACATGTATGTATGTATGTATATTTTTATTTATATAGCGCTCCTTGAGGGCAAAGCACTGTACAGTAACAATAATTTAGTAGTACAAACAAGGGATCACTGCATTAATCAGTAACAATAAGTGCATTATTATAAATACAGTTTGCATAAATATAAAATATAATTACACATTGTTGAGACAAGATGATGGGGGGCCCTACCCCTTGGGGCTTACAGTCTAAATGGGAGGGTAACATAAAGACACAATTTGGAGGGGTAATAAAGTGCTTTTTACAGTGGGTGAAACAAGTGCCAGTTCAGGTGTTATCCAGGTGCTCCCAGAGGTAGTCTCTGAGTTTTGTTTTAAAAACATTGAGGGAGGATTCTCTCCGGAGAGATGCAGGAATGGCATTCCAAATATAAGGAGCTGCAAGAGAGAAGGGTTTGACACGGGAAACAGCAGTAGAAGTGGGGGGTACAACCAAGCGGTTAGTCTGAGAGGAGCGGAGGTTTCGGCCAGGAACATATAGAGAAACAAGAGATGAGATGTAGTTAGGTGTAAAGGAATGAAGGGCTTTGAAGGCTACGAGGAGAAGTTTATAAGTTATTCTCTGTTGTATCGGAAGCCATGATAATGACTTTTACAGGGGAGGAGCCTGTACCCTTTTGGATGAGAGAAGGACAATTCTGGCAGCAGAATTTAAAACAGACTGTAGAGGGGAGAGATGGGAGTTAGGCAGGCCTGTTAGTAGAAGGTTACAGTAATCTAGTCGGGATAGGATAAGAGCATGCATGAGTGTCTTGGTTGTAGCAGGTGAAAGGAATGGACGTATTTTTGCAATATTACGTAAGAAAAAGTGACAGGTTTTGACAGTGGCGTTAATATGATCAGAGAAGGAGAGAGAGGAGTCAAATATCACCCCTAGACAGCGTGCTGAGTTGACCGGGTCAATGAGCATGCCATCAATAGAGATAGTAAAATGGGGAGTAGGGCCAGGTTTAGGTGGAAATATGATTAGTTCAGTTTTTGTTAGGTTGAGTTTGAGGTGGCGCTGGTTCATCCAGTTGGAGATTGCTAGGAGGCAGTTAGAGATTTGAGCCTCCGTTTCAGCTGTTAATGAAGGGGTGGATAAATATATTTGGGTATCATCAGCATACAGATGATAGTTAAAGCCAAATGAGCGTAATAATAGCAAGATTATGTCTTTCTATGACAACCTTGTATTGTCTAATGTTGCAGAAGCAGTAATTATAAACCTACAGTAAACGGGGCACAGTAGCAAATAACAACAAAAATAGTGAAATTAAAATGAGTGAAATTTAAGGATGTAGGCTTCAGTTTTAAATGAAGCTTGTACTTAAGGAAACACATTGGCTTAAAGGAAAATATGTGAATTTTCAGTTTATGAATTTGGAAAATAATTAAATATAGACATTTTGGACATAAAAATTCCAGTTGTAGTTCCTCTTATTGCAACAAAACATCAGGAAGCATTCACTAGTCTGTAGGTTGAAAGCAAACACCTGAGGACATGCTATAACATTGGATTTCTTCCATCAGACAAGAATTATAGGAAGCCCCTCCTGCACCTCCCATTAGAGAAACATCTCCTGATGATGACAACAGTATTGCTTGTTCCTAACTAGTTCCTACATAGCAGGATCTGAAGCAGAGTACGAAGCTGTGGGTCAGGATTCAGAAGAAACTTGAATGTGAAAACACAGCCAGAAGTGAGAAACAATGGGAGCAGGTCATAGGTTTACGTAGCATCAACACAAGTAGCATAATTCACTTTGCAAGGAAGCCTGCCAATATGTTAGAATCTCACTAGATCAAGTGTCCCTGTTCAAAGCAACATGTATTTGTCAATGTTCCCCCCAAAACATTTCCTATGGTTGTGAACAGCAGCTGTTTTTCAGGATATGAAAAAAAGATCTTATCATAGAACATATAGATTGGATGCTGGTTCAAGATGATAACCTTTCCACTAAAATTTTGTGAACCTTGGTACCACCTCTGGTTCAGGAGATAGAGAGAACATTTTGAACAGTTGTTTAACTAACTAATGCATAGTGGACTATTAGATAATGTGGATGGTATCTGCTAAGTTAAAAGGAAAGTTCAACTGTAAATAAACTTTTATGTCACAAATGGACAAATTCCATTGGTCTTTTAAATATGCCTAGCAAGTGGGCTTGCTTATAGTAAGGTTACCGGATCATTTGAAAAAAAAAAAAAAACTGGGAAACTCTTAATAAATGTATTTCATAGGACTGCATTCATTGCAAAGTGATTGATTTCTTACAGATTAATTATTGCTGTAATATGTAAGTACCGTTGATCTTTCTTGTTCCATCTCCATCAATAGCTCAATCACAAACAATGGTAAATCTGCCCCTAAGTTTTTTTAATCTTTGCCAGAATATTACAGTAGCTGTTGAATAATGAAACACATTATTGAATTCAGTTAAATAAATGTGTCACACAGTTTGTGCATTTCTCCCATTGCACTGTGCTGTGAAAGAATGTGTCACTTTTGAAATTATTTTTATAATCAAAATGGATTTGTACTATTAAAGTTATCTATGGAAAATCTAAGCACAAGAACATGGCAAACACATGGTGATAGTTTTTAAAAAATTATATATTATTTTAACCAAGTTTGGCAGTACAGTGTTTTTGTTGCTTGACAGCGTCAGTTTTCTTACTTTTCTTTATAAGTGTCTATTCTTTTATAGATTCTCCTCTGGATACACACTCAAAAGAAGTCTTCAAAAGCACAAACACAGTATCTGTTTTCATAGGTGATGATATAGTCAGTAGCTGGAAGCTTCTCCAAGGAATATTGAAATGGGCATTCTTTGTCTGTTTGTTGTTATTCCTGTCCTTTTTATCATCTAAAGAGCATAATGTACTTTCAGTTCAGTATTGATTCCAAATTCACACTCCCTTTCAATCAGGAAAATGCTGAACAATTTCAGGATGGCTGGTGAAAAAATTACATTTTAGTCTTTTAATGTTTTGTTTTTAATTTTTATTGTTTTTGAGGTTGTACAAAAGTAAACAAGAAGGAAAAGCCAATAATGTTATTTTATAAGTATGCTTGTGAATTTCTTATTATCCAGGGCTACAGTGTATAGCCAGAATCAAAAGATAGTGCCTTCCTCTGTGTTCTCAAGCAATATGTATGATATGTATCAATATTTTATAGATCCATAGCTGCAATATTCTGTAGGTTTTATCCTCTGTTTATCATAACTAAAAAGCTGTGTATTTCTTGAGGAGATGGCCTGCCAAGGAAGTAGTGCAGCGTACTATGAACACATAAGGAATCCTTTTATTAAGGAAACACAAAGTCTAAAAAATTTCACAAAACATATTGTTTTTTTCCCCATTCAGTTCCCTTCTTGCCCAGAAGTCCTTCATAACTGTACTCACCACAAACCCTGTGCCCATTGTTGCATAAGAAATCAAATTCATTTGAATGATTTGAAAATTCGATTGAATTTTCAAAAGGATTCGAATTCGAATTTTTGAATGTTTTTGAAGACCACTTCGACCTTCGAATTTTGAAAATTCGATCAAATCGACAGTCGAGTAACTTGCCATTTACATTTTTATTCGACTGCCTAATTCGCCAGTCTAAAAAATGCAATTGAATGGTTAACAATTTTATCGATCGATCAAATTATTTCTATTCAATCGATTGATTGCGGTAAAATCCTTCGAATTCGATAGTCGAATTAGAAGGATTTCAATTCGACTACAATTCGATTGGTCGAATTCAAGGGTAAATTCACCCTCGAATTTGAACAATAGTAAATCTGCCCCATAATGTACATTCAAATGGTAAAAAGTAATTTTTTAGTGTCAGTATCACTTTACAGGAAAACTAAAGTTTAACTGAAGAAAAACAGCAAATTGTGAAAACTGCAGAAAGGATCATAGGAGAACCTCTCTCACCCATCTCCCAACTAAACCAGAAACACCTTGTACGGCGAGCAAATATCGTAGCAAAGGACATATCCCATCCATCTCATTCTCTGTTCTCTCTCTTACCATCTGGAAGAAGGTTTCGCAGGATTCAAACTAAAACTACTAGACACTGCAAAAGCTTCTTCCCACAAGCAATCAGAGCCCTTAACTTAATATTGAAAAACTAACTGCTCCCTGAACCTGTCACCTTACATGTATCCTCAAATGCTCTACCCATGTAAATGCACTTCCTATGTAATTGCACCAAGTGGAGGGAGTGAAACGTAATTTTGATACACTGTATAACTGTTTATATGGTCTCTATTGACAAATAAAGCAATCTAATCTGATCAAAATAAGTAGGTAGAAATGTTGTACATTATGTTTTGAGCTTCTGTACCAGCCCAAGGCAACCACAGCCCTTTAGCAGTAAAGATCTCCCCAGTAGATGCCCCAGTAGCTCCCCATCTTCTTTTCTTCTGATTCACTGATTCACATGCTCTGTGCTGCTGCCACTTACTGAGCTTAGGGACCAACTCACAATATACAGTACACATAGAATAGAAATATAGTCACAATATAAGGTTGATTTATAATACAGATAATTATTACATGGCAGCACAGAAACCAGTGAAATTAGCATCAGAATAAAAAATCAGGCTTGTAGCATCAGCTTATATTACAGACCAACCTCATTTTCTGAATGACCCCTAAGCTTAGCTTCTCAACAGCTGCATAGAGCCCACTGAGCATGCAATAATAACTAGTGCAATAAGTTCAGTATATAAAATATGTCATTTTTAGCTATATATTTTTAGGGTTTAGTTCTCCTTTAATAAAATTAATGTTAGATCCAGTATGGACTGGGGAGGTCTGTGATGCAAGGGATGAGAGTAGCCATCTTGAAACAATTAGAAATTGAATGCTAACACCAATAATTAGAAGTTATTATATACATTTTTATTAGATATCTATTGCTTAGTCTTTTTGTGTAATGTTAGAATTCTAAACATTTTCTAAAACATTTTCTAAATGGAAAATAATATTGTCTGTGCTTAAAAATAGTCTGGAAAAAAAGAATAACAACATTCTGAAATACAGATGAAGCCACTTTGGATTGTACATTTGACAAAAAAAAACTTAACTCATCTATCCTATTTATCCCACTTAGCACAGAATATTGTGTCACAGCATCCCATCCAATTAAAGAGTTCATCATTGAAAACAATGGTGCTTTGGTATGCTAATGAAAAGGTTAAATGCATTAAATGAGTTAAGATAACTTTAGATAACACAGTTTCTTCAATTAGCCCTGAGTCACGACGCATTTAACTCACCAATCCCAGTGGCTGCATCTGTAAATACAACTGTGTCTGTATAATGTTACAGTGAACATTTTATCACAGTCACTGTATCCAAAAGATGCAAACATAGACATAAAAGTCCATAAGGAACAAGTGTACCATGGGGGTATTTGGGGTCTATTTTTATAGTATAATATAGATGGTCTCTTAGTCTTAATATTAACTACATATTCTATAACCACTGGAATGAGTATTCTACAAACCTAGAATTTCCCATCTAATTACAGATAGTTCACACAGCAGGGTACAATTTTTTCCTGTCTAATATGTCGAGCGGATGCATACTCCAAGCATCTTCTTTTTAGAAATTATTTGTATGTGTAGATAGTGGACATGGAAAGGTGCAATCTCCTGTCAAAATTGTCAGTATGTTGCAGAACAAGGCTTGAAGTCTTACAGGCTTGAAGTCTCTCTTAAACACTGTATGGGTTCTTCTAGAACAAAATGAGCAGTGTGGAGAAAAATAAAATTGGGGCAAATACAATACTCCTTCTATACTGTATATCTTCTGGTCTTAGTGTAAAATATCAGTACGCATACACCCTAATAGGTCCCGCAGTTGTAGTATTATATGGTTGTGGTTGACTGTAGTAGATATTTAGTGGTGGACTGGTGGGCTTTGGATGCACATTCCATGTATACACTCCAACTCAGTCCAAGTCAGGCCTAAAACCAGCATTTTGCAATTTTGGTTACTGTTAATTGGATTACTCCCAGGTAGAATAAATGATCATTGAAAACAGAATAGTCTATCTAGATAGATCTGAGTGTAGCACTGAAAACTGATTCAAATAAATTATATCCAGGCCTCTCAGGAATAAGGGACACGCAGGGTCTTCTCCTTGTTTGTATCTTCATAAACCATCTGGTGGATTAGAGATGTTGCTATGTCAAACACCTAAAATCTTTCCTTTAGGGTTTTTATAAATGGTTTTGAATATTGTGGACATAATTTATGTGTGGGTAAAGATTCTGCAAGGATGGGAAGAATGTAATTTTATATACCAGGCAGATTCATGGATTTATGATAGAAGCAATATTATGGTACATTTATGGTAACTTTTCATTGGCCATCATTGATTTTACACTTTAGTGTGTCCCTATAAAGGTAACAATATGCAGTCATTTGAAATTTATGTTTCTCTTTGGCTGCCTTTTTTCTATTACAATTTGATTTTCTTTAAGAACACTTGATTCTGTTTTAGCTTACTCAATACGTGGATTAACAGAGATCAGAAGCTTTCAGCAGTGAACTCCAGTGGCATGGCAGCCTGCCTTCTTTAACTCATAGGCTGCATATTACATTCTGATATGTATTTGCAAAATGATTTTGTAAAACTGAATAGAGATTGAAAAAGTAATTTATTTAAAAAAGAATTGTAAAAAATAATGTAGCTACTGAATAGGACAGGAGATAATAATAATGTCTGGCATGACAAAGCCACAAGCAAATATCTCAGACATTAATATACAGTGCTGACAGTCACATTAGTATGATAGCCACGTTTCAAGTATGTGGCTAGAAACACCCTCTTTATATTAGCTGATCAAGTATCTTGTCAAGATATAGAACCTATTAGTTTTTCTAAACCTTTCTAGAATTGAATTAGCAAGTAAAAGATGATGTTTTTTCTAGGACTCCCCCTATTGCAATTTATAATGGAATTTAAAACTGTTTATCATCTACCGATCTACCTATCTACCTTTCTAGCTACCTCTATCTATCTATCTATCTATCTATCTATCTATCTATCTATCTATCTATCTATCTAGCTATCATCTACTGTATCTTCTTATCATCTATTTATCTATCAATCTATCTAGCTAGCTATCTACCTACCCATCTATCATCTATCCATCCATCTATTTATGTCGTATATTTATCTAATTTATAATATCTGTATTAGATCTACTTATCTATCATCTATCTATGTATCAATATATTATCTATCTATCTATCTATCTATCTATCTATCTACGCTATCAATCTATCTATCTATCTATCATCTACCTATCTACCTTTCTATCTACCTTTTTTCACTTGATAAAAGGCCATGCAGGCCTGAAACATCATTTGTTCGGGATCTGAGCCAGGAATCTAATAAAGGCTTTTTATGATTATATAAGACTTGAACAGTGCTGTCATTTCGCTATTTGATATATTCAGCTAGTTGAAGTGGACAATTTTGAATGTGCACCTATATATTTAGTTTGTGGTTTGGGTGAGTGCTGACCAACTGTCCACCCAAGATTATCCTGCAAGAAGTCATCACAGTAATAGTGTGTTGCCATTTGGATTAGTTAAATAGTAGTGTCAGTGGTCTTTATTTTCCTAGTGGGGTCATACATAGGTATTTTTCACTAGGTACAGTCACTGTGCTAAGAAGTACCAAGTCAACATTGTCAACATTGTTGATAAACTCAGAGTTTGTCTTTTTGCAACAGATGAGCACTGCACCCGGGACAACCAGGGGGGACAACCAGGAGTAGTCCCCCCTTAGTCCAAGGCATCTACTAACAGAACACATCACTAACAGAAATCAGGATAAAACAAATACTGAAAAAATAGAACAAATTTTATGAAATTTCATATGCAAATTAGGATTCGGGTTTGGTATTCTGCCAAATCTTTCGCAAAGGATTCAGGGGTTTGGCCAAATCCAAAATAGTGCATTTAGTGCATCCCTACATGTCAGTTATTAAAAGATCTGAATATAAAAAGTATAATCAATATGCTAACATATACCAAAACCTCTAAAAATAAAATCCGAAAACCCCTAAAAGTCTGAATGCTTAAAATCAGGTCCAGTAGGATCAGCACAGCTAAATTCTATAGTGCTTTGAACTTTTTTTGGTAAAGTTTTGTATTAGAGTTTTTCATGATTTTTTAAAATTTTTTTAAAAAAACACAAATTTTTAAGAGAAAAAATACAACTTTTAATGAAAATAGAAATCCAAACTTTAGTTAATCAGCCCCTATTCCTACAGTCCCCTAAGTTTTGCTCAGACAGTACTAATGGCAGACTATTATATTAGTGTGAATGGGGATCATTTAAGATTAGTGTGGAAACTGCAAAAAAAAGGACATTTTGTTTTTTTCCCCTTTGTTTTTTTCCCCACAATTTAATGTACCCTATGATAGGCAAACGTGCAATTCAATTGTTTTTTCATTTCATGACCAATTCCCATGGCACCCATTCTGATGAGAATTAAACATGTGTAAGATGGCACAAAAAATGGAGTGTGGGCACAGTACAGAAAAATGACTCTAAACTTTATGCCAAGTCAATGGTAGATTTAAAGTATACAGTCCCATCCATGCTTTGTGTCTAAGTCACAATTAATAGGTGCAAATGTAGTAATAATGCTGGAAGCTGCAGTGAGTATATGATGAGGCCCAATGTCTTTAGTTTCTATCATTAAACCAATACTAACCTGTAGTTTCTGGGCACTAGATTATGTAGCACATTGCTGTGATTTTTTTAGACAGCTGCTTCTCCAGTACTGTTAATCACTTGATTAGGGTGAATTGATTTGATATGAAAATTCAAATCAAATTTGAATTAAAAAAATTTGAATTTCTAATTTAATTTTGGGCTTAATGAATTATCAAATAGCCCAAAATTCGATTTGAATTTATCAAATTTGAAAATTTGAATTCTAATTCGATTTCCGAAGTACTGTCCCTTTAAGAAAAATTTGATCTAAAAATATGGTAAGCCTACCGAATTGCTATACAATCCTATGGGAAGCTCCCATAGGATTTTTCTAATTTTTTTTGATCGAATAAAAAAAAAAAATTTGATTGATTGCTTTAAATTTTTTATATTGGATTGTTTGAAAAATCGAATTGTGTTAAAAACCCTCAGATTCGAATTAGAGGGTTTTTTAACCCTTGAAATTTGACCCTTAAGAAATTTGCCCCCAAGTTTAAATTTAGATTTTAAGTATTTGTATACAGACAGGTAAACCTCTTCTAATTACTTGAGTGAGTTTTCCTTGGAAAATTGTGATTTGGACACCAAAGACTACAAATCATCATTTACCTGTAAATGCATTTAAAGTACACAAGACAGGAAGACACAGTCATATTAATGTCTTTTGTTCTCTGCTCTTGGCAGAACAGCTTATCTGCAATTTCTACAAATAGCCTTTTTTACTGTTTCTATGACAAGGAGAAAGGGATATTTCAGAATTTAAACCTCTTTGGTTTTGCTTTTATGAATATTTATGAAAGGACTACATCAGTGAAACATTATATGCCATTACTGAAAAATAGCATGCAATAAAATAATGCAGCATATATATATATGTATATATATATATATATATATATATATATATGACACACAAAGCCGAATACTTAAGTGCTGTCCTTTTATCAAAATCATAAATGAAAATATTTTATCAGCAGAAGGTGATCAGCATAAGGTGATCCTAATCCTAGTACAAATCATCCTATTTGACTATATCCTGTGATGTGAATTATTGCTGCTGATTTTTTCCCCAATTTTATTTTCAAGTTTATGTTTTGAAGCCTATGACTTTTAAAAACAATATAAAACTACTAAAAATCAGTTTTTAAAGACAATGTATTTACATGCATACAGTATATTTGTCTGGAGATAGCTCAATGAACTAGCAGATCTTGAGAACTCTATGTTCCCTAAGGGCTATGGTATGTTACTTTCCACTGTGTGTATGTTACCATAGAACTGAGCAGTGGAATATTGCAAGCCCACCCACAAAGAGACTAGTTCCAAGCTGAATTTCTTAAATTAATAATTAAAATTACATTTCCGTCATGCGGTTAAAGCCAGATCGAGCAAGCGAAAATAAATATAACATGCCGACACGCGTTTCGCAATGCCTTGAGAAAGCGAGTTTGCGAAGTGCGTGATGACATGTTATATTTATTTTTTCTGCTTGGTCTGGCTTTAACCGCATGACAGAAATTTTTTTTTAATAATAAATCCAGCCCAGAAAGAGTCCCTTTGGGGGTGTGCTTGCAATATTCTACTGCTTCATTTCTATCTGATCTCCTTGTGCTTAGTCCTGCTTCATCATAAGGGTACCAGGATTTGTGTTTTTTTAGATTAGACAGCCTCTATCCTAGTATAGATTTAGTTAATATACGAGACCACAGTCGGTTACCCTGCCTGTCTTTTCTTTGTGATGAAAATTGATAATTGATTGATAATTGAGGAATTGAACAATATTTATTGCACTGCACTTTAGAATCATTAATTATTGTTTTATTTAATTAGGATGTATTAATTGATACCTAGAAACCAATTAATTCTATTTACACAGCTGTAATCAATTAAGGGTCACTCACTAGAAGAATTATTTGCACTGCACTTTATTGTATATAGAGTTACCATTTTGGTATAATTTATTTTATTTATAATTATTTATGCACTGCTCTTTATAATTTATTTAGATTATTCGAATAAGCATAAATCTATTAATCTAAACTTAAAGGACAAGGAAAGGCAAAAAAATAAAATCCCATTTTTACTTTATTCTTTAATGACAAAGAAATCTATCTCCAATATACCTTAATTAAAAAATGTGTACCGTTTCTGTAAGAAACCTGACTGTATGCAGTGAAATTCTCCCTTCCTTTTCTGCTGTGGATAGTAATTGTCAGACGGTCCCTAACTGCTGGGCATGGAAACAATCATACTTTTGATCAGCTGGGGGAGGCCCTCCTTACTTCCCAGACTTTCAGAACTCCAGCAGCTTGCAGTCGGTGACTGTGTAAAGATTTGTATTGGATTTTATTTTTGCCTTTACATCCCCTTTACTGTTTCCAACTCCAGCTGCAGGGGCAAAGATCATGGAGCCAGATTTAAACAGATAAACTGGGATTCTATTTGGAAGATTATTTTGCTGAAGCCACTGGTTCTGGAGAGTTGGAGAAAGTTTGTATTAAACGATACAAAAACTATAAAATCTACATTAGATTACATGACAACACAGGACCCAGTGCAGTCTTTATATTCTATATCGGTTTATGACGATCCCTAAGCAGCACAGATCACACTGAGCATGTGCACAGTCTTGGTCTTGCAAAGATGTTTAACAAAGTTACAAGATGACAGCCCCCTGTGGCCAACTTTGAAAGCATAAATCATTTGTTTGATTAGCCTTGTGGTGCATTTCTAGCATTATTCTATTTTAGAATATCCTTATCCTTTAATGTGAGCAATATTTAAGAATAGTCTGTGTGGGGTGCTTTTTCTTTTTTCCTTTTCTATTGAAAAACTGGTTTCACCTATACATTTTCACCGTTTTTTGTATTGTGGGACTTTGGTACTATTTATGTGATTTTCAATGTTGCTGTGATATATTGTGATGGATTGTTTGAATGAAGATAACTATATATGTATGTGCTTTGTTATACAAGTAATGAAATTGTTAACAGTAATATGCTAATTTGATAATTATTTTCACTCACTGATTGGTGGGATCGTGGTATTTGTATGTACTAATCACCTTTTGGTTTATCTTGAGGACGGGTCTAAGGTGTCAAAATGCGTAGATGTGGGGGATTATGTGTTGATCCAATAAACACTTTAAGCACGAATATCCGTGAGTGCCTCCATTCTCTGCATATTGAATTAACATTGGGAGCTGCACCTGGGAATTGATGGTCCTCTGCACTCAATCCATTATTAATATATTTAAGACATTTGACATTTTGAGACATTTTGTGCATACAGCTACTAAAATGCCTTACCCTTTAAACAAAACAGGGATTGTTTGTCCATATATTTCAATATATTTAGGCTGGCCAACTACGTCAAAGTCATCCCATATCTGGCCAGTCCTACTCTCAAATTGCATCTGATTCATTAAGAATTCTATTGCTTCATTATACATTTTACAAAGGGACTAAAGGTGGCCATACACATAGAGATCGACATCGCCAAACGAGCAGATCTCTCTCCAATATTGGGTTGATCCGATCGTGGTCCTTAGGGCCCAACGATCGGATCACAATGCAGGGGATACGGGGTTTTTTAACCCTCAAATTCGACCCTTAGTAAATCTGCTCCTACTAGAAAATTATGTAGACATTAATTAAACCCAATAGGCTGGTTTTACAATCTGAGAGACATATTCTTTAGATGTTTTCAAATGGAAGGAATTTTCTGCACAATAAGAAGCATCTCATCAATCAGTAATGTGTTAAGTGAAGGCCGATGTCAGAAAAGTGCTATAAAATCTTATTTGTATTAGTTCATGTGACAAGTGTTTTTACAGTAGCTGCAAAAAGGTGCTTTGTATGCTAAACAGCACTTTTCATAGATATGATAGATATGAATAATTCTACGAATGAATAAAAAAGATCAAGAATTAAAAAATATGCAGTCATAAAGCATAAACACAAAAATATGTACCAGAACTGTCTTGGAACATATATAGCAACGATAATCAAATCGATCCCATTGGCGAAAAAAGTCACGAAATGAGGCACAACACGTTTTTTGATGCGCGTCGCGTTGTTTTCGACGCTCATCGTGTCAATTACGACGCATCGTGTCGTTTTTGATGCGTGTCGCGTCATTTTCGGCACGTGACTCTTTTTTTTTTACGTCAGTGAATTTTCGGCAGGCGAATTTTCGCTGACGTTTCGCACATTTATTAGCCGGCGGCGAATCGCGGGAATTCGCCCATCACGTCAGTTTCTGAATTCTGCTGAACAAAGTGTAAACAACAATACTAATGCATTCCCTGTTGTAAAATATAAGGTACCAAGGAGTTCTATGACCATATAAAGGTATGTGTATAAAAACTCCAAGGTGGCATAATATCATCATAAACTGTATTATAACAGATGGCATTTATTATAAGTTTCAGTGAGTCTTATGAAATCACTGACATCACTTAGCTGATGTGTATTGTATATACAGATGCAGCCACTTGAATTTGTGTGTTAAATGTGTCGTGACTCAGGGTTAATTGAAG
>CM044441.1:128247137-128356403 GCA_024363595.1 Xenopus borealis
TATATATATATATATATATACACACACATACATAGCATGTGAAAAAATTGTATTCCCTCATTCACATTTAAAAAAAATAAAATAAAATAATTTTTTTATTTGTTGAAAAAAACGAACATGATAAAGAACAGGATCAATGTGTTTAAAAAGATTGCCCTTTCAGTATTATTCATCAGCTAGGCCCTAGATGTTCTAACTGCATACATGTATACAGACACCATTTAATAAATTCCCTCATGCTTTAGTCGTGACTAGATCCTAACAGTAGACACAAAGGCATCCATTCAGATTAGGGGAAAGGAGGTGCCATCAGAATATTAGAAAAAGGTTTTACAGGGAAGGCTGTAAAGTTGTGGGATTCTCTCCTTGAAACAGTGGTACTGGCAGATAAATTTGATAACTTTGAGAAAGAGTTGGGCAGAAATTATTTTTGAGCACAAAGGTGATACAAGTACTGTTTCGATCATCTTGGGAGTCAGGAATACATTTTTCCCTGTCTAAAGAAAATTAGAGATGCATCTGTTGGGGTAGTTTTTTCCTTCCCTTGGATCAAGTAATAGTTAGGCAGGTTTCATTTAGATATAAAAGGTTCAATTTGTTGGACAATTACCTGGACAAAAAAAACAATTTTCTAGATTAAAAAGTATGAAGTTGTAATGTAAAAAAAAACCACTTTAAATTTGATAATGGAGTCTTCCAAAAGGCTAAATTGAGTTTAGAAGTATATTTCTATGAATTTCATTTGGCAACAAATAGTAAAATAGTATCTTTGTGAAGAGCAATTAAATATATGAAGTGGTAATAATAGAACTATGTTTTATCGCATTAAGCAAGTTGTATAGCCACATTTTTAATCAAATGAAGAAAGTTCTGTAGCCAAACCACCCACACAATTTTAATTTCAGTAAAATGTGTTGAAAGGGAAACATTTACATATTCTAAATTAAAAGAAAAATCAGCTTTATTGGCATACTCTTTCACCCTATATTCTAATTTTGGAAGCAATAAATTAATTTTTTTCCAGCTACAAATTCAACTAAAAACAGAACATTATTATTTTGTCTCCTTTCATCTCATCATCTCTCTAATAAAAGAAACAACACCTTTCGTGACTCTACAAACTTGGATTCCAGTAATTCTGTAGAAAGTTTAGATAAGGATTTGGTAATAATAAGGGAAAATAGGGGTAAAGATCAGTAATGGCAAAAATGACTGGAAGTTGTATTTACACAAGTTACAGGCTGGTACCAGTATTATGGGATTATTCATTACACGTTGAGTTTGTGAGGTTTTTTTTCTACCTTGAATAAACGCACACTTCAAATTTATGAAAAAACTTTATCCCACTAAATTACATTAAGGATTGTTGTTTAACTTAACCCCTCAATGGGCCAAGTGCTCTGTGGATTTGAGCAATACGAGACCTGACAACTGTATAACTGATATAATCCATCTATGAACAATGCTGATACTGGGTTATTAATTTAGCAGCCTTATTTAAGGGGCACATTTACTAAGGGTCAAAGTGAATTTTTGAATAAAATTCAAATTTCGAAGTAATTTTGGGCTATGTCAATAGCCCAAAATTCAATTTGAATTTAAAAAATTTGAATTTCGAAGTACAGTCTCTGTAAAATCCTCTGAATTTGACACTTCGCCATCTTAAAGCTGCCGAATTGCCATTTTAGTCTACGGAGGACCTCCTAGAGCATGTGCTGAAATTTTTTCTAAGTGCCAAGAATTCTGAGGATTTTGGCTAAGTTCGAATCGAACTATAAATTTGAACAATTCAAATTTCAATCTGATCTAAAATGGACATAATCGGTCCATTTTTGATTGAAAATGGTCCCCCAAAAAAATTCGATGATCGAATTTCTAATTTTTTTTACTTTGAAATTCGACCCTTAGTAAATCTGCCCCTAAAGACTGTGCAAAATACTTTTACTTGTGATTTTTTAACCTATGAATTCCTCATTGATTCATTTTAATAATATTTTTTAATACATAAAATACAGCTGTCTTTTTTCTCAAATTGGTGACAGTCTTGGTGTAGGAAGGAAGAGTTTTGGTTCCTAGAGCACTGGGCTGATTTTTCCTTGGGGAACAACCTATACAGTTGTGACGGATTGCAACTCAATGGAAGGGGGTCCTCTGTGCTATTGCTGAGGGTTTTATTATATGTATCTTAGGGGCATTTGGACCAGTGAGTCAGTGAACGTGTGTGTGTTGCAGTGAATACTGTGTCTAGTCATATCAAGCATTAATAATAAAAGTTAAGTTTTAATTATAGATACTTTATATCCGAACTGGTTAGCTTGAGGTCCGTGGGTTGCTACCCTACGCTAAGTAGCAACCACACATACCTCGATTTCTTTTTTCTAGGGAAAAGAATGACCAAGAGGTTGGAGGAGTGTTTAAACTAGGCACGTGGGGGGTGGGTGAGAGAGAGAATTATGGTGAAGCTAGGGTAGATGGGGTAGTGGGATTAGTGAGGTGTCATGGGGAGGAGTAATGGGGGCATACAGTTTACCAGCTAAGGAGGTCCGTCTGTTACAAGGAAACCAGACTAATACTAACTTAACATCTAATTCTCCTCAAAGTAATGCACATTTAAAAAGTAAAGGTAGTAACCTCCACTGTATGCTGGCAAATGCACAACATTTGTCAGGTTAAATGGGAGACCTAGAATTAATTTCATGCTCTAAAAATGATGATGTGATTGGTATCACTGAGACCTGGTGGGATGAAACATGTGACTGGACTGTGAATTTAAATAGTTACACCCTTTTTAGGAGGGGCAGAGAGATTAAAAAGGGACGAGGAGTGTGTTTTTATGTAAAGCCTAAATTAAAACCATTGTTGGAACTGGTGAGGGTGTGGAATCCCTCTGGGTAGAGATTTTGACTGGGCAAAAGGTCACAAAAATTTTTTTCATTGGTGTATGCTATAAACCACCTTGTATAAGTGACGAGTATGAACCCCAGCTACTTTTACAAATAGAAGCAGCTTCACAACTAGGTCAAGTTATTATTATGGGTGACTTCAATTATCCGGACATTGACTGGGGTAATGGGGTTGCCAAGACAGATAGATCTAGTATGTTTGTAAGTATGCTAAATGACAACTTTTTATCCCAGCTCATTCAAGAACCTACTAGGAATAACTCTATTTTGGATCTTGTAATAACTAATGATACTGAACTCATCTCTAGCATTTGTGTGGGTGAGCAGTTAGGGAATAGTGATCATAACATGGTCTCCTTTGAGATTCTGTTGGAGAGGCAATTCTATAAGGGAGTAACTAAAAACATTGAATTTCAGGCGTGCAAACTTTGACAGTATAAGGGCATCTCTGCAACATATTAAGTGGGAAATGCTTTTCACAGGGTTAAACACTGAACAAAAATGGGAAGTCTTTAAAATGCTGCCTAATAAATATACGTCAGTATATTCTGCTTGTCAGCAAGGAAAGTCGTTGCAAAGCAAAACCTTTTTGGTTCAATGGTGTTGAGGTGGGTAAGAAAAGACGTGCTGACCCAGATTTTAACTTTATACTCAAACCCCACAGCAAAACTAAAAATTAACGGAACACTCTCCCGCCCCTTCTCAATTTCAAATGGGACCCGTCAGGGATGCCCAATATCCCCTCTCTTATTCGCAATATCAAGAAAAGACGTGCTTTTAAGGCTTTCAAGTTAGCTGGGACAGCCAAATCATTTATAAGCTACAAGGAGGCCAATAAATCATGCAAAAAAGAAATCAGGCAAGCTAAAGACTACAAAGAGTGTTGCTAAATTGGACCAGTGTTGTTAGTGGTGTACCACAGGGCTCTATACTGGGTCCCTTTCTTTGCAACTTGTTTATTAAAGGAAAACTATACCCCCCGAACAATGTAGGTCTCTATAAACAGATATTGCATAAAACAACTCATATGTAAAACCCTGTTTCATGTAAATAAACCATTTTCATAATAATATACTTTTTTAGTAGCATGAGCCATTGGGTAATTATAAATAGAAAATAGCCATTTTAAAAAATAAGGACAGCCTCCTGGGATCCTAGGATCCAACGGTGCACACAAACATACCAAACAAACTATAAAGTTAGGTCACACAAGCCAATTAACAGACAGAGTTCTGTCTTTTGCTTCAACACTTCTTGCCTTTACAGTTAGAGTTTAAATATTTCTGGTCAGGTGATCTCTGAGGCAGCACACAGACCATCACCAAATGGTGGTTCAAGGCAAGAGATGTAAAATGGCAATATTTACATAAATATATATACCAGTTTGATAAGATTCTTTAATATGTCACTTGATTTGATATAAACTATCTGTTGCTCAAAAATTCATTTTCGGGGTATAGTTTTCCTTTAATGACCTGGATGTGGACATTGAAAGTATGGTTTCTATTTTTGCAGATGATACTAACTTGTACAGAACTATAGGTTCCATGCAGGATGCTGCCACTCTGCAGAGGGATTTGTCTAAGTTGGGAAACTGGGCAGCAAACTGGAAAATGAGGTTCAATGTTGATAAATGCAGGTTTATGCACCTGGGGTTTTTATAGATAACAAGTTGTCTACTTCTGGGCAGTGTCATTCTGTAGCTGCTAAAGCAAATAAAGTTCTGTCTCAAGGGATGAAAACATAATTATTAGTGATGGGCGAATTTGCACGATTCGCGAAACACCAGCGAAAAAAAGTTGCGCCTCATTTTGCGAATTTTTTCACCAATTCGCAAATTTCTCTGGAAATTTGCAAATTTTCTGTAGTATGCAGTGCAGTTTTGGACTCCAGTCCTTAAGAGGGATATAAAAGAGCTGGAGAGAGTGCAGAGACTTGCAATTAAACTGGTTAGAGGGTAGACTGTCCAGTTTGAGGTTATGATTATCTCTAGAAAAAAGGCACTTACGAGGGGACATGGTTACATTTTACAAATACATTAGAGGACATTATACACAAATATCAGGGGACCTTTTTCCCATAAAGAGGATCACTGCACCAGAGGCCACCCCTTAAGACTAGAAGAAAAAGACTTTCATTTGAAGCAGTGTAGGTGGTTCTTCACAGTGAGGACAGTGAGGTTGTGGAACTGCTGATGCTATTAAAAGAGGCTTGGATGATTTTTTTGGACAGACATAATATCAAAGGCTATTTTGATACTAAACTCTACAGTTAGTCTAGCTATAGAGTAGTTTGAATTGAGATTTCAAGTGCAAACCACCAAAAACATCTTCAAATAGGACCTCTGCCATTAACTTCTACAGTACGTGACCTCAATAGGTTTTACAGGTAGCTATATTATGTTTGGATTTGGGTTGTCATGGTTGGCACCCAACACCAGAACAAATGCCAAACACCCTGGTCTCAGCTTGTGCTTCACCAGTAGTGTGACCGCCTTTGGCTTCGGGAAGAGCCCTCAGCTACTCAGTTGCCACCTGGACTTAAACGAGAGGTGCAAGGTGAAAGTTCTGGCCAACAATGGGGCACAACTGTTAGTTAGAGTCTTAAGGCTGAAACAGAATCATAGTCAGATCAGGCCGGGTCGGGGCAGACAGAGTATAAACGTAGTCAGGCAGGCAAGGTACCAAACCAGGAAGTCAATCGAAGGGTTAAAGCAGAATCAGAGTCTGTTTTCAGGCAAGGGTCAGGATACAGAAGTCAGGATAGTCAAATAGCCAGCAGGGTCAAGCACAAGAATCAGAATCAAAACCAGGATCAGAATAAGCACAGAAGCACCATGTACAAAACCTATCACAGGCAAAATGACATGGTCCCCTTTAAATATTAGAATTTTGGCACCATTGCGCGCTGACATCATACGTCAATGTGCATGCGCCTTTAAAAGGAGGAAGTGCTAGTAAGCCGGCAAGAGAAGAGGAAGGGAGCGGGCGTCCCTGCCGCACCACTAGACCACCAGCGTGAGTTTTGATTACATGGGCTTTTTCTAGTTTCGACCATAATACTGTAAATCTCGAAAAATGTGGGGGGAAGCTGGAGGTTTTCTGGCACTGGAGGAGAACTATGATATAATTGCCATTTCTGAGACATGGCTAAATGAGTCACAAAACTGGGCAGTAAATATAGGAGCCTATAATTTGTTTCTAAAGGAATAGGAAATTAGAAAAGGAGGAGGAGTCTGTTCAGCACAATTTTAAATTCAATGTAAATGAAGAAGTTATAGTGGAATATGAAAGGGTTGAGACCTAATGGGTAAACCTTTTTACAGATATGCATCATCTTGAAAACCCCTGGTCCTGAGCATTCTGGAAAACAGGTCTGGTACCTATTTATAAAGCTATTTATAATCTTGTGATATGTGAGGGGATTGGTCATGAACATACTTTGTGGGGAGTATTTTCTGTATTAAGATAAATTGAGTACATTTAGAATCAGTTTAAAGTGAATAATAAAGGAAATATTGCAGAAAAACTTAACTGACAGATGGGTAGTTGTACTTTCACTGCTGGCTGACCAGTCTAGAGAACTTTTCATCCCTCTCATACTACTGATATATCTTGGCATACAGTATGTGATTAAAACCTTTTTCTGCATTCAGCTCAATAGTCCATTACATCAAATTGTTGCTTTTTTTCCTCTCTAAGTTTTCTTTTGTAAAGAATTTTACATTTTCTCTTGCTTTCTTCTTTGTGTGATTTTTGTACCTAACCCATAGCTATCAGTTCAAACAATGAGCAATAATTTACCAGCAGGTATCAAAACCTTTTACTGCAAACTTGAAAAAAAAGCTTTTCAGTTTCTATAATTACTCATATGTGGTAACAAAAAAGACTTTAAAATAAAAGTACTCTTTTATTTTAGATACTTTTCAACAACTTTGATTTTTTAAAGATATTGATTTTATGAATATCTTAACTGCAGCCTCAAATTGCAGTGTTCTCTTCACAATCATTCAGCAGTCATGTTGCTCAGCCTGATTATAAATTGCATCTGAATGATTAACTATTTACATTTAAATGAACAATTCTGCTAAAATACAATGTATAACATGCAGACCTGTATTCTAAAAGCACCTTTTTAAATAGGTTTTTGGATACAGCTTTCTGTTCATGTAATTATGGGCGTTGACACCCACTCAGATTTGAAACTGAATTCATATATCCTATTTGTTTTCCAGCAGGAACAACATTTTGTAAAACAACAGAATACATTTTAGTTGACAATGGTTTTTGTGACCAATCAGCAGCTTTACAGCAGTCCAAAAGACAGCTTTAGCTTGAAGTGTGCTAGATTTATACGAGGCTATGCCCTCAGCCCAAACCCCAGATTAGAACTTTATTAACAAGACTCTCCTTACACCTTTCAGAATCTTTTAAATAGGAACCTGTGAAGGAAATCTCATAAATCCGTTGAGGACTTGATAATGACTGTTAAAACTGTTCAACAAAGAATTAATTTGTTCTCCTATCTCTCACCACTACTAGGAGTACTTGGATACTTGTCCATAAAACATGAAAAACAACCTTTCTAACAGTGGGTCCATCAAACCTTGAAGATGCTGGCCTTAGTTATGGTCAGCTCCAGGATCCTGGGATGGGACACCAAGACTCGAGAATCTCAAGTGCTAGAGAACAGGTCTATGATTTCAAGAGCTTAACAGCTAAAATATGACTTAGATATTTAAATCATAAAAATAATGTTAGTAAGTATTAAAATTAAGAAATTATCTAGTTTGGTTTTTATTCATGGTTAGCTATCTGAGAAAATGTTATAATCTGGGAAAATATCTAACCAATTAAATCCCCTTGAACTGAAGTGCCGTATTTAAAATGCTGCCATCTCTGCTATGCAGAACAACCAATGTATACTTAATAAAACAATGTCATATTTTAAACAAATGATTTGCAGAATTGCCAGTGAAAGCTCTAGATGCCAAAGTATCTCTGAATAATGAAATGTTTAATGCTAAGTTACATGCAAAAGATTATAACAATTCATTTTTATTTTGTTAGGACTACAAGGCCTTCTGATGATCAATTGTCTTGACACAGTTAAGTTAGGATCATTAAACAACACACATTATTCTGTATATTGCACCTGGTTTGGGCATCTTCTTTTGCAATTATTACCACTTGTAGCACACAAGCACTCAAGGTGTTAAAAAAACACTCAAAGTTTGATCATTGTGTGCAGTTTACTAGTAAAATTTCATTAACCACGATGTTGTTGGGACAAAAAAAACAAAATTTTTTCGAGATTTATTATACCTTGAAGCTGCAAAAAAAACAACAAATCTGCCATTTCACACCTACAGATGTCATGTATAGTGATGGGCGAATCTCCCGAGATTCGCTCCGCTGAAAAATTCTCGAATTTCCAGAGAAATTTGCGAATTGGCGAAAAATTAGCAAAACGAGTCGCGGGATGCTTTTGACACGCATCGCGTCATTTTCGGCGCGCGTCGCGTCGCTTCCGGTGCGTCGCGTCGTTTTCGGTGCATCGCGTAGTTTCCAGCGCGTCGTTTTCGGCGCGTCCCGTCAAAAACGACGCGCGACTCGTTTTTCTGGCGAATTTTCACAAAGCGAAATTTCGCTGGCGATTTACAAATTTATTCGCCCCTCACTAGTCATGTATGGCAGATGTCCCAATTTGAAGATATTGTGGCCTCTGCTGGGATTCACTGATAATCTGAAAAACTAGGTTTTTGGGTGATTTGGGAGTAAAGTCCAAAAAATTTGTGCCATTTCAGTTTTATCAAGTTTTTTTTGTGACCTGACTTTTCAAGTTATTTTATTGATAAATAAGTTAAAATCATGGATAGGCATTTGGTCGAGCTTTGTCCTCCCATAGCATCCCATTCAGGGGCATATTTATAAATGTTTGTATCAAAGTGCATTACAGTGCATCAGACATTGCCACAGTATACCATCAAAACTCTTTAAAAGTGTAGCAAAGTATAGCAAAATCTGTTGCATAATAGGTGCTATTGAGAACCAGTGCTTACATGGTTTATATTTAAATAACTTTTCATACCTGTATTTCTTTGCTGCCTGAATTTGTCCCATCTGGTTAATCTTGATCTGAGGTGATGAAAACATGGCATTGTTTTTAGGTAAAAACAGGCATGAAAAATGAACAACAAACTGTCAAGGGTTAGGTAGGGCACTGTGGAGGCAGATGAGGGAAGGGTGAGTACTTTAGGAAGGATCTGTGTGTGCCTAAAGGGAACACGGCAAGGGAAGAGCAGGACACGTGTGACGAGGGCACAATTTGTCCAGTGGAAAGGGTTCAGAGTGGAACAGGACAGAGAGGGTGAAGATCAGGACTGGACAGCAAGAAGAGGGAGACGAGTCATGATAGGAGCAGACTGAGTAGGTGCGGAACAGGAACAGATGGGGAAAGACTGGGCGGTGGGGGCATATAATCAGATTGGACTGGGGATGAGGGAGCAGAATGATCTGGATAGCAGAAGAGAGGACTAGATATCAGGAGAGGGGACAGGATAGCAGGACAGGGGACTGGATAGCATGACAGGGGAGCAAAGGGAAGGGCAAGATACAGACAGGAGAAGGAAAGGTCAAGGCAAGATCAGGATTGCAGTGAGGAGTACAGCAAGATTCAGAATAGCAAGGAAAGCAGGATAGGGCAAGGCCAAGACAAAGTTAAGCAAGGAAAGATCAAGGTCAAAGTAGGACTGGAACAGAACTGGAAGGGGGAGGCAAAGCAGATAACGGAAAGGTAAACAAGCCAAGGTTCAGAGCAAGGCAGGACAAGGTTCAGACAAGACATGGCAAGGCAAGGCAGAATAGGAAGGAGGCAAGAGTAGGATCCCTTAGGTAGGGACAGTGCCCCACTGATAGTATGGGAACCAATGCTCAGCCAAGGAGTGTTTGGAGGGCTAGCCTGTGACAAGGGTTGAGGAGACTGCCTCATACAGACTTAGATAAACAAAAGGAATTCTGGGAATGAATTCCAAATGTGCTCCAAGAAAATCCCATTTGCATGGGTTTATCCTATTGGCTAAAGCTCACCCACTGGGTTTTCAAGCTAAAGCCAGGATAATAGCTGATCAGATCGAGGGCTAGCCTTAAATAGTGCAAAATCAACCCTGATTGACTGACAGTAGTGATGGGCGAATTTATTCGCCAGGGGCGAATTCGTGGTGAATTCCCGCGATTCGCCGCTGGCGAATAAATTCGCGAAACGCCAGCAAAAATTCGGCAACAAAAATTAGGCAAAAAAAAAAAAGAGTCGCGCGTCGTTTTTGACGCGACGCGTCGAAAACGACGCAACGCACACTGAAAATGACGCGACGCGACGAAAGCGACGCACCGGAAACGACGCAACGCGCGTCAAAAACGAACACACGGTTTATAAGGATATAATTTACAAGATATTCACATATTTTTTTCGCTGAAAAAATTGTGAAATGGAGTCAATGTCCTCTTTTCCCCTTCAGACATAAAGAACAAATAAACCCCAATTTAGAAGTACCCTCACCACGTGAGGTAGTGGGCCTGGGTGCACATGCCCCAGTCTTTCAGCTAAGAGGAGAAGTCACAATACCATGTAGAGAAAAGAACTAGCACAAACTGAACTAGTGATGGGCGAATTTATTCGCCTGGGGCGAATTCGCGGTGAATTCCCGCGATTCGCCGCTGGCGAATATATTCGCGAAACACCAGCAAAAATTCGCCAGTGAAAATTCGCCAAAAAGACGAGTTGCGCATCGTTTTTGCCGCGACGAAAACAACGTGGCGTGCGCCAAAAATGACGCGGCGCAACGGAAACGACGCAACGCACGTCGGAAACTACGCGACGCGATTTACGCGACGCGCTTCAAAAACGACACGCGACTCGTTTCGCAACTTTTTTCGCCAATTCGCGAATTTCGCTGGAAATTTGCAAATTTTTCGGTGAAGCGAAACAGGTGAGATTCGCCCATCACTAAACTGAACCTCAGTCAACAAAACTTAAATAGTTATTGAAGTTATTTCAGTTAAGTATTTTGTGGCACTCCTGGGAACTTAATCCCAGCCTAATGAGACAATCCATGACACACACTATTAAAAAGAAAATTGGACGATCACAATGATTATTACAGAACTTCCAATCATATTACACATACAGATGAAGCCACTTTGGATTGTGTGTTTGACACAGAATAACTAAACTCAGACTTCACACTTGTCTCATTTAACACAGAAAATTGCGTCACAGCATCCCATCTAATGAAAGTGTTCATCATTGCAAACAATGGTGCTTTGGTATGCTAATAAAAAGTTTAAATGCATTAAATTAATTTAAGATAACTTTAGATAACACAGTTTCTTTAATTAGCCTTGAGTCATGACGCATTTAACACACAAATCCAAGTGGCTGCATCTGTATAGTACCATTATATTGGCACAATGTAAACGTTTATTCTGAGAATATTGGAGAATTCTGTATAAGATTTCTTATTGGATTTAAAGATATAGCATGTACTCAACTATAACTTGAACTGCATAATAGTGAATTTTTATGTTATTTTTATAATTGTGTTCTGGAGAACAAGAGGTAGCAAAGATTATCTTTTGACTTTGACACAATTATTGTTCATGCCTGTTTTAAACTAGTGCCACCGGACAGGCCTTCTCTGTCTCTGTATTTAGTTGCACACAAAAAATAATCTCTGAAAAATTTTTGAAACCCCCCAAAGTGGAGAAAGAAGCATACAACTGACCTGTTTCTCTGGACCTTCCGGCTATGTCCTTTTAATTGTGATGGGGCTTATAAAATACCACACACTGGGAAATAAAAATAAAGAACATTGTTTATTTCACAGCTTGTTTTATATTGGGTGACAGTTGATAAAAGGATATTTATTATATTTGAAATTAAAAAAGAATTCTGTATAATCATGATGTGTATAACTATGTTTTTTCCACGGTACAACCTTCAACAAGATCCCATTTTACAGCAGTAAAAAAAGTAACAAAAATGTTATGTAAATGAACATAAGTAGAATTAGAATACCATATGCTAAGATGTTTTATAGAAATGAATGTGAATAGGAAGTTTACTTTTGAATAAAGAACATTTTCACTTTAAAAGAGAGAGGTCTACACAATTTAATTTTCTGAGCAATTGGAATAAGAGAGCCATAGTGATTTCAGTAATTTAACAATGTCTTGAAATTCATTCTGAAACACAGCATTATTAAACAAATGCATTGCTAAGAGGATATAATTATTACACTGTGTGGGATAATGTAGCCAAATTGTAAAGCAAGAAGAATCTCAACTGTTTTGTCTACTGAATGAATAGCAAAATGTGCACATTTTCCACTAAGCCTTTTCTTGTACTGTTTCACAGTATAATACACATTCTGACGAGCAATACAAAGGTTTTCATGACATTATTATAAGGCTTTATCAATATCTTGCAAAGTTTGTTCTGCAATGGTTTTATGAATTACTTTTTATTAGTGATAAGAGAGCTGGTTTACACTGCCTGGTGGGAACTCTGGAAAACTCTTTATTAGAAGCACCAAACCATTTTCTCTGCTTATTTTGCCAAAAGATCTTTATTTCCAACCCCACCTCCTAAAATAAGGACTAAAAATAGTCCTACAGCATCCACTATGAAAAATATTTGAAGGAAATCAACATAGATTGGTGGATGAAGTGTATTTATTGTGCTAAGGTGGCACAAGAAGAACTATATCTGATGTGGCTTGAGGTTTAAGAATGATGGAATCATGGTATTCTTTTGCAGATTCCCATTTATGCATTATTTTCTTTCTAGCATTATTTTGTCCCTACCATCAGCGTTTATGCCATTGTCCTAGAAGAATATAAGATATTCTAAGTACATGTCAACAAGGCAGGTTTGATTTTATGTTGAATCAAAATCCACATCTGAGCATTGGTGTGGTCTTCGATCCAATCACCAGCATTACAGCAATTATGATCTGATCATTGGCTGAAGGGCCAAACCATTGGATCTGTCCACTAATTCCCACCTTAATGTAGGAAATAATCCAGAATTTTCAGATGGGGTGCTCCTGTAAACAGATCTTGTGGTAAACAGGTGAGGTATATACCTGGGTTACCACCAAGATTTGCTTAATGGATTTATGCTTAAACAGCAAATCATTTTATATTTTAATAATATAAAAGAATATGTATGTATATGTATGTACTATATATATATATATATATATATATATATATATATATATTTATTTATTTATTTATGGAATGTATGCAAAACATTATCCAGAAAGCTCCAAATTACGATTTTTTTTCTCATCATACTAAAACAGTAGCTTGTACTTGATCCAACTAAGATATAATTAATTCTTATTGGAAGCAAAAGCAGTCTATTGAGTTTATTCATGTTTACATGATTTTCTAGTAGACTTAGGGGCAGATTTACTAAATTCACATGAAGAATTCGAAGTTCGGTCAAATTTCCAAAAGATTCGAATTTGAATAGTGATGGGTGAATTTATTTGCCAGGGGCGAATTCGCGGCGAATTCCCGTGATTCGCCGCTTGCGAATAAATTCACGAAACGCCAGCGAAAATTCACCGAAAAAACGAGTCACACATCGTTTTTGACGCGACTCTCGCCGAAAACGACGCAAAGCGTCGGAGTTAATGCAACGCATGTCAAAAGCGTGCCGCGACTCGTTTCGCAAATTTTTCGCCAATTTGTGAATTTCTCTGGAAATTCGTGAATTTTTCAGCGAACCGAAACTGGGGAGATTCGCCCATCACTAAATTTAAATCTTCGATTATGCAAATTAGTCAAATTCGACCATCGAATATTCAACTTCATATAATTGAATATTCAAATTTAATTTCATTTGAATATTCGACAATTTGATGGTCGAAGTACTTCCCCTTTAAATTTTTATTCGACCACCTAGTTCGCCAGATCAAAGCTACCGAATTGGGTATCATTATTTTTGATCGAATAAAAAAAATTCGATCGAAAAAATAGTTTGGTTTGAATGATTAATCGATCGATCTAATTTTTCTTATTCGATCATTGAACCAATCCAATTGTGGTAAAATCTTTCGAATTCGACTTCACATACTATTCCCATGGTTGAATTTCGAATTTTTTTCAATTCGAAATTTGACCAATAATAAATCTGCCCCTTAATGTCCAAATTACAGAAATATTCATTATATGAAAAACCCCAGGTCCCGAGCATTATGGATAAAATACTTTACTCCCATACCTGTGTACAGCATCCAACCTTCTCTAACCATACAGTATACCAAAATAAAAAATGCTTTCCAGTTAAGAGCTGAAATTAGTTGTCACTTTAGCATTTAATTATTAATGTAAAGTACCAACATGAAAAGTAATTGCTTTCAGAAAAACATGTAAGAAACTTATCAAATTGTATTTTAATTTATGAGTAGTTAATTGTGTAGACAAAAAAATGCAGCTAAAAGGTTAATTAAAGCTTTAAAGGCCAAAGTCTTTGAATTAAGTTGACTTAAAAAGAACCTACACACTGCACCTGCTTGAACATTATATTACAAGTTTTCTTTTCTATGTTGTTTAATTACTATCTAAAATTCAGGTTCTTCTTTGAATTCATTAAGTTGGTCTAAGGGCAACACTTTGGTGATTATTTGTCAATATTCATAATATTTCCCATGATTCAAATTTTTTTTATACTAAAAATCATGAATTTTTAAAAAGCATGAATTCTCAATATTTATTAAGCGTAAAAACACGAAAACCTCTAATACAGTATAAAACTTAAGCATCTGAAAGCTGTAGAAGTCAATGGGAGCTGCCCTAGGCAAAACTATTTATTCAATTCTAGTTTTTTATTTTTCGCATTGTTTTTGAGTTTGTTGTCCAATTCAAAATTATAAAAATGATATAGGAAAATGTGAATTTGAGGTATTTATAGTTCATACTGTAGTTTAATTTGTTCTCGGTTTTTAATTCAGATTTTGAATACATAAGGTAACATTCATGATTTTTTTCGGAGTAGAAAATTTTTTAAATTACACAAATTAGAATTTTTCTAAATAGACCTTCCCGAGTACACATATGAAAATTCTATTATTTTATTTTATTATTTATCTATATACTGTATTATATAATTATAACAGGTTCTCAGAGCAGTAGCAACAATTAGCATTGAAAACAATTCAAAACTTTGTGAAAAACTTCCATGTTAGCAGTACTTCCATGTCTTCTATGTTAATATTTATGCAAAGAGTTTTCATTTTCAAGGAGCAATGCAGTGCAAATATGGGTTTAACCACACTACACTTCAATTCTTTTCAGTTCAGAAAATATTAGTTTTTTTATGAATACTAAGGGGAAAATTTACTATTATTCCCCAAAATTCCCTCGATTTTACTCGAAATTCGATGAGCATTCAACCATCGAATGCTTATTGTTTTAGGCTATGATTTTGCTCGCTATTCGATTTCTTGATGAATTCGTATGATCGTAAAAAATCGTGAAATTTCCTTCGAGCCTCCGAAAAATTTGTACGATTCAAACGATCAAATGCTTTGATCGTACGAATGGTTTTCGAGCAGGACTTAGGGGCAAAGTTACTATTATTCCCCCAAAATTTTTTTAATTCCCTCGATATTCGATTAGCATTCGATTTTTGAATGCTAATCAAATAGTTTTAGGCTACAATTTTATTCAATCTTCGATCATTCAATGATCGAATAACGATCGAATAATGATCATTCGATAATTCGAATTAATTATTCGTTCATTCGAATGATTCGTACAATTCGAGCAATCGAAGACTTCGACCGTACAAATCCTATACGATCTAGACTTAGCCTCAGAAGCCTATGGGAGGGCTCCCATAGGCTTCTATTACAATTCGGTAGGTCCAATCTGGCGAAGTAGGCAATCGAATAATTTTTAAATTTTAAATCCTTCGCCAATCGAATGATCGAATATTTGACTATTCAAATGATCGAATAAGCCAAATTTGCATATTCGACCAATCGAATTTTTCCTACGATCGTTGTTCGATTGAATTCGATCAAACTTCGATCTATTCACGTGAATATTGTAAATTGGCCCCTTAGTCTCAGAAGCCTATGGGGGGTTTCCCATAGGCTTCTATTGCAATTCGGTAGCTTCAATCTGGCAAAGTAGGCATTCGAACAGGCATTCAAACTATTTAAAAAAAGAATGATCGAATGATCGAATATCCGATCATTCGATCTATTCGATCTATTCGATAACTCAATGATTGAAGAGGCCAAATTAGAATATACGAAAAATTTGTTCGATCGAACTTCGATCATTTCTACGTGAATTTTGTAAATTTGCCCCAAATGTAATTATTGCATGGTAAAAAATGGCAATAGATTTTAAATCTGCTCAGAAAATTTCACTTCCCCTTTCATTTCCACTTTCTCAATTTTCTGATTACAAAACTTTTGCAAGCACACAAATAAGAGAGCACTTACCCCGATCCTCCAGGCCCATGAACCTCTGGAAAGGCCTGTGCTGAAACATAGAGATCGTGTCCAGCAAAACTTCTGAGGAATTGCGTGATGCCACGAAATGCGTAAAGCGTGGGACTATGTTACGCTGTTTGCTGTTGGATTGAAATTTCAATGAGACTTGCTACAATAAACCTGATTTTTTAATACTGGATACTGCCTGGTGCTCCGTACAGTTTTTCTTACTTACAAAACTTTTGCAGACTGCTTTTGTTTCTGGACATTGCAGGCACCATGCATAGCATACGGCTCACTTGCCAACTTCTAAAGAGCTATTTTGTTTTATATTTTGCCAGCTTCTTCTTGTACAAAATTCCATATCAACTCCACATATGAATTGCTCTGAAATAGTGTAATACACATTGAGTTGCTTGCAGCAAGTGGGCCCATTTATTCTGTTCAAATCAACGAATGCAGCAGCAACTACCATTCATTTCTTGGATTTACAGTGTATCTGTGAACACAAGAGATCCAACAAATTGTATGGGGGGGGGGGGATATCATTCCTGGGCTCCTTAGATGTATTTTGTATTATTTCATTTGTACCATCAGGGAGCTGCAGTCTGTGACATTTAAGTTTAATATAGTATTTTGCCAACTTTTTTGCTCAGATAAATACCACCATAGAGAATAATAATAAAATTGAAAATAGAGCAGAAAGCTATTTAATGTAAGAACTACTAGAAGATATCTAACACCATTTTCTATTTCTTTTTTTTATTTAGAAAGTTGGCAACAGAGCTGTAGAATGTAAACACATCCACCCAAGAAGAGAAACCTGTATTGCCATTTTGTGTCAGCTGTGAGGCAATTATCATACAATCATACAACCATTCAACAGTTTCAAAAATTTTATTTTTTCAACAGATTACCTTTTTTTTAAAAAAATAAATTCCATTTCAGGTCTAAAGTACTTTTCTGCAAATTGTCAACCCTGGTTAATTCAATGGACTTTTACTTCCATGGAATGTATGTTTCTGAGTGAAAATTACCTGTCACTGTTTGTCATCATAGAGGTAATTTATTATCCTCCTAGGCAGAAGAGCAAGAGAACTAAGTGGAGTACTAAAGTGTTCTTTTTTCCCCAAAAGAAACTATCATTGTAAAAATACAGTAACCACTTTAGCATATCCTCAATACACAAATCCCACATATTTCATTCCTTTATAGAGTAATTATGGAGCAATTTTAATACACAATGTCACTAAGATATGTCTGATGAGGTATTAAACTCAAGGTGCTTTTTTGTCTGAATTCATTTAAACCTGAGAACCCACTGTAGGGAAAAATGGCAAACCCTGTGCATGTTTATTCAGTGCCTTTAAATGTTTTGCAGTGATACATCTTTGGGTCCCACTAGGAATACAAAATATTTCAGTGAACACGATACAACAAGCATACAAGTGTACTATTATTCTTACTGATATACAATAATGCACTTGTACAACAGAGGGGCTTACAGTGCTACACTGCACACCTTTGTAGAAGGGGACCTTGGCTGCTCCAAATTCTTTCTCTGGGTCACCCTACCTAGGCAAAATCATGGGTGATGCATATTGCACACAAAATTGCAGGTCACCCATTACATTGAAAATCAATTTTGCATGCGCCACATGACACCCATTGGCCCTTCAGAGGAAGCAAACCTGGGGCCCCCATGGCCACGGGTTCTGCTTCCTTTTTAGTTATGCCACTGCATCTAACACAGCCCACAACTACAGCTGAGGATATTGGACATCTTCCTATAACAGAGATCTCCCACCCTTTTCACCCATGAGCTACATTCAAATATAAAACGAGTTGGGAAGCAACAAAAGCATGAAAAAAGTTTTTGTTTTCAATCTAATAAAATCGTTTGAATACTTCCTTCGTATTTCATAATTTTTAAAAAAAACAGTCCTTACAGTACTCCGAATTTGAAAATTAAAATTTTCAAATTTTTTCAACACAAATTGAATTTTGGGCTATTCGATAGTCAAAGTAACCAAAAATTACTTAGAAATTAGAATTTTCACTTCAACCCTTAGTAAATGTGCCCCCTAGTTTTCATGCAATTAAAAATTGCCTCCAAGCCTAGAATTCAAAAATAAGTGCCTGCTTTGAGGCCACTGAAAGCAACAGCGAAGGTGTTTGTGAGCAACATGTTGCTTGCGAGCCACTGGCTTGGGATCACTGCCCTAGGACATCGCTACTGGGTCTTCATTCTCAGCACCAGCTTCATTGGTGGGTGTTCAGTCCTTCTGGACTCAAATGGTGCCTCAGGCTTTGTTGTTCTTCTTGGTCAGTCTCTGCTTCCCATAACAGTTAGCACTAAATTTTCTCCTAATCCACCGTTGTGGTTCTTTTGTGCCTAGATGGAGTCCTGCTCCATCCTCATATACTCTCCAAGCAGTTCCTGCCTTAATCCTGTGATTCCCTGGTTCTTAATGTATGTCTGTGCCTGCTGCCTGTCTTCTGTTTAATTTTGGACTAATACCTGCTATCTGTTCAATATGAGGGATGACTTCATCTACCAGTGTTACACTGCATTTGGGCTCCAGCCTGTTGAAACTTGAAAGTGAGCAGAATAAGGAACCTACAAGTGGTATTCAAATTTGACAATTTTTGCTTGCTCTCATGACCAGTGTGCAAAAGCTTGCAATTTTATGTTTCTTTTATATTTGAATAAAGTAACATAACCTATCTAGATTCCTTTGACCTTTACAATGGAAAAAATCATTACCAAAAGATCACTGTTAAGTTTGTGATATAACAATAAAAGAGGCCCATTTAAAACTTCTAAAATGCTGAATTTGTTAAAGGTTCTGACCTTTTCAGTAGGCTTATAACTTTTATTTAGTCTCTGTGAATTGTTAAATGTCCCCACAGTTACAGAATTTTTCTTTAAACCAAAATAAGCATCACAAGGCAAAAAGTATTAATTTCCCACTGAGAAGGCAACCAACTATAATGACATGCCCGAGGTTTAGCAATCTAGTTATTAATTTGGCTGTATTCATAGTATAACTTTTTGGCATTAATGCACTATAAAGTATTTTAAGCTGTTTCCTATGGATGTTAGAAAAATACAAATAATAAAATAAGCTAGTTCTCGTTTTGTAGCAAAAATATTTCTGACCTGCATAGTAGCATTGTCTCTGCTGCTTCTTTTAATCTGGTAAAACCACACCTGTCACAACTAGGCTTGTCACCAGGAAGGAAAAAATGTTGTTGGATACCAGCGTTATCAAAAATATAAATAGGCCAGTATTTCCCCCCCCCCCCAGAAATGTGACATACATGGAGAAAACTCAACAGGCTGATTTAGTTAAAGCTTTACAGATTCAATAGAAATCTATGTGAAACTCACTGAACAGTTATGTCCCATGTGGCCCCCCATTTTTTATTTTACCCAGTTTTTTATTTTTACATCAAACTGTTCCTTTAAGCAACAAAAAAATTATGGTAGTGCCTAATGTGCCAGGTACTACAACCAAAAGTGATAATAAATGCATGGAATGTAGGCTTAGTGACCCATAACTCCTTGTATAAATCCTGGTAGCCATAGAGTTGGACTGGTATGCTCCAAAAGCCAATGCTTTCTGAACTACAGTATTGCAGAGCTAGTCACAACAGTTTCCCAATCGGATCGGTGAAAAACTTGCTTAAATTGAGCCAAAATCCAAATCATACAATTTTTTTAGTTTTTCCCAAATCCCTTTATTTTTTCAGGCTTTTTCCTGATTTTCCTGATTTTTTTTCCAAAAAGTCCAAAATAGTTAGATTTTTGGGCTAATTTCAGTGCAGACCACAGAAGTGTCCAAATAGGATAGAAACCTCTCCCAATGACTTATATACAACCTCATCAGGTCTGAATTTTTTCAATTCAAATCTATTCGATAGTCAAAGTAGCCCAAAATTAGTGCGAAATTTGAATTTTAAAAATTCTACTTTATTCGAATTTTCACTTCGACCTTTAGTAAATCTGCCCTTTAGGCTTATCTGCACTGAATGTTATATCTTATGTTAAGGCTTTAATGATTGGCTTTAATGATTGGCTTTAATATTTATCAATATCATCAATATTAGCATTTTGGATTGCGGGAGTGCCCAATCTAGGCACCCATATGCTTGATTTATATTGTATTAATGGAGTAATAATGATTATTTGCATATTTCATGATTTGACAAATTTAAAAAGAAGACATAAGGGTGTAATTTCCTACTTGCAAGTGATGTTGCAGTCTTTGCCTGAAAAATTGCCATTAATTTAACTTATGTGCTTCCAACGCCACTCTCTACACTTCTGCATAGGTATGTCCTGTCATATTCCCTTGGTTCAGGGAAAACCTGTAGTGACCTACTGTATGACTATGAAGGCTTTCATTCATCCAGGTCATGGTATATCTAATACAAGTAATTCAAAAAGCAACTGGACTTTAATGAAGACATTTCACTGAACCATCCAAGCAGCTTCTTCAGTTCAACTGACTGGTGTGGGGAGTTCTCAGCATATAGACTCTTCCAACAATCCAATCACAACGGCACATGGTAACTCAGAGGTGACATCTGAAATTCACAAAAGCATTGATTCTGTGTATTTACTGTGATAGGATTTCCAATGTGTCATGCAACTCCTAGAAGGTGTTACTTGTGAGAGTTGCATGATTGGATGTGTGAAGTATTCTGAAACCACCCAGGTACAGATGTTAGAACAGCATTGTAAGTTAGCAGTCTGGGTTAGTTAACACATTTTCACCTGAAGACCTTGGCACAGACATAATTTTGATGATGAAGTTTATGGGGAGAATTGTGGTTAAAAAAAAAATAGGCTTGCAGCTGACACTCCACATTGTGTTTGCACCGATAATCCCCAAGTACCCTATTTTTAAATTGGATTTAAATTCACTTTAAAAAATTCAGTCAACATAAGGGTCAATAATGATTGCCCCAGGCAGAGTAAAAAATGTTGTACTGGCCAGGTCAGCCGTGGCCTTACCACCTCTTATAAAGGTTAGGCAAGTGATCCCCAACCAGTGGCTTGTGATCAACATGTTAATCACTAACCCCTTGGATGATGCTTTCAGGGGCCTCAAAGCAGGTGCTTATTTTTGAATTCCTGGATTGGAAGCAATTTTTGGATGCATAAAACCAGTTATAATGCTAAACAGAGCCTCCTGCAGACTGTCAGTCCAAAAAGGGTCTATCAAATAGCAAATCAAAGCCCTTATTGGGCTATTGGGAGCAATAGCAGAACACAATGTGCACACTGACCACACAGTTGTTAATAAGCCGATGGTGTCATAAATTTCTAGTGGTGATGGAATAGCTTAAGCTACTGTATAGTATTAATCACAATGTAGCTCTGTCTTGGGAATTAGTCTTACTTATATAAGTTTTCCAAAACCAGTCAACTTTTAGGAAATATAGTTTTTTCCAAGGGACTATATATTTATAATTGGTATCTTGTTTTGCTACAGAACCTGGCACTTCATTTTAGCAGTGCAGTCTCTAAGCAACATACAATTCTCAGAAGTATTTATTCTAGAAATTTGTGAGTGAGAGAGATTAGATAAAAATAACAACAGAACATAGAGTCTTTTAGTAATGACATATTACTTTTGTTTAGTTGCGACTCTGGTTTGAGCAAATAATAACATCTCCTGTCTGTACCTACTGTCACGTCTGACTGATTGTATATGCTGGTCAGCTTTTAAATGACAAGCCATCAATGACAACGAATAATGGATAACACTTGCCCAATATAATAATTGACCAATTGTTTGATGTTTATCCAAGGTCATTGTAAATACACATAATAGCATTGCTTTGTTCTGCTAACATCTCATTATCCCTTACACAGATTTCTCTCCGACATTGCTCAGAGATTTTTTTTTTTGGCTTTCTATAATGAATGTTCTCAGTGATCTCTGCTTTGCTGCTGACCACTGCAAGTTTTTGATAACGAATTGATGGTAAACATAACTCTGAACCTGAGTGACTTCAAAGTGTTTGCTTGCTCCCTATCATGCTGAGTAAAAGCCCTTTGCTTTCATTGTCGTGTTGATTGCAAAGGTAATTTACTGTTTTCTACTCTGGCGTATTATCGACAACTTGTGAAGAATAAGAAATATAAATAAGGACGAGCATCTACTGTTATTTCCTCACTTGATTCACCTCTTTTGCTATCTAGTTCTCTAGAGTTCAATGTCAGCTAAATAATTCACAAATCAAGGTTCCAGGCAACTGCAGTTCAATAAAAATAACTTTATGACAGCTACTACAGGAAAAATATAAACCCAAAAATCACAATAAGGACTTTCTTATAAGGAGGAACTCATAAAGTTTCTCTTTGTTCTCAAAAGCAAATAGTGTGCAGTGATGTAAAAGCCAATAAAGTTGGAATATAGAAACCTATTAATGCATGAGCAATGTAAATGTTTTTCTTTGTATTTTACTTCCCCTTGTGCCCACATTTGCTGTTGCTGCTTGTTGCCCCTTCCCTTGTGTACACAAGGGAAACAATATTTCCTCATCGTATCCAGGGCAATGGTGTTCCCAATATCACGGTCCATATACCAGAGAAAAGTTCTGCTTTGGGACACTCCAGAGCCTTGCACGTTAATATTTTTACCTTATAGGAGTGGTTCACCTTTAAGTTAACTTTTAGTATGATATATAATGGTGTATTCTAAGCAATGCTTTTATTGGTCTTCACTTTTTCTTTTTTTAGATTTTTTTAATTATTTGCCGACTTCTTCCTTCCTCAATCTTTAAAATTGTTTTATATTATCTGTAACGTTTTATGGTTTGTACATTGTGGTAAGGACCTAAAGTCCCCACATTTTATTTTCACCCTTAGATAGTAATCTCTAAAATTCATCAGCTTTAGGCTAGAGAAAGTCTAAGAATTTAAAATTATGTTTCATTATATATGATATATTAAATATCTGCATCTGCAAGGTGCCAGCTGAGGAAGAGAAAAATGTTCTGGAGCAAAATTGACCCTATGGGGTGGGTCCCGTGGTAATTCACATATATTTATATCTGTATTTACTTTATGTCTAAAAATTTGACATCAAAAGATTCTCTCATCTTTAAAAGGATTAATGTGTTAATGCTATGGCCCCCATTATAGATAAGCAGAATTCTAATTAATCCTTGGTTGTGAAGAACAAGTCTACAACAATTGTTCAGTTACATTAGTTTTGAGTTATTGTCCCTTTGGTTTTTTTTTATTTCTCTTTGTTAAGTTTTAAGGGTGCTTTTTATTGTTGTAACAATATTTAACCTACACATACTCCATGACATGATAAGTGTCTTTAACTTCCACCTGTGGTTTACTACTGATTTCCAGTACTTACCTAAATAAAAAGGTACAGAATGTTATCACAACATATGGAACTGTTAAATGTTGTCAAATGGGGATACATTACCCCACTACTTAAAAGAAAACTGTACCCCCAAAATGAATACATGAGCAAAATATACTGTAGTTTATATCAAATTAAGTGGCATATTGCAGAATCTTATCAAACTGGAATATATATTTAAGTAAACATTGCCCGTTTACATTGCTTTGAATCACCATTTTGTGGTGGTCTGTGTGCTGCCTCAGAGATCACCTGACCTCTAACTGTAACGGGAAGAAGCGTGGAAACAAAAGACCAAACTCTGTCTGTTAATTGGCTCATGTGACCTAACAAGTACAGTTTGTTTGGTTTGTTTGTGTGCACCGTGAATCATAACATTCCAGGCTGTGGCCCTTATTTTTTTACAGTATCAGTTTACTATTTATGATTGCCCAATAGTACATACTACTAAAACGTATATTATTATGAAATGATTTAATAACATGAAGCAGGGTTTTACAAATAATTTGTTTTATAGAGACCAACATTGTTTGAGGTGTATAATTTTCCTTTAGACTAATTAAGCAATGTTTAACTAATATTATCAAAACCTAGGATCATATCTGTCAGCAGCTTCTGTCAACTTAAATTCCCAAATGTTAAGTGAATGACTACATTATTCCCTTCAAGGGCTGCTCCTCTATTGTAGCTTAGATTGATTGTACCCTACGTTAAATAATCAGATTTCACTGTACTATGATACCTGTACCTTTCTGGATAACAGATCTTTCAGTAATTTGGGTCTTCATACCTTAAAGGGCAGATTTATCAAGGGTCAAATTTATAAAAACTCCGATAAATTCCCATAAACTCGAAATTTAGAAAAAAATGACCAATTGAAAACTATTAAAAAATTAAAATAGTTTAAATTCTGGTGAATAGGATCAACCTGAAAATTTTATATTAAATTGGATTCAAATTCTGCCCGGTTCCATTTTTCGGAACCCGTACCCGACCCGTATCCACAACCCGGACCTGCTATCCACATTCTTACCCACTTGGACCCACTACCCAACCTGCAAGTACCTTATCTGCAACCAGAACCACAACCAGCTGACCATCAAGATTTAGGAAGTGCTGTCATGGTAAACTGGAAGTGACATCATCAAAAGTAGGCAGAAATATGCATGATCAGAAAAAAAGAGCGATAAATAAGATGAGTGGCACAATGGAACCATTGATAAAAATACACATGATTATTTGATAAATGAACATCAAGAGCACCAGTATTATACATTCTACCCAAAATACACAAAACGCTTATCGATCCTCCAGGCAGACCATTAGTATCTGGTGTGGGTTCCATTTTAGAACCATTATCAAAATTTGTTGATAAGTATTTACAAGAAATAGTTCAGAATTTACCTACCTGTCTAAAAGATACTACAGATTTCCTCAACTGCTTAAGTGGGATTGATAAACTTAATGACAATGTCACATTATGCAGTATAGATGTACAAAGTTTATTCACATCCATCCCACAACATGAGGGAATAAAATGCGTAGAAGAAGCATTGATCAACACCTCTATACCTAATAATTTGGCATATTTCTTGATAGATTGCCTGGAGATTGTCTTACAGAAAAATTATTTTAAGGTGGGCGATAAATTATACTGCGGTAGCTCCGTCATTTGCAAATATCTTTATGTATCATATAGAGACCTACTTGTTTCTAAAACCACCGTATTTAGAACATATTAAAAAATATTATTGTTTTGTGGATGACATCTTTGTGATTTGAGAGGGCCCCATTGAAATTTTTGACCAAATGATATCAATAGCAAATACAGCTCATAAGTCAATTAAATTTACAACTGAAAAATCTAAGTATGAACTAAACTTCCTAGATGTAAATATTAAAGAAAGGAAATTAATTACAAACTTGTATTGTAAACCAACAGACCGCAACAACCTACTACGTACTGATAATTTTCACAACCCAAGAATCAAAGCCATACCAAAAGGTCAGTACATAAGGGCTAGAAAAATTGCATTGACTGATATACTATTTGAACAGGCTGCAACTGACCTCACAAGAAGGTTTAATAAAAAAGGCTACCCTACTAGAACAGAGTAAAAATCCTACAAATCTCAGAAACTAACATTTGTTAGTAAATACAATAAGGAAAGTAAAAAAAATAGAGACAATTATCAAAAATTCTGGCCTTTATTACAGCCTACAAAAAGGGATTCAACGCTGAACTCTTGGTGTGTAGTTTGCTTCCTCAATGCTGTAGGGCTCAATAGGTCTTTAAGCACTGAAATTCAGTTAAAATGGAAAGTGCTTGAAGTAGTAAAAAGACCTCCAAGGGGAGGAGATTGGGGAAACTATTGCTCCAAGGAGAAGCTTGTTGGATAGGGAGACTCGACTGTGTTAAACCAAAAGGTATGATTGACCACAATAGTTTCAAGTGTTTCTTGTAAAATGATCTACTGTATGTAAACATTATAAAAATGCTATAACGATACTTATTCTTTTTCCTTTCCTTCCTCAGGCATTAATGAACCAGCTAGCTTCCTTGCATTCACGGAACTCCTGACGTGTAAGTAAAGTAAATTGATCCATAAACAATGTACATAGAGCCATTGATACAGGAGCTACAATTTAAAAATGCTGGTGGTCTAAATAATGCAGTTTTGCTGGTGATTTATGAATATGACTTTCTCTCTTTGTATACTACATATCCAGAGTACTAACCCTTAAGTAGGCTTTTCAGCAATACTTGAACTCATCAGAGATAGACCATTAAAGGGTAGTTTCTCTGATATGGACTTGATAAGACTTGAGAATATGGACACAATGGATGGACTAAAAAGTGATAAACCAATGGAAATTTCACTATATGGTTGTTTGTTTATAATTGTATACACTGTCACTTTAAGAGGGAATTAAGGGAGGTTCTTGGTGTATGGAATAGGGTATTTATACCCATCATACTTTGCACTATGTACACTTGATAAAGGGTTTTACCCGAAACATGTAGTGTGCTGTACACTGCTTTAATAAAAGAAATTTTCAGTTTATAAGGACTGCCTGAACCTGTTTATTCCATCATTCTACATTCCCTGGAAGTGCTGTCATTGTAAACCGGAAATGACATCATCGGAAGTAGCCATGATCAGAAAAACTAAAACTCGCTATTGAGAAGACCTGCGACCCAATTCACCACCTGCAAACCTAGAGAACCGCCAACCCGCATCTATACCCGCATGGTACCGCAGATTTTTGCTGGTATCTGACCCACTGCAGGACTCTAGATTGAGCCTCATTTTTCAGTTTGCTGCCCAGTTTCCCAACTTAAACAAATCCAGCATCCTGCATGGAACCTATAGTTCTGCACAATTTAGTATCATCTGCAACAATAGTAACAGTACAATACAAAATAGGGATTGTTTGTCCATCTATTGCAATATATTTAAACTTGTCAGCTACGTCAAAGCCATCCCCGATATGGCCAGTCCTACACTTGACTTCCATCTGATTTGTTAAGAATTCTATTGCTTCATGATACATTTTACACAGGGACCAACTTTTACCTGCAACTTACTTGCTGCACTCCCAAACATGGTTGTCCTTTTATTGAACACCACTGGGATCATCTGACTATAGCTGGAAGGGGTAGGAGCTACAACATGAAGCTGGCCACTGCTTATGTATAAACTATAACAAACAAGGGAAAGTTGCATTCATCACTAATTTTTAAACCATAATGCTTTGAGCAGCAAGTAAGTTGCAGCATGCACTGATCTGAATAAGACACTGGAATATGAATAGTAGAGGGCCTGAATAGAAAGATGACTCATCTTTCTATTCAGGCCTTCTACTATTAATATGAGTAAAACAAAGCAGCAATGACAATATATGTAGCCTTACAGAGCAATTTGTAATGGGGTAAGTGACCCAGTTTGAAAGCTGGGAAGAGTCAGAAGAAAAAGGCAATAATCAAAAACTAGAAAAAATATATAATAAAGACCAACTGAAGAGTTGCTTAGAACATTCTATATTATGCTATACTTAAAGGTGAACCACCCTTTATTGTACTTGTGCCCAAACAGGCTCCTAGAGCAACCTTAGCGCTAGCCCCACCCTGAATGTTCCGTAATTCCTTAATTGCCAGATGACGCACCATGATCCAATTGCAAACACCATTATGAATGCATTCTCCAGAAGTGAGGCCAACCCCCACTCAGAAAAAGCTAGATGCGACTTTCACCTGATTTGCATCAAAAAGAAATTTTGATGTATCAGACACAATGACAGCAGATGCAACTTGAACTGAGGATGCAGTTGTGCTAAATTAGGGGGGGCAGTAAAAAATATGTGTAAGAAACATGGCTTTTTTGCATATTGTACTTACGCTAGAAATGCTGCACCATTAGGGTCATTTACAAGCAATTAATTGTCTCCTTGTAGTTCTCCTTTTGAGTAACTGTTACAGACTATATAACAGTAACCTTTGGGAATTTTCAAATTGAACCTCTTCACCTATTTAATTTTTTGCTTTTACAACTGTTAAATATAATTAGGAGATTGTTCCTGGATATGTCAAAGCCTTTCTTTTCTCTGATGGTAAGAACAAATACAACTATATCTTCATAAATGTTTCATTTTCTCCTAGTGCAGAGAGCAGCACACACAAAGTCCTATCACCGGGCCGCCGCAGAACTGAATTCTAGAAAAAAAAACTTTTCTACTTTTTTCTTATTGTGTTGTCTGCAGATTTTGACTATTGCTGATGTTTTGCTATGCTCGGAAATTCTGTCAACTGTAATATTCCTTGTAAAAATAGCAAATTCTGAAGGTGCACAGAAAAAAATAAAATATCAGGCAGTGACATTTGTTGTCGCACAACAAGAAAAGCCGTGTGCTGATCTAAAAGTAAAGCAAGTCTATCCCCTGTGAAAACGTACTGCGTGCAAAACAATAACGTGAAGTACCAGCTCAATGGCTCCGAATTACTTTGTGTTTCCAGAACTACTTGAAACAATAATGTTTTTGGCTGCCTGCCACAGCCAGTAGACATTGTTATGATGGAGAGAACAAAGGCAGCAGAAAAGTATGCATGGCAGCTTCTCCACATTTAAGCTGTGAAGATTGCATATTTACACGTTCTCCATATTGGTAAATACGTTTACTGCTGAGCTTCTAATAAATATCTCAGTTAATGGCACAGGGAAAGGCGGAGATGATATTAGTATGTAATAGTTGCAAATGAAATACATCATTCTTCCGTGATTGTGTTTGTTTTCTCAGTAAATGAAATGTTTTTGTTTAGGACAGAGTTATTCTTAAGTGAAATACAAACATGTTGTTAAAGTTCTGTAAACACAATACTTAGAGGCACATTTACTAACAATCAAATTTAGATTTTTTTTCCCATAAATCTCAAAAAAATTGTGGTTTTCCCAGTTTTAAAAAGTATGAAAAACCATGAAAATCACTTATACAAAACTTTGCCAGGTAAAAGTTGTCAAGGTCCTATAGAAATCAATGGAAGCTGTGCTGATCCTATTGGAGGCTCTAAGTCATTTTGGCCTTTTAGAGGTTTCCGTATTTTTTTTCTGCTAGGAATTGTCCAATGAACTCAAATTTTTTGAGGTTTTTGAGGAACAGGTTTAGGATCTGTTATCCAGAACCCGTTATCCAGAAAGTTCCGAATTACAGAAAGGCCATCTCCCATAGACTCCGTTATAATAAAATAATCCAAAATGTTAAAAATGATTCCTTTTTCTCTGTAATTATAACTCTGTAATTATAACTTGATCCCAACTAAGATATAATGAATCCTTATTGGAAGTAAAACAGCCTATTGGTTTTAATTAATGTTTACATGATTTACATGATTTTCTAGTAGACTTAAGGTATGAAGATCCAAATTACGGAAAAACCTGTTATCCGGAAAGCCCCAGATCCCCATGATTCTGTATAATAGGTCCCAAACCTTTATTTAAAATTTTTTTTTGCAAATGATTTTCCGTTCGTTTCTTTATTTCCATGAAATAAGTTGTTTAATTACTAAATTTAATTTACTAAAATCTGAATTTATCTCATAATATTAATGAAAAAAGCTTGATCAAACCTCTATGGCCAATTTTAGCTTATTTGTTGATAAAAAAAACTCAATTTAATCAGATTTTGAAAAAAAACCTATAAACTCATGCGAAAACCCAAACCATACACATTTTTTGGTGTTTTTTTCCAGAATCTCGTGAGATTTTTGAGTTTTTGCCAAAACCCCCGTAAAAAGGTCGGATTTACAGGCTACATCCAGTGTAGACCACAATAACTTCAAGTTAGAATAGGTGCCTCTCCCAACAATTGGGATAGGTGCTTCTTCCACTCCCACTTATTGACTTATACAGGACCTCGACAGGTCTGAGATGGAGGATTTTTGGATTCAGGCTTTTTGCAGCATCAGGGTATAATAAATCTCTAAAAATATCCAGAAAACAACTCCCTTAAAGTTTGTCAAAACCACTAAAATCTGACCTTATAATAGGTAAATAGGCCTTCACATGTCTTCATTTACATTTATACAATTTTGAAAACTGAATATACTTTATATAAACTTGGGATGCACAAGTTTGAAGAATAAATCAGTTTGGTTCACTAATATTGGAATAAGGGCCCTTCTCAATAGTATGAGTGTCTGACTCCTACTGACATTGACTAAAGTATATTTAGTTCCGAGAGATCAGTGTGTCACTCGAAGCATATAAATAAATGCAGATAAATGGAAAATAATGCAAACTTTTTTACATAGCTCAGAAAGATCTGGCGACATCACAGAGGCTGAGAATACAAAAAGGCTCTAGCTTGGATAGGTAAAACAACTCTGTGTATTATCAGCAGTGTCTATTAAATATAACCCCTTTTCACGTGGCATCAGACAGTATTGATTTTGTGGTTCTCACCAATGTAGAGTAATTGTAAAATCAATATGCATCTAAAAGAAAGGCAAGCATGCAATAATACTGATAAATAAATATCCATTAGAATTGCTTTTGTGCTTAGAAGGGGAAAACCAATGCAACATACGTACGTGTGATGCAGAGTTAGGTGCATAAGGAGTAGGATCCTAATGTAGTTTTGATGGATATCAGGCAGCAGTGTAATAGAATACAAACTGAAATACTGCAACCTCAGTAATGGATATAATTACCCTAAACATAATGGGGGTCATTTATCAACACTGGGCAAATTTGCCTATGGCCTTGGGCAACCAATCAAATTGCTGCAGTAATTGTTTTAAGGTGGCCATACACGGGCAGATAAAAGCTGCCGACAGACTGTGTCGGCAGCTTATCTGCCCGTGTGGGGGGCCCTCCGACGGGCTTTCCCGATCGATATCTGGCCGAAAGTCGGCCAGACGTCGATCGGGCAGGTTTAAAAATCCCGTCGGATCGCGGCCGCATCTGTTCGTTGATGCGGTCCCGCGATCCGACCGCCCATACTGATCCGAACGTTGGGCCCTAGGGCCCACGATCGGATCAGCCCGATATCGCCCACCTCAAGGTGGGCATATCGGGGAGAGATCCGCTCGTTTGTCAACATCGCCAAACGAGCGGATCTCTTCGTGTATGGCCACCTTTACTTGCAGCTTGCTTTAAAAAGCTAGTCACTGATTGGTTGCTATAGGCAACTGCTCACGGGCAACTTTGCCTAGTGTTGATAAATGAGCCAGAATATGAACAAGGTGCCTGCCTCCTCGGAATGTAAAATACATATAGTAAATGTACTGAGCTTTTTAAATTAAAGGGTTAATGTTAATAATTTTTTCATTTTTAATTTGAATTTGTATAATGCAATATGTACTGTATACTTCCATGGAGAAATCTATGCTACTTGTATGGCTACCATGGCAAGAACTAGGGGTAGGCAGATGTCCCTTGGGTACAGCTGGAGTGGAGTAAGGGGAGTGAACTGTGGAGAAACTGGGTCAACCTAGTGACCAGGGTTGTCACAGAGCAACCAGGTCCCTGAGAGTAATTGGGCAGGGAGTCTGGCTAGTGTTTACTTTTGGGGTGCCAGTACTAGTTGGCCCAGCTCTGATTGCTATTTCTAGTGCCTTTCATCATGCAAAACCCTTTTCTCACTGATATCTGGATCGAAGTCAGTCTCCAACAACAATAATAAGCACCTATTACCCTATGACTAAAAAGTTTATTAACATGTCCAGCATAGATTTACCCAGGTTGCAACTTTGATACATCCCACCATCATATAGAGAGGAGAGAAAAAGCAAACTTATACTTTGGGGGTTATTTATTAAAGTCAGAATGCCAAAAAAAAAAAAAAAAAAAAAAAAAAAAAAAAAAATGTAAAAACTATTTTACTATAAAATCTGAATTTTTAGTGGTAAAATAACTAAAATTTTTCAAGATTTTTTCATACCTCAAGGATGCAAAAAGTCAGAGTAGTAAAAACTGCCATCTCAGACCGGCAGAGATTGTATATAAGTCAATGGGAGAGGTCCCTATTCTATTTGGATGTTTCTGTGGTCTGCACTGGAATTATTGTGAAAATCGGACTTTGGGCCCGAAAAAGTAGAGAAACCTCCGGTAAAATGAAATGATTCAGGTTTTCTCCAAAATTCGTGCTTTTTTTAATGTCAAATAAGGTAAAATAGTGGATTCTAGTTCGGCCAGACTTATTTATTTAAAAAAAATAAGAAAAATTCAAATTTTGATAAACAACCCCCTAAATAAAGTGGTTTTGCAAATTAGACTTACTTGGCATGGGTCACATTTTCATATGTACAGTATGTATACAAATCATGGCAAAGCCATGCTAAAGTACTCATGAACCCTCATTATCTCAAGATGGCCATTACTTGGTCCTTACAGACTGAGTTGACAACTTAGTGGCCCTTGTATGGGCCTCTGCCAAAATTGTAAACACATATCTATGAGGCTGGGATATCTATGAGGCTGGGATTGATCAATCCCCTCCTTTGTGTTTGTAATAATATTTGGCAGGTCATTTGCACTTCTATTATACTTATATGCTGGTATGCAACCACAGCCTCCTTTGTATGTTTGGCCCATTGAGTCCTTTACAGATGGGTCTGCATCAGCTCATGTTATGATCTGATAATTAAACTGGGGTCCAGACTATTTCATTGGTCTGATTAGGTCAGGCATGTAGGTGGCCAAACTGGGCAAAGCTGTACTCATTCTTTATTAAACATAAAACTTGTTCTTTTTTCATTTAAAACATCCATACCTGTTTTTAAGGTGTTAAAAATTGCAACTGTCAATAATAAATTGCTTGTCCCATCTCTATGTAGAGTGGTGGGGGAGGCATTTACTTTCATTTTCCATTCTGAACTTCCTAAATTCCACTATACTCGACACAGTACCCTACTTCCTTACACCACAATGTAGATATGGCATGAGCATCAGGTCCCCCATTCTGGCGCATAAAAAACATTCTGGAATGTTGCAAAGTTTGCCTTAATAACATAGACACCTGCCTGCTTGCTTTGATTGTGAACTCCAAGACTGAACGAAACAAGATTACAATAATTTCTATAGTTTATTTTGCTCAAATGACACAAAAAAAAAAAGAATTTGGAATTATTTCTTAGAGTGACAGGACCTCTTTGAATAGTCAGATCCTCCAAATTTTGAGATTATGCCCTTGACAGTTCTTTAGTATCACTGTATTCCTGTTAACAGTTTAACAGACAAATGTGATTGTCTGTAACTATACAAAATGAATTTAAAGGTTAAAATGCCGCTACACTATTTAATATTTGTGGCGTAAAGCTATCCTTAAAGTGAACCCTCTGGACTAATAAACAGCAATAATAAAGAATACGTTCTTTTCATATCTAGCTAGCAGATAAACTGCAAATCAAACTTTGCAATAGAATCATATATATTTTATTTATACTTTATACTTTCCATGCAACAACTCATCATTTTTTTTACATAATAACAACTTCTTACTTTACAGATCAGCTAGATGCATGCAAAAATGCCACAATGGAACCGTTTTAATAAATGTATGCTATCATTGCTGCTTGGGGTATCATATACAATTCAAAATTCCATGCCTGAAGTACCTTTTCTGTAGTGCTATTCAGGAAGACCAGAACTGACATCTCAAAAAACAATTTAATTTGCAATTGTAGCCAAGCTTCCTAAGGGCAGAACAACATGAGAGATTATGGTTGGATTTTCTAGGGCAGGCTTTATCTGACCCTCAAGATCTTCTTACACAGCAGCAAAAGATTTTGTGGAATCCTCCATGCAGTAATGATATAAAGTTGGACAGTTCCTTGTTTTTCACATCTACCTCCAGCAGTCAATGTATTTCTATGAGAAACCTCGTAAGAAGTAAGGGCGTATATTTAGAGCAAAAGAAGGCACAAACTCCCATGATTTTTTGTATGTTACACATTGCCCTGCACTTAGCACCATGGGCACAGGTTTTTGGGCTTGGCAGGGCTTCACTCATGAGAAATGGACTCAGAGCTGTACAAGAGAGTCCCCTTAAACGCATTCTTTTTGCATTCAAAGCATTGAGAAAAAGTTTGCCAGAATGTTAAAGTTAAATCCTGGAATTCATAGGGAGTAGTGAATGCATAGCACACCACTAGTGATGGGCGAATCTGGGGCATTTTGCTTCGCTGAATTTTTAACGAATTCCCTGAAAAATTCGCGAAATGGCAAATAATTAGCGAAAATAGTGAAATCAGAAAGTTCATGAAAAATTTGTGAAATTCGAACTACTTCACTATAAATTTGTGAATTTCAAGCAATTTCACAATAAATTAGTGAATTTTGAACTATTTCACGAAAAATTTGTGAATTTCGAACGATTTCACGAAAAATTTTGAAAATGGGAAATTGATGCCTGTGAATTTTCTCTGGCGAATTCTCACGAGCATTTCGCGAATTTATTCGCTGGTGGTGAATAGCGGGAATTCTCCTTGAATTCGAGCTAGGCGAATAAATTCACCCATCACTACACACCACACAAAAATATGTACATCTACTTTTTCACCACGCCCCATATGAAACCACAACAGTTCAAGGTCTTGTCTTCTTTTTAACTAAATTTGTTATGTGCATATTTCCCCAGAGAGGGGAATTTGCTCTCAATTTCCCATATAATGCTAACATAAAATCTTCCACTGCATATTATACCTGGGCAGAAAATGCTGAAAAAAAAACTACTTTAGAGATGGTATATCTCCCATATTTCCAGTAGAATAACTGCACAGGGACTTTATATGACAAACGTATTGAGGGGTGCATTTCCCATGGTCAGGTTTTTTTCTGGCAACCACAATGCTGAAATTGGTAAGTTCTTCAGGCAGGGGTTGTTAGTGCACATGGGAAACGGAGAGGAAAGTACAGGAACAGGACGATGAGGGCAAAGAGCCAGGGTCAACTGGAACAGGTCTGAGTGGGACAGTGCAGACAAAGAAAGCAGAACTGGATGCAAGACTGGACTGAAGCAGGATGGTGCAGTCGAAGAAAGCTGAATCAGAGCAGGACTGGAAGGAGCAGGAGAAGAATCAGGTCAGGATGCAGAATGAGCAGGAGGACAAGTTTCTGACAGGACTGGATAGCAGGGTTCAGACAGGACTGGATAGCACGTTTCAGACAGGACTGGATAGCACGTTTCAGACAGGACTGGATAGCAAGGTTCAGACAGGACTGGATAGCAAGGTTTAGACATGACTGGATAGCAAGGTTCAAACTGGACTGGATAACAATGTTCAGACAGGACTTGATAGCAACGTTCAGACAGGACAAGGTACAAGGGTAGGTACAGACAAGACAAGGTACAGTACAAGGCTAGAGCAGGGCTAGAGCAGGAAACCAAGCTAGGAGCAATGCCATAATGCTTAGGAAGGCCAATGCTCAGGTGCCTCCTGTGAGGAGAGCTGTGTTTAAATAGGGCAGGGTCAGCCTTGATTGGCTGACCTCAAACCACCAATAAGGATACTGGGGCAAGTAGCAAATCCAGGGATCCAGGTGTAAAGGATATTAGCATTTGCTGGCTGCTTTCCTGAGTGGTTAGAGAGAGCAGCCAGCAAATTATCCCAGGATCAAATCCCAGCAGAACCCGATAGGAATATATATTATGCTTCACATAAAGTTTGTAAGACACACACTGTATGTTGTATAGCTTTATCTAGGGGAACCCAGTGCTAAATTCCAGTGTATGAGACATTTTATCTGAATGTCTCCTCTGCCATGAGCCCCTGCTCTGCTCAGTTCACTCTACGCTCATCAGATATGCCACATAAGTGAGATTGACCCCACAGGCTGAGAAAAAGATGAGGGCCTATGCACTAACATTGCTTGGTTTTAATTCCTGCCCCATAAGCATAACAGTGACTGTAGGGAAATATTAAATGATCATCATTTAGCTTGGTGTTCTCTAAATACATTCTGCTATCTAAGAGTTTCATCCACTTATAATGCATAAATAGTTTACTTTCTTTGTACAGTGCTTGCATTTTTGGCATTTGAGCAGCTAATTAAATTTAGGTTTGGAGAACTGGGACTTCTTAAAACAAAACGCCATTGTATGCAAAAGTGCGTGTAATTAGGTATAAGTTTTGTTTCTTTTTAAATCATTGCATACTATTATAATTGTGCATAGATCTGAATATTTTATGAGAAAATAACATGAAAGTTTTCTGAAGATAAGATGATATTTGACCTCTAAATAATATATTTATTACCTCCACTCATAGGTCTGCTGTGCCTCTAAACTGAAAGTCTAGTGCATGCCATTATCATTAAGTTTAAGAATGACTTAGTGATCTTAGTAAAAAAAGAAATGTATTCCGTGTTCCCTTTTGTATTGTAATTGTAACACAATGTGGCTATCTGCCTTTGCCTCCATGCTGCAGAATATTGCTTCAAACTAGGTCCCAGGCTCTGCTAATTTCTGTGAGCCTCCTTATAAATAACCAGGTTCAGCAAAGGCTCTCTATGTACTCTATACTCTAGTTCTAGTTACTGATATTCTGTCCATCGGTCCTGAGATCCTGGTTTTAGTTCTTATTTCATGATTCTATCTCTGAGATCCTCTTCCTGTATCCTGTTTGTGTTCCCTAACATTTGTCTATGTTTTTCCTTCATCTGCTGTATTCCCACATGCCTTCTTAGACTTGCCTCAGCCCAGCCTTGGTTCCTGCTCCTGGTTTGTACCTGGTACTTTGGCTTTATTTTCCCTTGCCTGCTCTGAATCTTATCTGTTAACTTCAGTCTGGTTCTTTTGCCTAGCACTTCTTAGGATTAGGGCGTCATATTTGACAATACTACACAAAAGAATGCACTTATCAAATATCATGGTACACTTGAAAAGAAAAATCACAGCTAATACAGAGCACAAATTCTCCCACAATAAACAATATTTTTAACTGAAATGTGGTGAAAATTTATTTAAAATCAGGAATTTAAAAAAAATCACAAACCCTAACCCTAACCCTAAAAATAGTATTTGTTCATTGTTTTTTCAAACAAGCTTATAAATTAAAATCCAAAAATAAAAATGTTAGCTATCTTAAATACAATTATTGATTTCTACAACAAATGGCATCATTTTATTTTCTTTGAGCAATTTACCCTGTTTTTCACTAAATCAGGGCAAGGTTTGACCACGACTTTAATCAATCTGCCTATTAGTTTAATGAGAACAAATACAGTACATGATGTGATCTATATTAATGCTTTCACCTGTAGCTGTCTAAGCCCATGGAAATTATTTACACCATAAAATATAGAACATATGAGCACATGGGGCATAATTTTAGCATGAACCTTCCAGATGACAGCTGACAACATTAAAAATGTTCTCTATAGGACATGAACATGAAGCAATCCTGCCAAAATCCTCATATGGCAGTCACACATCAGGCAAAATGCTACTGTAGCCAATATCCAATTCCTCTGTCTTCTGCTCTTTGTCATTCTTGCTTTCTGAATTATAAAAGCTTATACAACTATCGCCTCTGTACACACTTGTCTGACCTGATATCCATGACATCTTAGTAGCCCTGTATCTTAAACCAATGCAGAACTATACCTCTCTCTATTTCTTCCACCCTCTGCCACTTTGTCTCCCTCTGGACACTGGATCAAAATAAGACTGTTTTGGCAGATACATCTCAATAGTAATGTGGTTTCACTGGAACTATGACTACAAGTAGTTATGAGCGACTCTGTCCTGTTTGCCAACCAATTTGTGAAACTACTTGCAATGTTGAAAAATTTGCAAAATGCATTGAAGTCAATAGGTTTCAAAAATTTTTTATGCACTTCAATTTTTTATGCACACAATTTTTCTCGATCAGATTTAATTCAATTGGCATTTTTTCTTGTGTTGACTTTTTGTCCAAATGCATTAAAGCCAAGGGATGTTTTTTCTTTTGCCAACTTTTTTGTTCAAATGCATTAAATTTAATGTACGTTTTGTCTTATGGCGGCTTTTTGTCGCAGCAAATTTATCCTCGCTGAATTTTTGCAAAAGAATGCAGACTTTCAAAGCGAATCCATGGCTGGCAAAAAAATTTGCTCATCACTAACCATGTGTATAATGTTGTTATGTTAGTTGTACTTAAGAAGAACAGCATTATTGTGGTATAGCTGACCCTTGGTGATTCAAAGAAGAAGTTTTGCCTGGTTTCATTGTGCACATTCTTTGTTTGTTTTGATTTCTTTACTTTGTTTTATTCTAAGCAAACAAGATGAAGAAATGTTTTCTTCACTCAGCTCTAGCCTCTCAAGAGCAGCACAGTGGGCTGGATATTTCATATGTTCTTTCCAAAGCCAGACTATTGATTTCGGGTCGGGTTAGGAGACCAGGTTATGTTGTTGTTATTGCTTTATTTTTCAGCATGCAGTATTCAAGGCAAATATTTGCTATAATAAGCACACAACAGGAAAGTATTCCGCATTCATACCTGTGTAACAGGTATTTTCAATTTCATAATAAGGCATTGCAAGGAAAAGAAAACGTGCATTCTAACCCTATGGTAATAACGGGGTTCAAATTTATTTGTAACTTTGTGTCTCTTGAATTCTACTCAGTTTGGAAGAGAAGGTTGTTTCATTCATTAACTTTCTTTTACTTTATGTACATCTCAGGAGCGGTCCAAATCTAAAAAAAACATGGCAACTTAATAATTGGAAACAGCTGGTACTGGTTTGCAGTTGATTTAAACATTTTCTGTTGCAGGCAACTCCATTGTTGGGCATTTGAAGCCACTGACTCATGTTGGAATCAGTTTACTAAGCCCACTGAAATCAGCATGAGTGAGCAGTTACAGTAAGTAGCCAAATACATAAAAAAAAATTAAAGGCCTGAATTGTGGTTGTAATATTTATGACTTTGACAGATTTTAGCGTTTCTGTCAATACAATGCTGAAAAGTTACTTATAATTATATGTATATAAAAACTTTTAATAAAGCTCTATCTCAAATTTTTTTACTTTTTCTTACATATGCTCTATACTTGATCTATACTTCTATCTATACTGAAATCTTGTGTTAGTCATAATTAAATATCTCCGTTAAGTAGCAACATATTAGAAATCACCAAATTCCAATTCAAGACAATAAGCAGTTCAAAGTCAACATTACATCACAGAAACAATATCAGAGTACAAATTTAATGAGCATTCCAATGCATTTTTTCCTTGGCATATTATTTTAGTCATGCTTGGGCCCCAGTTGAAACCAAGCGATATTGGTTTGCTCTTTGTTTTCCAGGAAAGGTAATTATTATAAGACCTGTGGGTGTGACATAGTTTTGAAACCAAAGTTATAGGTAGGAGTTCTGCAGTACTGCAGTAATTGCTATGCTACACCTTATGCTTGCCGTTTTTCCTTTTTGTGAGTGTATTAAAGGAATGAACACGATAATGTAAATAACTGTCAGCCCTAGCAAATAATACACTTGGCCATTATTGTTAAGAAATAAGCATAGGGTTTGTTGATAGAATACAAATAGAGAACTATGGAAGATTTCTACTGTACAACCAGTAGAAAAGTAAATGAAAATATAAATATGTAACAGGACCTACATTGTTCTATGTCTCTCCTTAAGGTCATAAATGATACAAGGAGAAGAATTCAATTTATATCTTTAAAAAATATAATAGGAATATTGTGATAACAAATGTAAAGGCTCGTTTCTGCCCACAAATGTAAAAATGCATGTAAATAAATAAATTTTATCCACAATGCATCATTAACCACAGTGTTCTAGCATAACAGTTAGCAACTACACAACTTAACAAAGATTTAATTTTGTCTTTTTGAATTTGAGTGAATGCTATCACCAGTGGTTTAAGTACAGAGGAAGGAGACTCCAAGGCTGAGGGGTGGCCCTGATCTGGTTCCTCTGTAGGGAGGCCCATGGGTGACCAGTCATGCTGTTGGTGATCTGCATTTTCACATGTGCTGTAGGTCCCCTTTGTGATTTTGCCATGGGGGAGAGTGGGGGTGCAGAAAAACAAATTATTCCCATTCCAGTGTAATTATAGCTGCATGTCAATTTGTGCTTGGTGCAGATACAACGGATGCATAAAAATGGAAGCAACTGCATTCTTTGATGAGTCATACATGATTGCATTGTTTACATAATTTCAATTGCTTGCTGTTAATAAAATGATCTGTGCATGTTTCTTTAACAAGAAGTCTGCTGTTTCTGTCTACTCAGCTCTCAATAGAAACCTTGGAATTACACCAGCTTGAAGGTGGTGGTTGCTGCAGGTTTGCCCTGTGTCAATATGCACAATTGCACAACGCTTGGAGCAAGTGTGGTTAGCTTATTTTGGCACAAGTACTTATAATGAATGTGGTCAATGAGTGCAATGACTATGTCCATTTTTGCACAACCATAAATATGGTTGCGGTTGTAAATGTGTCATAGGGTTGCCTGGTCACTTAAAAATTCAGGGACACATTTAGAGAAACATTTATCAACGATCGAATTTCCAATTCATGTGAAGTTTTTAAAACTTGCATAAACTTGATATTCCGCCAATTGAAATTTATTATAAAAATTTAAAAGCAGGTAGTGAATAGGATCAACCAGAAAACTATATATAATTCAGATCGAATTCAATTCGAATTTTAAAAACTAGATGCAAGTTTTTTTCTCAGAGAAAACCTGAATATCAGGAAGGCTGCAAACAACTCCAAATTGATCCCTTTGTCTCCCATTGGCTTAAACAGCAATTTTTTTAGGTGGAAAATAGTCAAATTTGAGTTCTTAAAGGGGCAGAGTATGATAAATCTCAAATATCGAATTAGAATTTTTTGAAAAACTGGAATGGAACTTGAATAACTCCCTAGTTGAATTGGACAATTTTGACTGTAAAAAAAAAAAACTCGAAAAATTTGATTTTTCATTTCGACCCTTGATAAATCTGCCCTCTAATAATTGCATATTGCAGAGCTACATTGATTGAATTTAAATTACATTGCAATCTATGCCTCCTATCTAGATTTTCTAAATATGTTCCTGAAATTTCAAGTTATCTGGTAACTTCCTTATAAAGGAAAAGACTGCTGTGGAGCACTGTTCACCCTATAATGTACCAATGTCTAGTTCTTGGTTTTGGGTCAAGATTCTTCTTCATTTATTTCCAGCAGTCAGGACTTCCATTGATCAACATTTTATCATAAATGTTATTTTTATCCATTTTTTAATTCACCAGAAGAAACCCACCTAGCTTCCCTGTTGGAAGAGTGAAGAACGCTCTGAAATAATACCCCTCTACTAAAAGGGTGTCCTCTTGTTCATTGTACAGTACATTCTTCCTGTAAAGAGCTCCCAGGGTATTCACTTGTATTTATCATATCACCTGACAACCATCTCTTCTCTAGAGATAATAATAATCCTGATGTGGAGAAACATTACATATAACTTACATTGCAGAAATGATATTTATTTTTTTAATGGCAATAATAAATTCAACTTATCTACTGGAAGGGAATATACTATATATAGATATGATGCTGGAAAATGCCGGTAAAGTTTGTACAGCACATTGGTCAAAATTTTATACTTTAAAAAACTACAGTGCACATTTATCTTTGTTGTCTTTTGTGCCAAACTCTATTTATGTAATGAGGACAAGGTCAGGCTGCATTTACACTGCGAAAATGAATTTAAATCTATCACTGCGAATGCTACACAGTAATGGTACCTCTGCCAAAACAGTAATGTCTAGTAATTACAGGTAAATTGAATTTACTTGTTTTATAATACCATAACTTTTATTGACACATAAAATTTAGAGCAATGTACTGAGCGCAGGGAAGAAAACATTATTATGCAAAGCAGTTCCAAAGATTCATTTTCCATTCCTTTTTGAAAATACAATATATTTAAAATTTGTCTTTGCAGTCGCCAATTACTCTCGTTCTGGATTTCAGTCTGCTCTACATGGAATAATTATGGCTCTAATAAAAATAATAATAATAAGACAAAATAGGATCCATGGAGATACAGCAGTTTGGTTAATAATAATTCTGTCACATGTTATGGCTCTACTCCTCTTCCTTATCAAATAGATGTTGGTGGTGCAATTGTGGGCATGAGGACACATGGACTTCAACTCTCAAATAATATCTGAACTAAAACTCTATGGAACTGGGTCTCACAGCAAATTAATTTTAGGGCCCCCAACATATCCAGATGTTTCCTGTTTTACTAATATATATTGAAATTGCTCATTAATTAGGGCATAGTGAAGCACCATATACCTCCTGAGCCCACCGGCAGCCGCAGGGTCTGCCTCCTCTATAGTTATGCTTCTGTTTAGGCACCAGGGCGGGCTGTTAAATCTGATACTGATACTATCACTACTGTATATGCATAGAACTTTTTTTTTGATGAAACTAACACCGATTCACAAAAAATTTAGCAACTGGTTAAACTGTGAATTTCAACTTTAAATTGTACTTGGTGGATAAATTTGCTCATCCCTACCTATAAGCTGTATATGAAAGCTTTTAAAAAATCCTAGTAAAGATTTGTTATTCAACACAAACATGGCAATGCCTATTTTTATTCAAATACAGTATATCTAGGAAGAGAGTTAAAAGGGTGGATCAGTGTTGGTAAAATTGCAACCCTCCAGGTGTCAAATTAAAATCCCTTTCAGTTACATTAGATGACAAGGGGCACGTCTTGTGTTGGGAGACTAATTAAATTCCCTCTGAGCACTACCAGCCCTTATACCAGTATGGACCTTTTATTCAGAAAGCTCGGGACCTGGTGTTTTCCAGATAATGGATCTTTACATAATGGGTCTTCTTAATGTAAGTCTACTAGAAAATAGTGTAAACACTAAATAAACAACATAGGTTGAATTTGTTTCCAATAAGGATTAATTATATCTTAGTTTGGATCAAGTATGAGAAAAAGGAAATCATTTTTGAAAATTTGGATTATTTTGAAAAAATGGAGTCTAATATAGAAGGCCTTTCTTTAATTGGGAACTTTCTGGATAAAGGTTTTTCAGATAATGGATCCCATACCTGTATGTATACACCATATAGTATCCTGATTTGATGGTATTTGTCAATCCATGAGGTCAGTCTCACTTGTCAGACTCAAGTCAAAGGGGTCCGTTTACTAAAGTGTGGTAAAAATTTGCGCAAAAAATATAGACAAATTTAACACAGAATATGTTTTCGCGAGTTTATTAACCTGCGGTAAATATAAATTTGCTTATTTTCTTGCGCAAGAATATGTGTCCGCCAGTTATCGCATTCACTGAAAATAACGCTACGTACACATTAACGCCTGGTTTACTAAACAGTGAAATGTGTGAAAGACAAAATTAACGCCAGAATATTTGCAAAATTTTACCACCATCTATATAGTGGCATTAACTTATTTTTTGGCAACAGTGAAATGTGTGAAAGACAAAATTAACGCCAGAATATTCGCAACATTTTACCACCATCAATATAGTGGTGTTAACTTATTTTTTGGCAAGAAAATTCTCAATTGGAGTTTAATTCTCATTTAAACTGTGCATTTAAATGATACAAAGAGATAACTGGTATGATTTCTTGTTCATACGATTCTATTGACAGAAGTGTTTGTGAGTGGATGAATGAAGTGTGGGTTTATATGATACATACATGTTTGATTGGTGTTACTCTAGTAATGTTGTTGAATGGTATAATCATCAGTCAATAAAGTTTGAGTTGAAAATGCATTTCACAGTAAAAATTGCCATAATTAACGCCATAAAACAAGACCATTTTATTGCATAAATATTTGCAACGGTAATTTGTCGCCAGAATTACTTATATCATATATACCATGACCTGGATGAATGAAAATCTCCATAGTCATCTTGTCACCAGAAAATTCGCAATTCCCTCAAATTACTGCTAACGTAAGCTGTTTCGCTAACTTACCACAAGCGATCGCAATGACTTTTGAGCGCATTGCTGTTTAGTAAATGTAGTCGCTGTGGATATTCTGGCGGAAAAATATTCTCAGTGATAACATGCGGAAACTTAAAGTCAAATTTACAGTGTTTTAGTAAACGGAGCCCAAAGTCTGGCAGGGCCCGAGTGGACCTATTGCCCTTCCTACTTTGCAGTAGCCAATATGTTGTGTTCCATTTCTTGATATAACAGTTTTATTTGCATAAATTTGTATATGAGCAGTATTTATTTTGGATGAGGCTAAGGGTGGTTCTGACTTTTCTAAGTAAACCCAGGGAAAAAACTATAATGACTTTGCTATGGTATGTTTGCACTAATATTGTTCTCCACACTGATCGGGTTGTGCACTGGGGATTGGTGATGAGTGAGAAGACAGGATTGCTTTTCATCTAATGATTTCCTTAACACATTATAATGCAGTCCCATGACAGAAGAATTAGAATATCAGCGTCACTTGTCTTGTCCAATTACTAGATACAGTCAGGAATAATATAATATTGGTGTCCAGAGCTTTCAGTTTGCATGTAGCAACCTTGGTAACTCATTTCTTACAACTGACAAAGAAGTGTAACATTACTGTAATACATAATTGCTCGGCTGCTTCAGTGCGAATGAATATTTGACTCAAACGGGATTTTATTTTATGTCCCATGCATCATTTCCTTTTTAGTCTTACCTCAGCAGTCTAAATTACTATTTCACTCCTACCAATTCCCATCACAATAACTCATTTATCCTGATTGAATTCAGTGTAATATAATTCGGTCTTTTTCATTTGCAAAATAAATAAATATGATAAAAAAAATTCAGTCGGATGCATGAAGTTAATGTTGCCATTTTTTGTTTGTTTTTCATTTGTTTCATACATTTATTTTGTTGTTGTCAAGCCGTGTAGCGTCTGGCACCACGCCATGCAGCAAGGTCAAAGTAGTCAATGGCAAAATGTATGGACCGGAAAAAAAAAAAAAAACAGAATTAGAACTTACACAGGGCAACCCCTGTGCTTATTGTTTATTTATTGTGTCATTGCACCCAACTTTTCGGGTGCACGCCCCTTCATCCTGTTTGCTGCATATCATTATAGATCCTATTAAATAACCACCCAGGTGATACAATTAATGCAGGGGTCCTCATCATGTGGAGGGCCTCAGGACCGGAACAGGGATCCCAAAGGGTGTGGGGGCCCCTAAGGTGGCAGCCCTGGAGGACATAGACCCCCTTACTAGTCTCTTGTTTCCATCATAACTTAAACCAGCTAAAAATCATTAAAATTGTAGATAATCCCAACATATTTTCCAAAATATAGATTCATACAGTTTACTTACTATTAAGTACAGGTATGGGACCTATTATCCAGAATGCTCGTGACCTGGGGCTTTCCAGATAATGGGTCTTTCTGTAATTTGGATCTAGAAAATGATGTAAACATTAAATAAACCCAATAGGCTGGTTTTGCTTCCCATACGGATTTAACATATCTTAATTTGGATCAAGTACAAGCTACTGTTTAATTATTACACAGATAAAAGAAATCCGTTTGAAAAATTTGGATTATTTGATTACAATGGAGTCTATGGGAGCCGGCCTTTCCATTATTCAGAACTTTCTGGATAAAGGGTTTCCGGATAACAGATCCCATTCCTGTACTGTCTTTATTTATTACATAGAAAGTAAATCAATTTTAAACATTTAGAATTATTTACTTAAAGATGAGCTCTATGGTAAATGTCCTTCCTGAACATAACAAGCATGTGAGGTCTTAGTGAAAAGTAGGTCAAGAACCTCAGTTCTAGCAAATGATATGAATGGGGTAGAACTATTTTGAAAAGGTATTAAAAACTGTGTGGGCTGGATAACATGGGGCACAAACAAAGAGGAACTACAGTATTGGCAAATTGACTGTGATTATTTTACAAATATAAAAAACATTTAACCCCAAATAATAGGTTTACCTGTATGGGACCTGTTATCTAGAATGCTCTGGACCTGGGATCTTTCCATAGTTTGGATCTACATATTTTATACCTACTAAAGAATTGTGTATTCATTCATGAAACCTAATAGGATTATTCTGCCTCCAATAAAGATAAATTCGTAGTTGGGATCACATACCAGGAATGGTTTTATTATTACAGAGAAAAAGGAAACAATTTAAAAACATTTAATTATTTGACTAAAATGGATTCTATGGGAGATGTCCTTTCCATATTTCAAAGCTTTCTGGATAGGTATCCCATACCCGTATAATAGTGATGTCCGGTTTGGGATTTTCACTTTTTCAATTAGAAGATGTTTTTTGCCTTGTGATCTTTGAGGGTTACAGGCTGGTTGCACAATTTGAGCATTGATGAATGACCTTTTCCCATGCCAACTTTTTGAAAATTTAGAAAGATTTGTGGATGGGAGTTAGGTTGACTTTATTTCAATAAAAAAATGGGAAAACCCCCCCCCCCACCAAATGTTGTGAAAAACTATTTATAATAGCCACAATTGGAAAGCCAATTGTCTCCTTGCCTTTACCCTTTAGCTGAAAGAGACCTTAACTGTCAGTATTGAGTATTGAGGTGGCAGCCAAGGGTAAAAAGCTGAAAAAAGAGAATGCAGAAAGTTATTTAATCGACAGACAGAGTTCCATGGATTCCCCTTTCCCTGCATTAGTGTATCTGCTACTTGGTCTGATAGAAGTACTTTATACAAGTGCTGGGGATTCATTATTCTTGCAAAAGTATAAATTAAGCAGCTGCAGTGTCATTTTTAGCTAAATCTCCATCGACAGTACATCATTTCACTTATCTTAATTTAATCTTGCTGGATATAAAGCAATCTTCGTCAAACGCCTGCTGTCCTGAATGACGTTCCACAGTGTTAAAACAACCCAAAGACAATATGTACAGCATTAATGTTATTACGTTACCATAAACATAATCATCACGATCATCTCATTTTGTGTCTTTGTCTCAAATGGAAACTGACGCTGTAAACGGAACAGCCCAACATTTCAAACAGAGCAATGTTCATGGTAATTGCAGAATCTCACCTGTTAACTCTCTTTATGCTAATGTAATTCAATTAAAAAAAACAGGACTGAGAATAAATACAGTACATATACATCTTTTTATTAAAGTGTTTTGTCTTTTATCTACTTCTGCAGCTCTTAAGACAAATGATTCAACCCAGGGCTCTCATTAGCTACATCTCTCATAGTAATCCTTCTTATCATTACTCTAGGGACCTCAGAGGTGGTGTAGACTGGGCTCATGTCCAACCCATGGCACATTTCCTCCTCTCAACAATCCTTTCAATCTTGTAATACATGCCTTTGGAGATATTTGTATAAAAACAGTTACCCGTTAAATATATTAACCCTGGTCCACAGTTTCCTTTTACTAATGTAATACAAGATCCTACATTTGCCATAGGCAGTTGAACAATACCAGAACAGACCTGTAAGCCATGTCTAATTTCCACATGAGTGAGAGTAAAACCCTTTATATTGAAATAATCCAGGTTAGGGCTAAATCACATCATTGGTGTTTAGGATTAGCAATGGGCGAAATCACCACCGCATCTTGTTTTGGACGTGGACGTCCGTTTTTGGTGAATTTTCACCTGGCAAAATTTTACTTGCGTTTCGTGAATTAATTCACCTGCGGCAAATCTCGGGAATCCACCGCGAATTAGCCCCAGGCGAATAAATTCACCCTTCACTATTTAGGATGCATTATCCATATCCACATGAGATATAGATAATGCATTCAACGTTATCATTTAACTGGTTATTACATTTACATTTATTATTATTATTACATAATATCACATCTGTCATATACAGGCATGGAACCTGCTTTCCAGAATGCTTGGGACCTGGAGTTTTCCGGATAATGGATGTTTCCACAATGTGGATCTTCCTCCCTACTAGAAAGTCATATATACAGTACATCAATTAAACCCAAATAGTACTTCCAATAGTTTTACTATTAGAGAGAAAAAGGAAATACTTTAAAAAAAAAATTGGATTTAGATACAATGTATTCTATGGAAGACAACATGTAATCCAGAGCTTTCTCGATAATGGGTCTCCGGATAACGGATCCCATACATGTATATAAAGTAAAAAAGATAAACTATCATACACTTTGGTTATATGCCTGATCAACAGCAGAAAATAAGAGTGAGGGGAAAGCATACAAATACAGATGGAGCACTGGCTATTCTAAATGATCTCTCTGGATATCATAGCTAGCTATATTTTCTAAAATCTATTCCTAGGATTTCATTGGATTGAAATTGCTCTCAACAAATTACATATATTTTATAGTTATACCACGGTATTTAAGTGATGGGGTGCTGATCTTTATGCAAACATAGGCATATATTACAGAAATGGGACCTATTATCCAGAATGCTCGGGACCTGGGGGAACTTTCCGTAATTTGGATCTTCACACCTTAAAACTACTAGAAAATCAAGTAAACATTTAATAACCCCAATGCTTCCAATAAGGATTCCTTATATCTTAGTTTGGATCAAGTACAAGGTACTTATTACTGAGAAAAATGAAATAATTTTGAAAAATTAACATTATTTGATTATAATGGAGTCTATGGGAGACGGCCTTTCCATAATTCGGATTCTGGATAACGGGTTTTGCCAGTTTACAGAGGACCAACTTAATTAACTTATGTAACTCCACACTGTGTGCCCACATTTAGGGCCCTTACACACAGGCGTTTTGGACCTGCGCTCCCCTGTGTTGCGTTTGGCTGCGTTCAGCCGCAGGGGAGCGCAGGTCTAGACGCACCTCATTTTGTTCAATGAGGTTGTACCCACGAGACGTGTGTAAGCGCCGAACGCAGATTCAGACGCAACATGCTGCATTTTTCCTGCGTTTGGCGCCTACATGCGTTCGCGTGAGTACAGCCCCATTGAAAATAATTGAGTGCGTCTATACCTGCGCTCCCCTGCGGCTGAACGCAGCAAAACGGAACGCAGGGGAGCGCAGGTAAAAACGCCCGTGTGTAAGGGCCCTTAACATCTAAAAAAAAAGTATTGGTTGAATATTTTCACGTCTAAAATTTATTATTTCATTTAGCTGTGTATTTTCTTTAAAGGGATCCTGTCATGGGAAAAAATTTTTTCTCTCAAAATGCATCAGTTAATAGTGCTGTTCCAGAAGAATTCTGCATTGAAATCCATTTCTCAAAAGAGCAAACAGATTTTTTTATATTTCATTTTGAAATGGGGCTAGACATATTGTCAATTTCTCAGCTGCCTCAAGTCATGTGACTTGTGCTCTGATAAACTTCAGTCACTCTTTACTGCTGTACTGCAAGTGATATCACCCCTACCCTTTTCCCCCCAGCAGCCTAACAACAGAACAGGGGAAGGTAACCAGATAACAGCTCCCTAACACAAGATAACAGCTGCCTGGTAGATCTAAGAACAGCACTCAATAGTAAAAACCCATGTCCTACTGTGTACTATTCAGTTCAATTGAGAAGGAAAAACAACAGCCTGCCAGAAAGCAGTTCCCTCCTAAAGTGCTGGCACAAGTCACATGATCAGGGGCAGCTGGGAAATTGACAAAATGTCTAGCCCCGTGTCAGTTTCAAAAAATGAAATAAAAAAATCTGTTTGCTCTTTTGAGAAATGGATTTCAGTGCATAAGTCTACTGGAGAAGCACTATTAACTGATGCGTTTAAAAAAAAAAACATGTTTTGCCATGATAGTTTCCCTTTAAGAAAAATGTCCCAGAATACCAGTGAGCTTTATTTATTAAGAAATCATTTTTTCTTAATTTTTTGTTTATATATCCTTCTTCACTTTTTATGTTAATTATGTCAAAACATATTTAAGCTCAATGGTAGTTTATTATTTCTCATAATAATTAAGAAAATGCACACCTGCTTGACATGACTTACAGGCTTTTTAATAAAGATAAGTTTTTATTGGTTATCTCAACATTTTCATGTGCTTTTGTTCGCCAGCAGCCAGATGTTTTAGAACTGCACATTTTGACCTTGTAGGCTTTAAGGGGATTTTCACCTTTGAGTTAACTCAAAAAGTCAATGTGTTGACTTTGTTGTAGAAATTCACGAAATAGCAAAAAATTCACAAAACTCATTTTGGACACTGACGTCTGTTTATTGCACCCATTACCGGCCTCCAAAAATGGACGCCCGCGTCCAAAACAAGACGCCGGCAAATTTTCACCAGGCGAAATTTTCCTGTCATTTTGCAAATCACAGAAATTCACAGCGAATTCGCCCATCACTATTCAGGAGCAATCAATTATTAATCCTGCTTTTAGATTACCAGGATAATCACAAGACATTACCCTACTGGCAGGGTCGGACTGGGCCAGTGGGACACCGGGAAAAAACTCGTGGGGCCCAAGTGGTAGTGGACCCCATTGTCCCAGATCTGTACCCTGCCTTCTTTTTCCTTCCATGACAAGCCCATCACAGTGAACTTGCACGCTCGCTAGCATGTGCATGCAAGCTCACCTGCACCCGCATTTCTTCTGAGCGGCCCAGCAGGGGGGTGGCAGCAGCCATGGGAGGGAGAGGGGGCCATACGTCAGGAGCCCCGATGGCCCTGGGCCCCCCAGTCCGACCCTGCCTACTGGTTCCATGAGAAATGGCAGCCCTTACAATCTGTGAATTGCAGTGTCTACCTTTATATGAATTCATAAAAAAAATCTCCTACTTTAGAATAGTCATTAATATACAATTTCAAATTATGATGACCCAAAATTAGATCTTTGGGGAGGGGATTTTTTATAGGAAACTATTGCTGAGAGAAGCATATTGGATACATCAGTTGTGATCTACAGAAATACATGGGGGTATGAATAGGGAATGGGAGATATCTTGTGTTTATTAGACCGATATGGAGGGCATACCCTGGTCCATTGCAGCAGTACCTCTTTTAGTGGAACAATTTGGGTGGATACTGGGATGGTTATTCACTTTCTGTGAGGGGTTATTGGAATGTTTGGTTAGCCACTAAGCTGTTCAGTATAAATAGTAATACTGTTAAGCAGTGTTTGTTTATATCTTATCAGTATTCTCATGCAACAGTGTTTTGGTGGTAGATGTGGGAATAGTGTTTCAATATGAAAAGATTGTTTAATTTGATATCTTATTTTTTACTTTCTTTTTTCATTCTTTATGTGAGTTTGGATACATACTTAGTTTGTGGGGTAGATTATGATTTTTTTAATATGTTTGTGGCAAAATACTTATTGTACTGTGGTGTATACTTACCCTTTAATATGTGAAAGGCTATGTTCACTCCATGGGGTGAATGAATGAGGCTGCTGATAGCTTCTGATGAAGTGGCAGGGAGCCACGAAACGCATTAAGCGGGCATCTCCTATGGAAGACATGCTGCTGTCATTTTAATGAATATGTAATAAATTTGGAATTTGGAAATTTTTGCACAATGTATGACATGGATTTACTTCATGGGATAGAAGTTTGATGTTTAGCATGCTGAAGCCTGGTTGCAGGCCGGCAAGTGCTCCCAATGTTAATTTGCTGAAAAACACTTCAGAGTCTCAGAATGCCCCAGTGATTCTCTTTTGGGAAACATATGAGATAACATATTTTACCTCATACCACCATCTGTGTTGTTCTCTGTGTTCAGATGTTTATGCAATGAACATCTGATGAAAAAATTCACATTCCAAGTATCACAAGAAGTGTGGGGGTATAAGACTGTCCATCCATTGGCTCATGTAACCCAGGGAGCATGCATGCCCTTGATTTGTGTGGAAGCACAGAGGGTTAGACTTTCGCTCTGAAAATTGCAGTTTTATTTTTTGTAGGTGTCTTTAATGCCTGTAATGTTCAGGGCTATAGTTTTCCATCAAGATTACTGAAGATAATCATCTAAGCACCAGTGGCTGCTTGGCAATACTTCTCAGGGGAGCACGGGAAGTCTAGTGCTGAAGGATCCCATTGAAAAAAAGGTTTTGGTGCAGAGTGGCCCTGTGGAGACCTGTTCAGAGATGCTTGAGATGTCTATGGTCCAGAGGGGAGTGGCCAGCATAGCACTATTAATTTAGCAATCAAATATTTAAAAGAGACCAGTCCCTATATATAATGGTTAACCTATGAGTGCAGAGACTTCATTGAGGAGGATTTATTTATATATAGAGGCTACATTTCTCCATGCTGAAGGCTTAAATTATTTATATAAGTATTGATATGCATTTGTTAAAGTAACGGTGGCAGAGTTTAAGAAAAACAGAAAAGTGGGGAAAAGTTCAAGTTGGGCAGCATTGCAGTAGTCTTAGCTAGGGCTGGGGCCTTCATGTTGCTAATTAGGTGGAACCAGCACAGAAGTCTCTGAGCAGTCAACTTAATTATATATATATATATATATATATATATATATATATATATATATATATATATATATATATATATATATTTATATATATATATATATATAGATTTTCCTTGGACTGAACATTTCAGATGGCATTATACAACTACAGCACTCCTTGCCAACAGTCACAAATCATTTTCAGAAAATATTTGCCTTTGTTTTTAAAAACTGGACAAATTGTCAGAGAAAAACCATGATGCTGCTCAGTCCAAATATCAGTTATATACACACAGCCTGGTGCTAGATGTCACCTGTTGAACACATTTACTTGATATTTTTCTTGAGCTAAGATGTAGCTCTGAAAATACTGCAAATCCCCATTATGTGAACAGCCCTAACAGTCAGTGCAGAGCGTATGGGGTTAAGTGCTCCTCTCTGGAGGCAGGACATAATCTAATGATTTTGTTAGGCTCCTCCTCTTCCTATGTCTCCCTCTATACCCAGTTTTTTGTTTGTCCTGCTCGGAGGCAGACATAGCACACTTACTTCCCCACAAACTTTATTCGATTCATCTTAGATTGGTAACCAAGGTGAGCCCACCTTATGGTTGTGAGCTCCCAGGTTTATCTGAGCCCCATTTAAATATGTTTCACTCACAGACTTATACGTGAGCCCCTTGGGAGTTGCTCTGTGACCTGATCCAGCAGAGTTTCTACAAGGTAAGGTGAGCCCTTCGTCCCCAGGAAATATAGTATGCTCCTGAATTACCATTACATTCTGCATACTTAGGGGCAGATTTATCAAGGGTAGAATTTTGAGTTTCAGGGAGTTTCTAAAAACTACAATAAACTCGAAATTCAATTTTTTTTACATTTGAGTGAATAGATTTGACCTGCAAATTCAAATAGAATTCGAATCAAATTCGATTCGAATTTTTTCACAAAAAAAACGTTTTTTTTTTCAAAAGTCCACCAAACGACTCCAAATTGAAGGTTTTAGATGGCGAATAGTCGAAATTCGAATTCTTATACAGTATATGATATCAAAAATTTAAATTCGAATTTCTATTTTTTTTTTATTCAAATCAAATTTAGTCTAATCAATAGTTGAATTACACTGAAATAAAAAATTAAAATTTTCAATTCGACCCTTGATAAATCTGCCCCTATGTGTGAACCCCTCTTGCAAGTGCTCCACTTCAGATGGCCTACTGTCATTTCAGCACTGGAAAGCACAGGATAACTGGCGGTTCCCCCCGGCATCCACCACTACATCACACTTTGGTGGATTCCTTGTTCTCCCCAGGTTACTGGCATCAATGCTACTGCTAAACAGTATTTGTACGTATAACCTAGAATAGATAATAAAACCTGGGATTATAAAAACCACACACATCTATAGTTGCTTTTCCCATCTGTGATGTACAGTGCAGCTGCAGCAATGCACAGGAATTCTCTAATTATTCATAGCAGCATTCTATGTGCTGTTACTTCCAGAGCACAGTGAGCTCCACGTGTGCCACAATCAGAGGAGGTGTCAGCATGTTGTAAATCTGCCACTGACTGCTGCATGGCCTGACATATTCAGCTTCAACCAGTAACTGTCCTATTATCATATTACCCATAATTACTAATATAAATAGCACATGATGTGAAGCTTAATAGCTGGCACAAATCATGCTTATATATTTGCACCTCTAAACATTCCGTTTGGGTACAAAAAGCATAAAGACAAGTCTCAGAGTTTGCTCCATGTGTTGATAATTGTCGTTGTTAATGAAGTTTGTCATAGAGAAAGAAGAACATGGGGGGGGGGGCAGCTTCACAAGGAGAGGAGACTGATCTGTATAGTCAGAGAGCCATGTTTCTTTCATGCACTGTATTTTAATAAATACGTTGCTGCAATACCCAGAATCCCATTATTACCAGAAGTGGATCCACTCAGCAGACAGAGCCTGAACCATGTCAGAACCAGCAAGAGGTACAGAAGATGCAGCCTGTGACTGTAGCAGTCCCTGCACAGATAAGGACAGACAGTCTACATCCACCTGCTCCAGTTCAGTTTGTGGGAAATGTTGGGGAAGCATGGAAAATCTTGAATCAGTGACTGTTACTATACATGAAAGCTACTAATACTCTAACACTGCCCAGTGCACAGAAAGTGGCTCTTTTGCTAACAATAGCAGGGGAATATGCTTTGCAAATATTTCATTCATTACAACTTGATGAAAATAACAGTGATAAATTTTGAAGATTACGGCATCCCTAAGGTGAATGTGACATATGAGAGATTATCTTTAACTCCAGAGTGCAGTCTTCTATTGAAAGCATAGATGAATATACAGTATAACAGACCTCAAGCTGAAAAGCAGAACATATAACTTTGGTCAAATGATTTCCTTTTTCCCTGTAATAATAAAACAGTACCAAAGTAAATATATATTCAATCCTTATTGGAAACAAAACCAACCTATTGGGTTTATTTAATGTTTACATGGATTTCTAGTTGACAAGGTATGAAAATCTATATTTCTGAATGAAACCCCCAGATCCCGAGCATTCTGCATAACCGCTCCCATACTTGTACCTGCAGGAGTGCCTAAGCAGTAGGCAGCGTTGGTAAGGTCTAACCATAAAGGTGGGTTGCAAATGGCTTGCGGTGGTAGATGGGTGTTAAATACTTTACTGCTTAAAAGATCATGTTTTAAAAATGACCTCCAACTGTATGAAGGAGCATTTCGCTAAACATAGATGAACGTTCTTCAGATGAAGACTGATTGGGTTTGCTAAGAACTAGATTTCAGCAATAGCTGCTTGACCCCCACATTTAACATCATTGGCTAAATAGATAAAGCACATTTGTGTGATATCTGAATTTCAATATAGTAAGTGACAATGAAATATGTTATTCAAAATTATCTTGCATCAGTCAGAGGAGATAAAAGCAGCCCACTTTATAATAATATTCCTCTGTTCCTATTTAATTTCAGGTGTTGTTCCTCTATGCTAGTGCTTTTCCCTGTCTAAAGGATAATAAAGTGGCACGTGCAGTGCATGCTCTATAAGGCAAATTAATGTTAATAATAAAATTGTATTGCACAGAAAATCTTTCACCCTACTCCCTACTAACAGGAATAGTTGCTCAAGGCAAAGAAAGAATATATTATGAGGCAGCTTGTGTCCTCTGGATATTACAGTTCAGTTTATCTCCTTCTGAACAATATTCATAAAGCCTGGATAATTTCTTCTGATAATTAAAGAGAAAGCATGCCTTTAGGGAATGGCTCTTTATTTTATATTGCAGACAAGGAAGGGTGCATTATAGTAGTATTATTAACATTTTTCAAACAATAGTAGCACATGGTGTGGCAGAATATGAATAAATAAAAGCTTTGGTTATAAATGCTTTCTTATCGGATATTTTGATGAGTATAACTTTAATACATTAACAGCAATTCGGATTCCTTCATACAACCATATATTATTTTATCAGAGGTATGTCATGAATACAGGCCATTACTTAATATGGCATAACATCTGTGCAATCTGATCTATATCCTAAAGCAGCAGCCCGCAACCTTTTTTGCACCACAGACTAGTTTCAAGTAAGATGATTTTTCCATGGACCAGTGGGGTCATTTCAAGCTTGTTCAAACAGTATTTTGGTTGTGATCAATAGAAAGCTTCTTAGGCTGTTGTCATAACAATGGAGCACCAGGCATCTGGGATCGCAGGTAATTTTAATAGTTTTTTCATCTATTATAGACTGCAGCCAGGACCAGAGAGGGCCCAGTTCAAGAAAGCCCAGTGCCTGCTACTGGTCCATGTCCCAGTGGTTGGGGATCCCGGTTCTAAAGGAGAGGTACATTGGGGCAGGTAGTGCTACCTGAGGAATACAGAGCTCATGTCATTTGAACTGTGTTCTTCATTTGGCATGGAGAGACCGTGCTAGGTGCTAAACAGACCCATGTTTCCATAGTGTAGGAATATTATTGCATTGTACTTAACCGATTTTCTCTTATTCTTTATATAAAGTTACTCTTGGTTTACTGCAACTGCTTGTGTTTTATTTTCCTAGTGGAAACCCCATAAGTTGTGCAGCTAACTGCCCAATAGGTGGAGACACTCTTTGGTAAATCCCAGTTCCTAGTCTCTTTCCTGCAAAGAAAATTCAGGGCCCTGGCTTGTAAAGGGTTTAATTGTTGAGAGTGTAGTTCGATTCTACAAAACTGTGGTAAGAAGATGGTTACATATATATATATATATATATATATATATATATATCAACATCAGTGTTAGAACCAACTTGTTCTAGCTGGTCAAAATCAAGGGAATAAAGTGTCTCAGTAACTCTTGTCTCATAGTAGCATCACATTATTGATGCCATTCTTTGTCTTTCGTCGTTGCCATCTACAACACAAAGCAAACAAGTAAGATGTGGTTTGTACTCCAAGGGACTGCATGTGTATGACAAAGCTATCAATATAATTTTGAAATACAATAGCTAATGAATGGACAGTTTCCTAGAAATGGGATCTTGCTTTATTGAGATAGAAAACCTTTACAACATACCGTTCTCAGAACAAAAATGAGTTGCAATATTGGCCTCTAATGCTTTGAGTTTACTGAGTATCAAGAATGAGGTAATATAACGTCAGAGAATCCATGGTTGATAATATTCATTACAACCATAATCATAAAAGCTAAAGAATTTGTTTTCTTGCAGAAATATCATATTATTTGAGGCAAGATGCTCAGTATTGTGCCAGCACACTGTAATCTTCAGTTTCTGTTAGTACTTTCAATACAAATACAGTACTTTGTAAAAATGAAAGCTAAAAAAGAAGCTCATCTTATAAATTCCTGAAAATCTTTAGCACAAAACGGTGTAATGTTAACAGCACAATACAATCCCAAGAGAATTCCCTATCTAGAACAGAGAAGTTGGTGGTTTTCCCTATCAAAGTTAGGTATGACCTGTGGTTGGAAAGAGTAAAGGAGTTGTTTTTTTTTTTTGGCTCAGGGGTAAAATGGGAAGGGAATATTTGTCTAAGATCTCTTTGGCCTCCATTCATTGGAGGGAGATTGACTGTGTGGGGAGAATAAGGCATAAACAACTTAGCAAAAAACCTTGACCTAGATCTCTCATCATTCTAGTAGTTGGAATAAGGCTAATTGCACACAAGAAGCCTGTCACCAGTACACCACCAGCTATTGACTTGAATGCCAACTGCACACCACATATAAATCATGTAAATGTTGTCATTGGTGGTTTTCTGCTAGGAGAAATTTACACAAAAAATGTTTATTCTTAGGTTAAGGATAGCTACTAGAGCAACCAGAAGCCCAAAAGAGCAAAGCAAAAGACTACTACCCTAGGTGGCAATTTCCAAAGAAATTAGGCAGATTTAGCAGTAGAAAGCTCTCAGGGACTTACAGTATTTCAGGCTTGAGTGGCAGAGCAAAGTTCAAATAAGCTAATTAAAAATGTAAACAATGCCCTACCCAATCATTATCCTACAGAGTTTAAGTTACACTACAAGTTTAAATATCTTCTATTTAGGGTGTTTAACTATTTTATATTACCTACTTGGGAAACTTGGGAAACTTGGGTAGTAGATACACGGGCCGATAAAAACTGCTGACTCAGCCTGTGTGTATGGGGCCCTCCGACGGGCATCCCTGATCGATCGTTCATTGATGCAGTCCCGCGATCCTTTCTGATCCGTTTGTTGGTCATGATCAGATCAGCTCGATATCCCCCACCTCAAGATAGGCATATCGGGGAGAGATACGCTTGTTTGGCAACATCACCAAACGAGTGGATTTCTCCCTGTATGGCCACCTTTACACAATAGCAGATTTCCCAAAGGAGGAGGAGGAGAATTCTTTATACCCCCTACACTAAAGTGTGACCATGTAATGTGTACTCTCCCAGGATTTCCAGTAATGAATTACAGTCGGATATAACTAAACAAGATTTTTATATAAAGCATGTACCAACCCATATGCATGAATGGTTGTAACTTGAACATTCACCTTCTCCAACTAGAGTGTCTTTCATACTCATAAATGGAAAGATATGAAGCACCCCCAACCCACCCCCTGCTGTCATAAACTACAGCTGCAACCATTCTTGGCCAACTAATAGCTGCCTGAGATTATACTGGGTATTAGTTCACATCAGCTGAAATGCATTAATACTGATATCCTTCATGCTCTGAGACAGCATACCATATAGAAATGCAGTTATATCTCCCGTCCTGTTACAAATACCTGTAATAAGGAAATTGAGACTAGTTCAGAAACGTCAAGCTGCTTCCATTGCCAATGTATTTTAGATATTCCAGATAATCTATGTGCATTTATGTTTATGCTGAACGAACCAAACTTTCTGCTCAATTTGCTTTGATTTGTAAATATAAGTAATACTGTTTTAGTGAGTAAATATTCCACATTGTTTATTTGTGATGCTAAAAAAGCATTATCATAACCCAAAGCAATTTACTTCCCCACTACAAAGCTGCTGTTTAATGCAAATAGTTGAAATTGTTCAGGGAAACAATGAAATATTAAGAATTAGATTTTTATTGAAAAGTTAACCATTTCACAGGTTGGAAAATTATTTTGTATACAAGAACTTGATCATATTAATATACTATACACTGAAAGTTACTGTTGCTTGAGAGCTGATTTCACACTGCAGGGTGGTTATCATATACAATCTTAAAGGGAGAATGGCGGTCATTTACTTATCCTGGGGCAGCAAGTGGAGGAGCATCATGGGGCACAAAAGGTGTGTTTCTTTAGTGCTCAATTACAAAGAACTTGCACCCCCCAGTAATTTTGTTGTATTACCATCCAGTGGGGGAGGGGCACAAAAGGGGATGGGCCATGATGTAATAGGGGCAAAGGTGCTGCATAGACAGAAGCAGGCAGATTGATTAAGAATAACAGTAAGATTGGAGCTGATAGGGAGCAGGCCAGGGGCTAGACTTAAGTAAATTACATATTTACTGCCAGCTACATTACAAGTACATTTGTAATGCCAGCCCTGGCCTTGGAAGTGTTTTACCGGCTTGGCTGGTAAAATTCCGGCCAACTAGCAACCAGAGTGCACTTGTTCATGGTCAGACCAAGATGTTATTTTGTTTTATAGCATCACCGACCATTGCACATGGAAGCAGGAATATTTACAGCACTGGTGTGCCCAAATGACTTTGTCTACACATGTATCTAGGTGTTCTCTATGGTATGAAAGCTCTGTGTATGAAATTGAAAGACTGTGCCATCTACAATCTAGAACATCATCAGATCATTTAAGAAAAATAAATGTCTTGGACTTGTTATGACTTTATTCTGTTGGACATAGAGGGTAAAGTAAGATACATGTGCTATTACTTAATCAATAGAGTGCCTTGGCATATTGACAGCTATGCTTGCTGGAAAAACAGCACAGTCAATTGTTAGAGAACGTTTTAATATTCAACAAAATGAATTAATCATTTGAAATAAAAATACAAAATGTCACCTTGCATCTAAAACTGTTTTGAGCATAAAAAATTAAATTCCTTTAATGTATTGTATCATGCAATATTTATCACTGATGATAAAATCTCTGTAGCAAGACATGTTTCATTTTTTTTTTAGCAGGACATTGGAATAGAAAAACATCAAACCCGTTACTCATTAACTTTACTTAAACGGTGTCTTTTGGTTTTATTGAAAATATTTGAAAGGCCTGAGCCCTTACCATAATTAAATGGTTAATTATGTCTTTTTATAAGGAAAATTCACAGATACAGGTGGGGAGGCCCATATATATGAAAGGTCAAACTTAAGTGGTATTAGAGCTTTTTGACACTATGTTTGCCACAAAAGTTATTAAAAGATCTGATTATAAAAAGTATGAACAGAAAAAATTAAAACTAAAAAATCTGAAAACCTCTAAAAATTGAGTTTTCAGACAATTACAAGCAAAAAAAGAACCAGATTCAATTAACTGAGAAAAAGGTTTATCACGCGAAAATGCTATTCAAAAACTCAAAATTATCCCACTGTTTATCACTTGAAAACACTATTGAAATCTATGGGGAAAAAACTGGAACTGAATTTGGAGAAGTTTTTTCTCCCTGAATTAAATCTCGTCCATGATTTTTCATGTGATAAACTATGAGATTACTCTTTCTAACTGAACTGAATCTGGCCCGACATCTTAAAACCTCTAAAGTCTGAATGGCTAATAAAAGGTCCAATAGGTATTGATGGGAGAATCTGTACAGTTTCACTTCGCTGAAAAATTTGTTAATTTACTGTGAAATTCGTCAAATAATTTTGATGCGAGCAACAATTCTGACATGCCAATTAGATTTGACGCAGCAGATTTTTCTCCGACGAATTGTCGCTGTGAATTCATGTCACCGATCACTATTAATATGATCAGGGCAGGTCCAATTGATTTCTATAGGACCTCAACTGCTTTTTACTTAGTTTTCAAAATACAGTTTGTGAAAAAAATAGAAGTCAGAATGTCAGTAAATAGGCCCCATAGTATTGTTTGCAGTCTAGATATGAGTTATGGTTAGAGGGATGGAAGACTTAAATTATGAGGGGAGACTGTCCAAGTTGGGGTTGTTTTCTCTGGAAAAAAGGCGCTTGCGAGGGGACATGATTGCACTTTACAAATACATTAGAGGACATTATAGACAAATATCATGGGACCTTTTTACCCATAAAGAGGATCACTGCACCAGAGGCCACCCCTTCAGACTAGAAGAAAAGGACTTTCATTTGAAGCAGCGTAGGAGGTTCTTCACAGTGAGGACAGTGAGGTTGTGGAATGCACTGCCGGGTGATGTTGTGATGCTCATTCTGTTGATGCTTTTAAAAGGGGCTTTGATGATTTTTTGGACAGACATAATATCAAAGGCTATTTTGATACTAAACTCTACAGTTAGTATAGCTATGGGCATCTATGGTTTGTGTGAAAGAGTGGGGTGTGTGTGTATGTATGCTGGGTTATAATTTGGAGGGGTTGAACTTGATTGACTTTGTCTTTTTTCAACCCAATTTAACTATGTAACTAACTACAGTATGTAACTATCCTAAAGTGATATCTCAGCCTCTACTACATAGTTAACCTATATGGTAAGCAGCCTTTATTGATCAAGTGAGTTGGCTCAAAATAAGTGAATTTATTTTGGAATATGGTAACTTTATCTGTATTAGACATAACGATTTGATTTGATTTTTCATCAAGTCGTTCATCGTTCTTTCATTGTCTAGCTGAGACTGCACTTCTGCAGCATGTTTTACGTGCCCCTCGGTTGGAAAAGCAAACACAACCATATGTACTGGCATTATATCTCCTCTGCTCTCTGTTAAACTGAACGTGAAAATATAAAAGCAACAGTTTTATGGAAATCACAGAGACCGAGTGAACATATTTCAGTGAGCAGTAAATGAACCTTGCTCATACCATAAATCATTAATGTTTAATTACCAGCCAAAGCGTCAATAAAGCCACTGGCTTGGAAACTCTAAGATACTCACAGAATAGTTTTAGCGAATTTGGCATGCATGGTTGAGTTGTGTACTTAATTACTGTTTGTGCTTCAGCAATATCCCGGCACTTGTGTGTAATAAATAGCATTGTGTCACAGTGTCCAGATGGTTTTACTGTAATTTCCAGGAAAGACTAAGGGGTGATCGGAAAATATTAAATCTGCTATTTTTCCTAAATCTCGGAACCCTAACATATGCTCAAGCAAGCCGCTACATTGCATAAAATTATGTGAAAATATTCCATGTATTACATAAAAATAGTCTAAGAGACACATTTCCTTAGATGTGTGTGTGTGTGTTTTTGGCATGTAAGAACATTAAACACTGGTGGTATTAAAAGTAATTTGACGTGTTTAGGTTTATAATTCTTTGGTGAACCCCACAATATAATGTCTTAGACAACATGAGATTTTTCTTTAGAAATCATAGCCACCTAAACACTGAATGAAGTTGGGCTGCTGGCTGTGTGTACCAGGGAAACAGCTTAGCATCCCTAATTAAACAGATGGTAAAGGGGGGGGGGTCACAGCTGGATGATACAGCAACTGTACTGCTTGGAAATTGATTGAAAAGTGTCTTCTGTTCTACTGTGTCTTTAATCCTACAGTTCTAATCTAATCTATGGCTGGTCCAATTGCTAAATTGTCATGAGCCCTTTTTTTTCTACTCTCTTTGGCAATATTAAGAATATATGCATATAACACTGCCCCCCACCATCAGTTGAGTTTGAGTGTAGACACAATGGCACAAATTTACTAAAGGGCAACGTGAGCTTTTCAACAGAGAAAGTTGCCAAAAAGGCAATTTGCAGTGCCATTGGCAAATTAGTAAATGGCAAAGAGAACAATTCGCTAGCAAAGAAGCTCAGCGCTAGAAAAGTTTTGCACCATTTCGCCAGGTGAATTTTCGCTCAGGCGTCAGATCATTACTCCGCAAATGTTTCAGAATGCATGCGTTTCTAATACGTTATGTTTTTCACCAGAGCCTGTTTCACCAGGTAGTGAATTGATAAGATGAAGCTACATCCTTAACAGATGGGCTCATGTCTAGGACAATAGATGATCTTTTATGTTTATTTTGCTTCCTTGGACATTGTTAACAAGTGGCCACTTCCAGCAACAACACTTACTAATATATACCCACCATATTTAAAATGACGTAAGTGTAAGTATGTTAATGAAATGCCCCCTTTGAGTCTATATATATATATATATATATATATATATATGTGCATTTATACTATATATATATATATATATATATATATACACACAGTTTACAGAATGGACAGTACAGGAAGCTCTTCAGTAGACCTTTCCAGTGGACGACCCTAAAAATATATAAGAAAATACATGAGATTTATTAAGGGAATGAATGAAGCCAGTTAGAAAATAAAAGTTTACTGCTAATAATCTTAGTACAATGTTGATGCATTTCAGATTGCCTCTTAAAAAGAAAAATACAATTGTATTATATTATTGTTATCATTATTAATAACTATTACAACACATTATTAACACATTGTGCCATAAACATTTTTATGGCTTTTCTGCAGAGCATGGTGTGGTGTTTATACAAATGGCCTACAGGTGTCCCTGTGTGTTGCTATGCTTGTATGGAGGAATGTATACAGGTGAAACCAAGCCCCAAATACCCAGAAAGGGATGTGTTTTTTTTTAGTTTGAAACAGTCTATAAAATAGGTCTGGCATGCTTTGACAAAAGATGGTGATGCTGAAATGCATTAGCTCCTCAGACTGCACCCCATGAATAAATACGCCATGTATACTGTATGTCTTTCTTAGTTTATTTCATTTCCATCCTCCTGTCAGTTTTATTTGTCTCCCAGGTGTGATGCAGCTGCATTCTGGGTATTTCAATTTATCTTCTTGAGTCATTTTGCATGAAATACCACTCAACTTTTACCTTATATATGATCTCAGTCACTGGTGTATTCCTCTGCTGCTCTTTTTTTAAAGCCCCAAATCACATTTTTATGTAAACTCATATTTCACATCTAAAAGCACAGTCACCATATCATTCTGAATGATGACAAAGTCCTTCATCTATTTTATAAATATATATAAATATTTATAAATACAGTATGTGTATATATGTGTGTTTGTGTAACATTTAATTTGAATTCAAATATATTACTTAACCTGCTCTGTACTTTTTTATCTGCTCTCACTTCTAAAATACTATTTTGAGGTTCACTTTTCTTTGGCAAATACTACATTAGCATTTAAACAGCCTACACTTGTAATATGCATAGATGAGTCCTCCTAGACCTGCTCTTTGGAGTGACACAAAGGACATGAGAAGTGATGTAAAGGCGCAGAGCAAGGCTCTGTTTAGCAGTTATTGGTGGAGTTAAACTCTCTTTTAATAGTTTTTTCCTGGCTGAGAGAAATAGCTATTAATGTACGGTGTACTGAAGATAAACTGTTAGAGGGTCACTCCATAATTACCAAAGGTATATGTATACATGAGGACAGGCTGGAAAAATTGTGCTCATTGGTAGTCACAAACTTAATTTACCCATAATTGTTTTCAAAAAGTCTGTGTGCCATTTTACAAGTTGGGAGAGTTGTAAAAGCTTCTTTCATTATTAATAGTTATTTTATAATTCTTTTAAAGGAGAACTAAACCCTAAAAATTAATAGGGCTAAAAATGCCATGTTTTATATAGTGAACTTGTTGTACTGGCCTAAAGTTTCAGCTTGTCAATAGCAGCAATGATCCAGGACTTAAAACTTGTCACAGGGGGTCACCATCTTGGAAAGTGTCTGTGACACTAACATGCTCAGTGGGCTCTGAGCAGCTGTTGAGAAGCTAAGCTTAGGGGTCGTCACTAATTATCCAGCAGAAAATGAGGTTTGTCTGTAATATAAGCTGATGCTACAGGTCTGATTATTAAATTCTGATGCTAGTTGCACTGGTTTCTGTGTTATCATGTAGTAATTATCTGTATTAATCACTAATCAGCCTTATATTGTGACAATTATATTCTATAAATGTTTATATATACCAGCTAATATATCTTAGTTGGGATCAACTAAAAATATCCTTACTGGAGGAAAAACCATCCTATTCGGTTTACCAAATGTTTAAGGTATAGAGATCCAAATTATGAAACAAGCCCTTATCTGGAAACAGTCAGGCCTCAAGCATTCTGAACAACAAGTCCCATATCTGTACTTTTAATCATAATGTATTTGAATTAGAAGTTCCAAAAAAAGACTTATATATATATAACTAATTCAAAATTTTATCGTGGGAGAGTTTTGAGGCAGAAAACTCAAAATGTTTTTTGTGATTATTTATGCCTGAAGCTGTTCCAAGTCTGAATCCAAAAATACACCATCTAAAACTTCTCAAATTCATGTAAAAGTCAATGGGAGATGTCCCCTTAACCATTTGAAGATAGTTTTCCACCTTCCAGCAGGGCTGGAACTAGGGGTAGGCAGAGTAGGCGGCCGCCTAGGGCGCAGGCATGGGGGGGGCGCACTTTAGAAGGGAAATAATGTTTTTGTTAACTTCGCCCCTGTCTCCAGCAGCAGCAGCAGCGTTATGCTCTACTTCAGTCCCCACCTCCCTCTTACTTGCCCTTTGCCTGGCACAGATCTGGCCCAATATTTTTGCTGCTGTTCTGGCACAGGCTGGTGGCACAGGTACAGACTTGGGGGGCAATGGCTGATGGTACAGGTACAGACTTTGGGGGCAATGCTGGTGACACAGGTACCGATTGGGAGCAATATTTTGGGTGCTGCTGGTTGGCACATGTACAGTTTGATTCATTAATGTGTTATAAGGTTTCTTTATTTAAGAAAAAGTAAATAGGTGGGAAATGGTCATACATAATGGGGGTGGGGGGGCGCTGATTGAACCCCTTGCCTAGGGTGCCAAACTACCTTGGCCCGGCCCAGCCTTCCAGTGTCCTGATTCTTGAATTGACTGCCTGAGGAACCCATGCCCTAACTTATTGGTCACTGACCAATCAGAACCTGACACATATACAGTACCTATGATCAGTCTTTTAGTTATTACAATAGGCAGAGATAGGCAAAAGTTAGGCAGAGAATACTGGGAGTTCCTGGAGTGAGGATACAGATGCCAGATCAAATGGAAGGATGAGTATCAGGGAGGCAGTGGATTTACAGTAAATCCAACATATCCATATTTGTAATTTTCCTTGTAAATATGTGTTATACATTCTATGTAGTGTAACTTGTTTTATGTGTATTATTTCTGTAGATATATGTCAATAGCTTTTGTAAATAAATGTATATTTATCATTAAAGAACCCTTATAACCAGGAATACTTATGTACATGTGTATATGAGAATAAATATACATATTTACATAAATACTGTATATCCTTGGTCAACAGATGGAGCCTAAAACTAAAAAACTAAAAAAACACTAAAGTTAAATCTTCCAGAATCTTGTGTCTCTTTATATTAGTTCTTTATGCAACTTTTAAGAAACGATTTCCATTGGAGAGGAAAAATTAACAAAATGCCTTTGCGCTATTTAACTAGATTCAGTACTTAAAGTTCACCTTCAAGGTAACTTTTAGTATATTATAGAAGGGCCAATTCTAAGAAACTTTTCAATTGGTCTTCATTATTTATTTTTCATAGTTTTTTTAATGATTTTCTTCTGTTTCTTTGCAGCTTTCAAATGGGGGTCACTAACACTATCTAAAAACAAATGCTCTGTAAGGCTACAAATGTATTGTTATTTCCACTTTTTATTACTTATCGTTCTATTCAGTCCATCTCCTATTCATATTCCAGTCTCTTATTCAAATCAATGCAGGGTTGCTTGGGTAATTTGTACCCTAGAAACCAAATGGCTGACACTGTGAACTAGAGAGCTGCTGAATAAAAAGCTAAATAACTATAAAACCACAAACAATAAAAAATGAAAACCAATTGCAAATTGTCTCAGAATATCATTCTCTACATTTTACTAAAAGTTAACTCAAAGGTGAACAACCCCTTTAATTGTTATTCTCTTAACAGACTTGAGAACACATTTAACATATCTAACATGGATGTACTGTAAATGTGTTTCTTCTTTTATCATCAGTCTCTTTTAGTTATAGTTAGTGATGGGCAAATCTCCCCAGTTTCGCTTCGCCGAAAAATTCGCAAATTTCCAGAGAAATTCGCGAATTGGCAAAAAATTCACAAAACGAGTTGCGGCACGCTTTTGATGCGCGTCGCATCAACTTCGTTGCGTCGTTTTCGTCGTGTCAAAAACGACGTGCGACTTGTTTTTTCTGGCGAATTTTTGGCAGGTGAAATTTCGCTGGCGTTTCGCGAATTTATTTGCCAGCGGCGAATCACGGGAATTCGCCCCTGGCGAATAAATTCGCCCATCACTAGTTATAGTATATAGCACTGGACAGTAGTTAGAGCTACACAGATAAGGAATCTATATACAGTATCTTGTGCCCTACTCTATAATTAATATGTCTGTAGCAGTCAGTAAAAGCCCTTCAAATGTTCTAGAATTAGGACTAAGCAGATCTGTTTTGCTCTCTGTTCTAATCTTCTGAAGAACTCCATGTGTGTGGTCATGTGATCACATGCTAACTGAAGAGCTCTTCTTCTCACATTTTTTTTGCAGTGGGGAACCTGGAACACACAGTCTAATTGTAACTGCCACAGGCTCAATGGTCCTATCTTTACAAGAACCTTTCTTGTCCAGCTAAACTTAAAATTGCTCCCTGCGTGTTGGCTGGCACATCAAAAGTAGATTTCTTTAAATTAATATATCAATCTTGCTTGTAGATAATAAAGATTAGATAATTGTTAGTTCTTAGACTGTCATTCCTGACTTCAAGGCCCTTATGTCCCCTATGCTGTACCCAGCCCACTCTGAGTAAAAAACGCAATCAATCCAATAAAAGTTGACAAACACTGTAGGTCTACTAGCTGTAATTTTAATCAAAGCTGAATGACTCATAGTTGAACCCTAGGGCTCCTTATATTCTTGTTTCCTAAGGTTACTTTGAAAAGCCATATCAGAACCCCATACTGGTAGTTATGTAATTAGGCCAACAAAATTAGGATGTCAGCAACTGGAGAAGCAATTGCTCAATGGCTGAATCTAAGTGCTAAGTAATGTAGTTTTTTTCTGTCTTTGCATGTATAGCAGGAGGAACCAAAGACTGGACAGATTATGGGCTGTACGAGGATCCCTGTAAGGGATAAGTGTAGGTGTTTTTCCTAGCGGCCCTTGTTAAAAAAAACAGAACAAGATGTAAAGGCCATATATTCCTAACCCTTTCCCTGCTCTACCCCTCTTGCAAAGAAATTTTCCCTGACCATCAATATCTACATCTCTGGCAACCATTGCCACTCCAAGCTTCATCTCCAGACTAGACTGATGAAAACTACCTTATGAATGCCTTCTAATTCCCAACCTTTCCTATATTTTAATTTCTCTATTCCATTTAGTAAAGGAATGACTGTGTCCATTGCCTTCAAACCTTCTACAAACATTTAAATAGTCAATCTGTTTTGTTATCCAAACCTTTGATTTACTCCACCTCTTTTCTCCTCCTTTGCCCTGATATTCATTTACTCTTTGATATGATAATTTTTCAATTAATCTTCATAGTTAATTTGGATTTTTTTTTTCCAACTAACCTTTTTTGTCTCTGTTTAGTGTCACTGTAAAACTAAAAATTGGGTAAACAGATTTAATTTTTTCTTTTTTTAAATGTAACCTACTAACCCACTACCACTTGTCCCCCCTTTGAAAAAGGGCTGGGAATAGGCCCGAAACGTCACATTGTTACAGATCCTAAGAGCCACATGGAATAAAGGCTTTTTAAACTGAAAATCCTTTCTGGAGCTGTGTCATACTTCATATTGTTTGCTATATCGGTGAGTGTGTGGACCACCGGACACGTGCACCACTTGAGAAGAAATAAGTGGATAGTGGGTGAGTGCTGACTAAAACACTTTCCAAGGATCATAAGCAAACTAACTGAATAAGAGTAAGAAAAAATAAAGCAGGAAGTAGTGTTTTGGCTATTATGTTAGACATCCATTCACTCCAGCCTTTATTGATTACATTTTTTTGACTAACTAACAATATTAGAAACATTTTTTTATTTTGCACAGCCTATTTATTTACCCAGTTTTAATTTTTACACTAGAATGTTTGCGTTACAATTATTTACTGTTGTAACCAAAAAGCAGGGTTCAGTTGTATTGTTAGCCTTATATTTATATTTCTACTCAGGCCTTCTCAGTTTTGACTTTCAAACAGCTGCCTAGATGCTAAAGTAATCAAGCACTAACAGCCAGAAATGCCAAGGCAGAACAATATAAAAATTTAAACAATTGGAAAAAAATAAAAACGAAAACTAATAATGCCAATTAAATATTGATGCCTACATTATACAGAGCTTTCATTTTAATGTAAACTTTTAATGTAGAGCTGTAGTTACTGTGGTGTTTCTTTGTGCTTTTCAATATATTGGGAGACAATCTGACCCTATAAGGAAAGGTGTAATAATATTGTCACTGCTTTACAGGTAAAACTAATGGGCTACTATAATATGACTGATAGATAATACTGTAACTTTTGAACTGCATACATATTAAATAGAACAATAGCACCTTCATCTGACAAAAATCACAAGGAATTATAATTACTGCATATGGCTCTGGTGATAAAGGTTAATGTAATTCTACTCAGCCATGCTGCAAGGCTTCCAACATTCCATCTTTCTTATGATATCTGTCTCTTTTTACTACTTTTGTCATAAAGAGTAAAATAGTTGTCATGCATCAACAATTCACATTGTGTTCCTTTGTCTAACATGGCAAGTGGTTTAGAAAAATGCTTTAGAGAATGCTAAAAGAGCTGAGCACATTTAACCACTTGGAGAGTTATTAAGGGAATGGAACTGTTCACATTTGACACAAATAAAGTAATATGCCACACAAAAACTAGCCATATGATTTTATGCTGTGGACATGCAAACAACGTTTAGGCACCTTTATTATTGAAGGGAACTTGAATAAAATGATGTCATAACCAGTGAGGTTCAGTCTTAAGCCTCCCAACTATTTCTGAGCTTTTACTCTTGAAATCACTTTACTCCTCTGAAATTCAGAAAAAAAAAAAAAATCAAGCCTCATATGGAAACACGCTACTTTACCTGGTCATCACTTTTGAAAACATGACTAATTTTCCAACCGTATCTATTATAAAATGTCAGCTTTAACAAAAACTATGTCACTCCATTACAAGTTTGATGCAAAATCCACTTTGTACTGTGTTTTTGTAAATAAGTATCCATAAGGGACATCAGCATTCTCCAACAGCAGTAAATTTCATTTAAAGCTCAGATACTGCAAAATCCAAATATTTTCTGTGGGGATGAAGCCCTTCTATTTAGTGAGAAGTCATGGATATGTTAAAGTACTGCTGGAAGATAATGTGGGAAATTCACTAAAGGGCAAATTTTCACCTCAGAAGGCTCAGCCACACTTTGTGTACTTCATCTAACAGTAATTCACAGTGCATACGATAATTCATCAAAATCCAAAGTTACATCTCAGCACACAAACGCTTTCTCTAGAGTCCATTTCTGCCTAGCGAAACTTCGTTAACACATTTACGCTTAGGTCAATTTGAACAGGTACATATACTGTAGTTCATATATATGTCTTTATAAGTGATGTTGGGAAAATTGTTTGAAGTGGTCACTTATTATTAAAAATGCCCAAGGAATCAAAATAAAGGCAAAAGAGATCCTCTACTGTCCTAGACATGAGCCCACCCTAAAACAAATGAAGCATGACCCTCAATGGTTAATCCCACTTCAAAATATGAAAAATCACCAGTGTTTTGTCTTTTTTAATGACTTTTCGGCATACAGGATATGATGTCACTGACATAAGATTTAAGAGGATGTAGCATCATCGTATAGGTTCATCAGGTATAACCTGGTGAAGCAGGCTGTGGAAAAAGGAGTAGCGAAATGGAAAATTTGTACTTTAATGAATTTGTGGAGTAGCAATCATTCACCTGAGAAAAAAGTTGCCCGGCGAAAGGGCTCTCGACTTTTGTAGCTAGGAACTCTTTCACTAGTGACGACTACTTTGCCCTTTAGTATATTTGCCCCTTTGAGTTCATTAAAATAATTTTAAAATAATGGGCATCTGTTGCCCTAGAATGTTGTTTTGGTACTTTACAAAATGACAATTCAAATCTCAGTGTAAATCCACAAATTGCATTCAATTATTAAACATTGCTGCTTGAACATTTAAATAAGGTCCCTAGTTTATTGGCAAACTTTTGATTTGCTCTTTTAGAGTTTGGTATTTTTACTACACAGGTTATGGTAAGTAGATCTGACACATTATTTCACCTATGTTATATTACTTCCAAAATTATTTTCGCATCATAGAATGAAGCATTTACACCTGAGTTTTTTAGTGCTGGGTTGTTTTAGTATTTTTAGCTGCACAGTAAGGATTTCTTTGAGTTAAGGTTTATTTTTGTTTTTATTTAGTATTTCTATTCTGAACCCATTCCCATACTTTTTTGGAAGGTTCTTGTGGTCAACCATGAGTATTTTTTCCTTTGAATATGTTTTTAAGCATGGATCTCAAACTCAGACTTGAGTCATCAACAATATACAGTAGTGAGCAGACACTAAAGGGGTTATTTACTAAAGCTTGAACTTATGTAACATTTTTATTAAACCAAGCTCGACTAAACTCCCATCCATGAGAACTAAACCCTTAGTTAAAAAACTCCTACCCCCCCTACCCTACATAGACCCCCCTGCCGAAGAGAAGAAAATGATGCCTGTGAACTCCGATGCCCTGAATCTACACCGAGGGGTAAGTATATAATAAAATCTGTTGAACTTGACACAAAATTGTAATAAACCCAAGTTTCTCATCATAACAAGCTAGCACACTCTAACTTGGCTTTTGTACAACAGAGACATTAAGGGGCAAATTTACTATCAAATTAATTTCTATTTTTCCAGAAATCTCTAAAAATTTCTGAAATACTCAAATTTTCATAGAGAAAACAACTCAAATCTTAATAAATCTGCGCCATAGTCATGAATAGTGAAGGAGCGTAGTCTCCACAGACAGCTGCAGTTGTAATCCCAACATTGTCTGTTTAATGGCTCCCTGGATACTCCGTCTTAGGCATCCAATTTATTGTGTCAAAACATCATGTAAGTTGGGAATCACACACTAAGCAGGTTTATCTGCTATTAAGAGTAAATTTTTGTCCACACAACATGTTTCGGGCATCACACTTAAGAAAGGGCCTTTGATGCCCGAAACAAAGCTTAATAGCAGATAAACCTGCCTAGTGTGTGATTCCCAACTTACATGATGTTTTGATACAATGAATAGTGATGGAATATCTGTCTTGAAATTCGCGAAACACATTGAAGTCAATGGGCGTCAAATATTTTTAACATGAGCGAGAATTTTATACGGGTGACTATTTTGTCCAAATGCACTCCGAATGGGCAATCATAATAATTTTGACACGCGCCAATTCAGACGTTTTGACAGTTACTTTTGTTGTGGCACATTTTCAAAGCAGTTTTGCAAAAACAGCGGGCGGCGAACTGTGGAAAATAGCCCCGAATCCATGCTTGGGGAATTGATTCACCCATCACTAGTGAGCATTTTTTGGAAGTATTACATCAATAACTATGGAAGAACTAGTATTAATGATATAGTGTAAGAAATTATTAATGTACCTGGTAATTATCTGTAAATAGTGCATAATTATTCCTCTTTTAGCACCATTTGCAAAATTGTGCTCAGTTGAGGCCAATATATATTTATAGAAAAAGTTAATGTTAAATGCTGTTATTATGCGCCACACAGTGATGATGAAGCAGATTCTACCTGCATTGTTTATTAACAATTGTGTTTATAAGATGTAAATTCACATAAAAATGCACATAATAATGCAGAAGGTTTATGGGTGTAACAAAATACGTGCATGAAATACCTTACTATGAGGTATATTTTCCTTAAGGAAGGCTATATTTACCATTCACAGTTTTTATATTTAGAAAATGTACTGATTATATGTATTACAGATATAATGACCTTTTTTCAAAAGACCTTAGAGAATGTGCGACCACTTCATCTACACAACATTTTTATTGCAAATTCTGTGGCACAACTTAATCGAATAAAGTTCCAAGAAATTACTAAAAGTCAGTTTGAGTATCAAGAGTTGTGTCAACCAGAACCAGGACAACCAGTTTAAAGATAGTTTTTCTAATAATGAGATTTGTACTTCTTCCTCTCAAGCCCCTGGATTCCACTGTTCAACCCCAAACTCAATTCCCCAAATTATAACAACATATCATTTACACCTTTAATGCAAAAAGATGAAACCATTAAAGGATAGAGGAAAAGTAGTAAGCTTTTCAGAAAGGTCTATATGAATACACTAGGAAACCCTCAAATAATGCTGCTGAGAGTCCTCTGTCAAAAGAAACACCACATTTCTTTCCTTTTATTGTGTATACATGGGTTTCTGTATCAGACTTCCTGTTTTCATCTTAAACCTCCAGGGCTTGGGCTTGAGCATGCTCAGTTTGCTCCTCCCCTTGTTCTTCCACCCCTCCCTGCTGTGAGCTCAGAGATATGAGAGAGCAGGGAGAGACTCAGGCAGGAAGTGATGTCACAGAAAGTTAAAATGGCAGCTGCTATCCTAAACAAACAGAGACAAACAGATGATTATCTGATGTATGTATTTAGTTGTGGTTATAGTTAGTTACTGTATGCTACAGTATTGCTGCCTCTGCTATGCTTGTGTAGGGACCCATAAGTAGCATGGCCCTTATGGCTTTTTCCCTTGCCCTTACTTTAGCTATCTGTTATTGGACTAAGGTCCAGATAGCTATAATGTAGCACATTATTGGATACAGGTTGTGACCCACCCCTGCAGTGCTGTAATAAAGGTGCTTGCAGGGAGGGGCACTTCCTCTTTGGCCTGCAGCAGAGGAGAGGGGCAGTGCTCCATTGAGCCTGGGAGTCAACAAGGCCCCAGAAGCGTTCGGCCCTAAAGGGAAAGCACACCTTTAGAGAAGTCGGGGAACAGGGCCCCGTGAATGAGGAATAGTCAGAGATAGGATATTCCTGTAATAGCACTCTCTAGGAAAAGTGAGAAAGAGAGGGAAGCTAGAAAGGGCAGCTCAAGCTCCATCAAGGAGGATAGTAGGGAATAGCTCTCCCACAGGCTCTACCTTGCCTGAAGTGAAGGGACCTCAGTGTATAGGGACTACAGGAAGAGTATTTAACCCCTGAACTGACCTTAACCAAGCTGGTGGGATCCGGACCACATGAGGTATTGCTAACCTGGCTGGTGAAACTACAACTCCCATCCACACATCCTACCTGAGGGTATTCTCTATTGCTGTACCTATGCCATGCACTTGCTGTTACCATCTATTGGTTGTGAGTATGATGAATACCCTGTGTGCTCTCTGTAAATAAACCTGTTCTATTTGTTTCACAAAGAACCCCTGGCGTCCAACACTTGTTCTTTTACACACTTTGCAGTATTGAGCTGTAGTTCAACTACCTCACACGTGATTTTCCATTTAGCGAAAGCCCTACCTGAGATCAAAGAATATGAAAACAAATATAGGGTGTGCCTTTAAGTCACAAGCGATCGTTGGCCTGCAAGCTGGTATTACTCAAAATCTCCAGAAAACAAAACAAAATTGCTACATATAATTGCTTGGTTGGATATCAAGTGTTCCCTCCAGCAATTAAGTAGCCAGCCAGCCAGTTCAGGTTAGAATCGCAACATTGTATTTAAAACTTAACTTTTAATATCTCCATGCTTAAAATCCTTCATAGGCTAGACCGACTAATAAGACTCACAGCATGCTTAGTCAACTACTGCGCAGGACCGTGTCCCTAAAATCCAAACATTTACTAAAAGCCAAACAAGTAGGTGGGGGTTGTTGAAGTTAGTTGTTACTTGTTATTTAAATTGTCAATTTTTCCAAACGTGCACAAAGCACCTTCAATAACACAAGTACTACAGTTTAACAGTGCTGGGGTGTTTGGTCAAAGAAAACTTATTCAGCGATTGCTTAAACATAAATGCCTCTCCAGTACACCACATATTTAACCATTTGTGCACCCCCCAACACGCCACCCTTCCCCAGGTACAAATTTCTACCTAGCTACGTTGGGAAGGATGGTAAGGTAGGATTAAAAATGTTGCTTATCTAATTAAATAGCCCTTATCTGATCAAAATGTTACAATTACATTTTTGTTGCTTTAATGTTATTTTGTACATGCTGTTCCTGTTTTCCGGTCCTGAAAAGCATGTTTTTTCTTCTTTTTTTCTTAATCCTTGGATTCTTGGAATATATTACAGATGGACATTGAATATGGAATTGGTGTTTCATAAATTTACTGGACTTTCTTTGGACTTTTATTTACATGATTTTGTTAACCTAATTAATTAACTGGAGGGGTGTGACCTAGTACCTAACACATTTAAGGAGGGTTGTGGGAGTTTTTGAGCACCTGACGAAGGGGTACACCCCCGAAACGTTGTCTTGTTGGATAGACATTAAACACGGGAGCAATCCCTGAAGCATTACACGTGTGCTGGATTTTTTTTGTTGGTTAAATGGGAGGGTAACATACAGACAAAATTCAGAGGGGTATTAAAGTGCAATAGGTTACAGTTTGTTACACTGTTATATAAGTGCCATTTCAGGTGTTATACATTGTAATAGTCACTCATACAGGGTAGCTAGTGAGCAGCTGTGGCACCAGCCAGGAGAAGTAGTGGGGTTAGGATGCCATGTATGAATCACTAGAGCAGTGGATGAGTTGAGGACCAGATAGGGTACCAAGACCCAAGACCCCAGGCTGAATACAGTGGGGGAGGTGAGGACCAAATCAGGTGCCAAGACCCCAGGCTGAAGAACTCATGTTTTTCATCCATCTAATGCTTTCTAGTATTTTACAAAAACATTCTGAGGAATAATGAAACCATATGTGATGGTAACTAAACTAACTAATTTTTTTTCAGTAGCCTTAAGGTATTCTGACCCAAATTGTGGAGCAACTCTTTCACCATAAAACCTCAGGCCCCAATTATTCCATATACCAGATCCCATACCCGATACTATATTATCAGATCCCATACTACACATTTCCTTCTGCCACTTTTACATGCTTTCCTCCTTTCTTCACATCATAAAGTACTGATCACTTGCTAAGATACTTTGATATCAGGACCTTTCCTTTCATGAATACACTTCAGTTTGCAAAACTAATGTTAAATATTTCAGAACTGCTTTGTGATAACAAAATAATTTTGATACACAACATTGTGATGCATAAACGTTTTCTGATGTTTGTCTGAGAGCAGAATCTCACCAGTGTTATACGGCATCAATGTATGAGATAAGCTATGTGCATGGCTTGCGGTCTTAAAAAGGCCAGAAACCTGACAACAGTCAGAAAATATACTGAATATAGTAACTATGGGGAAGACATGTTAGAGGAATGCAGAAAAATTGGAATTATGACTGCTGGAGTCCAACTGATTGATATCACATTTCAGTTTGATTTGTATTTATTAAGTTATTTCATACATGATATCAGACTATGAAAGATATCTGCTTTTACCAAAGTCTTTCACTTTACCACTTTACTATTGTGACAGGAAAAGTCAATGGTGGAACATGGGGCAAGAAGGAAGTATATTAAAGGGGTTGTTTACCTTTCAATTAATTTGTAACATGATGCAGAGAGTGATATTCTGAGACAATTTGTAATTGCCTCTAATTTTTTTTGTGTTTTTTTAGTTATTTAGCTTTTTATTCAGCAGCTCTCCAGTTTGCAATTTCATCCATTTTGAAATAATATTATCCATATTAGCCTAGAAGCCATGCATTCATTTGAATAAGAGACTGGAATATGAACAGGAGAGGCCTGAATAAAAAGAGGAGTAAAAAGTAGCAATAACAATTGTTATTATAAATAATAAATTTGTAGTCTTACAGAGCATTTGTTTTAGATGGGACCAGTGTCCCACATTTCAAAGCTGGAAAGAGTCAGAAGAAGAAGGAAAATAATTAAAAAAACACAAAGGCAATTGAAAAGTTGCTTAGAATTAGCTGTTCTATAATATACTAAACGCTAACCTAAAGGTGAACCATCCCTTTAATAAAAAGGAGAACGCTATACCCAAACATATTTACAGCTTTAAATAATGTCAGTAATGGTTTATTTCGCACTTAGACTTAAATGGGAAGTTTGTGTTGGAGTTCACTTTAAGTAATGTTATAAAGAATGCTGAACCATGTTGCATTTAATAATTTTTTCTGATTTTGTAAATGTTGCTTTAGTTACCATTTCATTTATTCCAATATCCTGATACCAAATTTGTTTGCAAGACTCAGCAACCAGAAACTGGTTAATTCTGTTCTATGTTTTATTAATTTAATTGTTGATTACATTTCTATTTATTCAGACTCTCTCATATTTATTTTACAGCCTTTTATTGAATTCCTCCAGCTGTGGACAATACACTCAACTTGTGGATCAGTGACCGATTAACATGGTCTGACAGACTGATTGCACAATGAGCCAGAGATTTGCCATTCATTACTGATAAACAGCATGGCTGAGTTTTTTCAGTGGAGAAAATGTTAAGTTGAAGAAACACACGAAGGGGGCAGATTTATTAAGGGTCGAATTGAAAATTCTAATTAGAATGTTTTAATGTTTGGACAAAACTGTCAAATTTGACTAGGGAATTATTCAAGCTTGATTCAAGTTTTTTTAGAAAATTAGATTTTCAAGATGTATTATAGTCTGGCCCTTTAAGAATTCAAATTCAACTATTCACTACCTAAAACTTGCTGAATTACTGTATAAGTCAATGGGAGAGGTCCAGTGACCAATTTGAAGGTGTTTGTAGCCTTCCTGACATTTGAGGTTTTTTTTTTTTGGAGAAAAAACTCAAACTGAGTTTGGTCGAATTCAAATCAAATTCGATTTGGGTTTTCGGTTGGTAAAATTTGTTGAGTTTGACATATTCAATTTTTTTAATAAATTACCCCCCAAATTTGATCCTTGATAAATAGTTTTCCTTTTATTAGTAACATGACTTAATGCTTTATTGAATTACTGTATGAATCTTTTCATTTAAAAAGCCCAAACATCATTAGGCCAAGAATATCAATGTTATAGCAGGAGACAGTTTGCTAATTAACTTTTCCTTGATAATGTTTTTCTCAAAATATAATTACAAATTCAGAAGAATGTTGGAAAATGTAGTTATTTTTTATATTTCTATTGAAAATCATTATCATTTAAAATAAAACTACATGCTTACTTCAGATATAATATAGCAGCAGTACTACTTACATTTCAACAACATTCAGAATTCAATATTAAAGGCTACTACAGTAGAGCTTGGCCTTAAAGGGGTTGGTCATCTTTAGATAAACTTTTAGGGGCAAATTCACTAAAGCGCGAAAATTCAGCCGTGTTCACCGCACTTCGTCAGGTGAATTTTCACCAGCCCGCCGCAAATTCACTGTTCAGGGCAGTGAATGTTAGCGAAGTTGCGCTACCGTTACTTCGCCAGGCAAAGTGCATTTGTGCTAGCGATGCTAATTTGCAAACGGCGCCAAGTTAAACGTATAATAGAAGTATATGTATATAGCCCAGGAAACCTTTAATCAATAAAATAAAGTTGTGCTATTGCCCTAAACTTGTGCCCACTGTATAGCTGAGTTGCCATATGTTAGGAAATGTAGGGTGGAAAAAATTTTTCGCTATTTTTCAGACTATCACCCTACAAAAGGTAAAAAACGCCAACTTTTTTTGGGAAAAAATGAAAATTATCTATTGTATTGAACTTCGCCAGGTCTGACCTGGCGAAGTAAAGTCTAGTGCAAGAGGTAACGTTCAGTAAAATGTTCATCATAGTGAATTAGCGTAGTTACGTCCCTTCATCAGTGCGCAACTTCGCCTGGCATAAGGGTGCGAAGTTGGGCTAGTCTATCTACTTCGCTAGCGAATTTGCAACAGAGTCTAACTTTGCGAAGTTGTATTGATTTCATGCTGGCGAATTAGCGCTAGCTTTAGACGCTTCACGCTTTGGTGAATTTGCCCCACAGTGTTGCGTAGAAGCTGATACAATTTGCAATTGCTTTTCATTTTTTATTATTAGCGGTTTGGGGGTTATTTAGCTTGTTATGCAGCAACTTTCTAGTTTTCAATTTCAGCAATCTGGTTCCTAAAACCTAATTTACCCTATCCTTTACATAGGATCAATTATCCCTATTTGAAAGCTGGAAAGAGCCAGAAGATGAAGGCAAATAATTCAAAAACTATATATATAAAAATAATAAATCAAGGCCAATTAAGTTGTTAGGAATTAGCCATTCTATAACACACTATGGGGCAGATTTACTAAGGGTCGAATTACGAATTTAAAAAAATTCTAAATTCGACCATTGAATTTCTTTAAAGGTCATTTTCGATCAAAAATGGATGGAATAGATTTGTTTTCGATCGAATAAAAATCATTTAAATGCATAATTCGATTCAAACGATTTTCACCAAAATCCTTCGATGTCTAATTGATAAATGCTTGTGAGTAGGCACCTGGATTAACAGTATATAAGTGGAAGCATTCAGTACCTGCATTACTTTTAAGCCCATTTGTGTATTATAAACTCTTAAAGGGCAAGGAAAGGCCAAGAAATAAAATCCCATTTTTACTTTCTTTAATGAAAAAGAAATCTATCTTCAATATACTTTGATTAAAAAATGTGTACCGTTTTTATAAGAAACCTGACTGTATGCAGTGAAATTCTCCCTTCATTTAGTGCTGTGGATAGGAATTGTCAGACGGTCCCTAACTTCTGGCAGGGAAACAATCATACTTATGAACAGCAGGGGGAGCCCCTGCCTTACTTACCAGCCATGCAGAACTCAAACAGCTTTGTTTTTTAATCATTTATGACTCTCCCTAAGCAGCAGAGACCATACTGAACATGTGCAGTGCCAGTGTCAGACAAAGATGTATAACAAAGTTACAAGATGACAGCCCCCTGTGGCCAACTTTGAAAGCATAAATCATTTGTTTGATTAGGCTTGTGGTGCAGTAAGTTCATGTTTATGTTTATGTTTAGTATACAAAATACAGCATTTCTAGTCTTATTCTATTTTACACTTTCCTTGTCCTCTAAGGGGGACCTCACAGCAGGGTCTCTACATTTGTCTAACTATATCATATACTCTGCTGGAGTTGGGAACTATCATTTCAGCCCTATGTGTGTGTTTTCTTTCTCTACAGAGAGTACCAGGAAAGCGACACAATTGCTTCAGTTGGTTATAATGTCAGCTTAAAGGCAAACCATATCTAATTAGATTAAAGACTTGATGATAATACTTGAAACCAAGCACAATGAAACGTAATATAGTGTCAAATTATTTCATTCTCATAATGAAAGTGATCCAAATTATGGAAAGATCCCTTATCTACAGTATATTTTTATTAGTAGTAACAAGCAAGGGGTCAACGAAATATAAAGTAACAATAAGTGCATTATTAGAAATACAATTCACATAAATATAAAATATGATTACAATACAGATGAAGTGCTCAGTGTCAAGGAAACAAAAGGATGAAGGACCCTACCCTGTAGGGCTTACAGTGTAAATGGGAGGGTAACATACAGACACAATTCAGAGGGGTATTAAAGTGCTATAGGTTACAGTTTGTTACTAGTTTTTGAGTTTTGTTTTAAAAACACTGAAGGAGGATTCTCTCCTGAGAGATTCAGGAATGGCATTCCAAATATAAGGAGCAGCAAGAGAGAACGGTTTGATACGGGAAACAGCAGTATTAGTGGGGGGTACAACCAAGCGGTTGCTCTGAGAGGAGCAGAGGTTTCAGCCAGGAACATATAGAGAAACAAGAGATGAGATGTTGTTAGGTGCAGAGGAATGAAGGGCTTTGAAGGTTATGAGCAGGAGTTTATAAGTTATTCTTTGTTTTATAGGAAGCCATAATAAGGACTTCAGCAGCGGAGGAGCCCGTACCTTTTTGGATGAGAGGAGGATAATTGTGGCAGCAGTGTTTAATACAGACTGTAGAGGGGAGAGATGGGCGTTAAGGTGGCCATACACGAAGAGATGGCAACATCGCCAAACGAGCGGATCTCTCCCCGATATGCCCACCTTGAGGTGGGCGATATCGGGCTGATCCGATCGTGGGCCCTAGGTCCCAACGATCGGATCAGTACGGGCGGTCGGATCGCATGACCGCATCAACGAACAGATGCGGCCGCGATCCGACGGGATTTTTAATCCTGCCCGATCGACATCTGGCCGACTTTCGGCCAGATGTCGATCGGGAAAGCCCGTCGGAGGGCCCCCCACACGGGCAGATAAGCTGCCGACACAGTCTGTCGGCAGCTTTTATCTGCCCGTGTATGGCCACCTTTAGGGAAGCCAGTTATTAGAAGGTTACAGTAATCTGGTCTGGATGAGAGCATGAATGAGCATCTTAGCCATAGCAGGTGATGGAAAGGGAAGGATTTTGGCAATATTGAGTAAGAAAAAGTGACAGGTTATCACAATGGTGTTAATATGATCAGAGAAGGAGAGAGAGGGGATTCAAAGATTACCCCCAGATAATGTCTGAGTTGACAGGGTCAATGAGAATGCCATCAATAAAGATAGTGAAAAGGGGAATAGGACCAGGCTTGAAGGAACAGTAACATCAAAAAATAAAAGTGTTTTAAAGTAATGACAATATAATGTAGTGTTGCCCTGCTCTGGTAAAAGTTTACTTAAGAAACACTTCTATTGTTTATATAAATCAGCTGCTGTGTAGCAATGGGGGCAGCCATTCAAAGGAGAAAAAGCTCAAGTTACACAGCAGATAGCAGATAAGCTCTGTCTGTCTAATCGTGTTATCTGTTATCCATTAGTTAACCTGTGCCATATAGCCGTTTTTCAATTTCCGCCATTGCTCTACAGCAGCTTGTTTATATGAACTTTAGTAGTGTTTCTGAAGCAAACGCAACAGTTTTACCAGTGCAGGGCAACACTACATGATATTTTCATTACTTTAAAAACCTTACATTTTTTGGTGTTACTGTTCCTTTAAGTGCAAAGATGATTAGTTCAGTTTTTGTTAGGTTGAGTTTGAGGTGGCGCTGGTTCATACAATTTGAGGTAGCTAGGAGGCAGATTTGAGCCTCTGTTTCAGCTGTTAATATATTCCAAGAGGTATTTTTGCCACAGTAATCTGGCATCAGTGTACTTATGATTTTTAGTACATATGGAAAAATATTAGGGTGAACCTTGGCAGAATTACTGTAGACAAGGAGAAAATTCACAATTCAGTATTTACTATACAAAGTATAGTATAGTAAGTTATTGCACCAGTAAACTATGGGGCAGATTTATCAACTGAGTTTTAAAGTAAAATTTTTGGTTTATTTTAGTGTACTTAGACTAGGAAATAGTCTAAATTCAATTTGAATTTGAAAAATACTTGAATATTCTAATATAAAAATGTATCATGTACTGTCTCTTTAAAAATTCAACGTTGACTATTCGCTATCTTGAAAAATTGCTGTTTGAGCCTATGCAGGACCTCCTACAACATTTGGAGTCATTTGGTAAACTTTGAAAAATCAGTTGTTTTTTTTTGGTAAATCCTTCAAATCAAATTCAAACGATTGAATACAGCCTATTCACCCGAACTCCCATAACCTCGAAATTCGACCCTTGATAAATCTGCCCCTAAGTATACTGGTACTAGAATAATGTGACAAAATTCCTCTTGTCAAAATTGTAGAGGGGATAATTCTCTAGACAATTTACGCCATGCATATTAGCATAGAGAATGACATAGATAATAAGAATCAGTAGGGGCCTAAATCTGGAAATGATTTGGAAGGACATCTTAAAGAAGAACTAAACCCTAAAAATGAATATGGCTAGAAATGCCATATTTGATATACTGAGCTTAATTTACCATCTTAAACAATAATGATCTCTGCCTTCTATAATCCAGAAAGTTTAGGACCAGGTTTCCTTTAAGCCAACTAAAAAAAATACTTAAACATTAAATAAACCTAATAGGATTGTTTGCCACCAATATGGATTTATGCAGTTTAGGTGCCATCAAATAAAAGATACTGTTTTTTTAATAGGGATGCACCAAATCCAGGATTTGGTTCGAGATTCGGCCAGGATTCGGCCTTTTTCAGCAGGATTCGGATTCGGCCGAATCCTTCTGCCTGGCTGAACCAAACCTGAATCCTAATTTGCATATGCAAATTAGAACCAGGAAGGGAAATCATGTGACTTTTTGGTACAAAACAAGGAAGTAAAACATGTTTTCCACTTCCCACCCCGGATTCCGTTCGGTATTCGGCCAAATCTTTCAGGAAGGATTCAGGGGTTCGGCTGAATCAAAAATAGTGAATTTGGTGCATCCCTAATTTAAAAAAAAAGTATTACAGGTATAGGACCTATTATCCAGAATGCTCGGGACCTGGGGTTTGCCGGATAATGGATCTTTCCGTAATTTGGATCTTCATACCTTAAATCTACTAGAATCATGTAAACATTAAATAAACCCAATAGGCTGGTTTTGCTTCTAATAAGGATTAATTATCTTAGTTTGGATCAAGTACAAGCTACTGTTTTATTATTACAGAGAAAAAGGAAATCATTTTTAAAAAGTTGGATTATTTCATTATAATGGAGTCTATGGGAGATGACCATTCTATAATTTGGAGCATTCTGGATAATGTGTTTCCGGGATCCAAAATCTTAAAATTGAGTCTATGGTTGTTGACTGTCCAGTAATTCATAGGTTTCTGGATAACAGGTTACAGATCCTATACCTGTTTAATATTGAAATGATATATAATTATTTGGAAAAATTTACCATTTTGTTAAATGCTCCCTAAAATATTAGGGGCAAATTCACTAAAGCGTGAAGCGCTAATTCGCCGGTGTGATATAATTTTACAACTTTGCCGATTTATTAACAGTGTCCCTGGCGAAAATTCGCTAGCAAAGTAGATAGATAGTGCAACTTCGTACCCTTACGCCAAGTGAAGTTGTGCACTGATGAAGGGACTAGGGATGTCGCGGACTGTTCGCCGGCGAACATTGGCTGTTCGCGCTCGCCGAATGTTCGCGAACGTCACGCGACGTTCGCCAATTTGGGTTCGCCTTAGCTGGCGCTTTTTTTTGCCATTTCTCCCCCAGACCAGCAGATACATGGCAGCCAATCAGGAAGCTCTCCCTCCTGGACCACCCCCACACCCCCTGGACCACTCCCCTTCCATATATAAACTGAAGCCCTGCAGCATTTTTTCATTCTGCCTGTGTGTGCTTGGAAGAGCTAGTGTAGGGAGAGAGCTGTTAGTGATTTCAGGGACAGTTGATAGTAAGTTTGCTGGCTAGTAATCTACTGTTCTTCAAACAACTGCCATCTAGCTGTGTGAGCTTGTTCACATTCTGTCTAAATATCAATAATAATACCGTCTCCAGAAACACCATCCTGAGTGACGTTTTTCAAGCAGCAATAATATTTTCCGTAATCCGTATCCACTGCTGTAGTAGTGTATACGTTGACCTTGTAGGCATTGTTTGCCCAGTCTTTAACCAAGTGCCACGTAGCTGTGTGAGCTTTTTCACATTCCGTGTCCAGAAACATCACCTGAGTGACGTAGTGTGATTTCTGCCCTTTACAGCACAAAACGCAGCGCTGTGTCAACAATGTATTTTTTAGAAACATTTTTGCCCTTGATCCCCCTCTGGCATGCCACTGTCCAGGTCGTTGCACCCTTTAAACAACTTTAAAATCATTTTTCTGGCCAGAAATGTCTTTTCTAGCTTTTAAAATTCGCCTTCCCATTGAAGTCTATGGGGTTCGCGAAGTTCGTGAACCGTTCGCATTTTTGTCCGGAAGTTCGCGAACATGTTCGCGAACATTTTTTCCGACGTACGCTACATCCCTAGAAGGGACGTAACTATGCTAATTCACTAAGATGCCCATTTTACAGAACGTTACCTCTTGCGCTAGACTTTACTTCATCAGGTCAGACCTGACGAAGTTCAATACAATAGATAGGAGTTTGAAAAAAAAGTCCCAAAAAAACTGGTGTCTTTTCCTTTTTTAATGTTATAGTCTGAAAAATAGAGTAATTTTTTGGGGGGTTACCCTCCTTCCCCCCTACATTTCCTAACATATGGCATCACAACTATACAGTGGGCACATGTTTAGGGCAATAGGACAACTTTATTTATTTATTAAAAGTTTCCTGGGCTTGTGTAGTGGAATGTAGTGGCTGTAACATATACTTCTATTATACGCTTAACTTTGCTCCATATGCAAATTAGGCATCGCTAGCGTAACTTCGCTTTGCCTGACAAAGTAATGGTAGCGCAACTTCACTACTTTCTAACTCCCTGATTTGCATTTTAGTGAATTAGCAGCGGAGTGGCGAAAATTCGCCTGGTGAAGTGCGGCGAAGGCTACGTTACTGAATTTGCGCACTTTAGTGAATTTGCCCCTTAGTCTTTATATAATGTATTTTTTTTTTATAAAGCAATCACCCAATCAGCAACATGAACAAAAAGTAAATAGCTGCAGTTTTTATTGTTTCTTGGCTGGCCTATTCAACATTAATTTGTATCAAACATAGAAGTGACCCTAAAATATGTCTTTTTACTGTTTCAATTCAATTTCAGTAATATTGCCATGCTTGTTTTAGTTCATTACTTCTGCAGTGCATTAAAGGCATAAAATATTTGATTCTCTGCGCACATTTTTACTTTAATTTTAATAACTCCATGTAGGTCTTATAAAACTAATGGCTAACATGATTCTAAAAAAATATGTCATTTTAATGATTACAATTTAACAATTTTCAATTTTCATTTTATTGCCTACAATAGATACATGGACAGTGGAGCAAAAATGAAGGAAAAAAATGTACAATTGGTATTTGGCAATTATATTAGTCCCTGACCTTTGAGAAGAGCGATAATTTTTTTTGTGAGTCAGAAATTCTCAAGAGCACATGCTTGGATAAATAGGATTATCTCATTGCTTCCGCCTGTATAAGTATGTTACAATGATCTTTACGATTTCTCCTGTTTTGTAAGAAAACTAAAAAAAAAATATAATCTGATTTCCAGCACTAATTTTACCCACATTAAATTGACTTCACAAAACACAGTACATTGATTTGTGGAATCTTTTGCACTCCCTTTGTCCAATAGAATAACATTTTACCAATTGAAAAGTAATTTTTCAATCCCATTTCATTGTCCTTCTGTGTTTTAGATCCAGTGCATGATAAACTATTTGAGAAAGAAATTAGAGCCCCCATGTAATAAATTCCTTGCAAGGAGTAGGGTACAGGGACATAACAAGACTGTGCCCCCCCCCCCCCCGGCACATATAGGCTCTCCTGCTTGAACCTCTCTGCAACCCACCTCTCCCCTTTTGCATGGTTGCTCAGTTGAAAGCTTGCTGGAAGTACATCTGGTAAAGAAGGAGGACCTAGGGAAAGTCTGGTACTTGCACCCAAGGTTGGCCACCAGACTATAAAGAATCTGCTTGCAACCCCCAGCCACTGAGAAAGAGACTGTCCAGGAGAACAGCTACATAAGAGCAGCTTCCAACTCCAAGGAAAGATACTTGGTAAAATGTAGTGCAACCTTGAGTTTAAGAGCTCCTACTAAGGGACATAGTACAAGGAACTGAACGATGCATTCATTAGCCCCATTCAGAGTTAACTGCTATATTCAATGAACTGTGCTATTTAGTCCCCCACATGTCTATCACCCATTGCAGGAGGGTTTCATTGTATTAAATGCCTGTTGCATACTTATATTTCAATATTAAGTTTATTATTGCTGCAAATCTGTGTATTTTTTCCTAGTAGGACCCCCTGGGGATGTTCTGTGCTGTAATATCCCATTTTCCCAGTCTTTCTCAAATGGTGCTCAGGTTTGCCTGCCAGTCACAGGTTTGAGCTAGGTTTAAATAGGAGTGTGATCCTATTTTAATGGGGTGTGCCATGAAAGGATTACATTTATCTTTTTTTTAATTTTGGGGCACATTTACTAAATTCATGTGAAGGATTCGAAAGTTGATCAAATTCGATCGAATTCCAGTCATACGATTTTTTCTATTTTCGAATATGCAAATTTTGCCACTTCGACCATCGAATTTGCAAAATTCGATCGTATCGAATAGATCAAATAGATCGAATGATCGAATATTCGATCATTCGACCATTTGATGGTCGAAGTACTTCCCCTTTAAATTTTTATTCGACTGCCTACTACAACAGATTGAACCTACCAAATTGCAATAGAAGCTTATGGGAAGCTCCCATAGGCTTCTTTTCTAAGTTTTATGTTCGAATAGCAATCGTACGATCGAACGCTTCGATCATTCGATTAGTATGATTTATTTCAACGGTTTTTTAAGATTTTTTCGTAAAATCGTTCGATCGTACGATTTTATTGAGAAATCAAAAAGCGTCCAAAAACCTTTGACTTTTTCTACAATTTTATTGAATTTACATTCGAAAATCGTAGAAGGGTCGAATTCGAGGGCAGATAGGTCTCGAAAATTCGTCCCTTTGTAAATCTGCCCCTTTGTGTATGCCATCAGGGCATTGGTCAAAAGATATTAAAACATTTATAAATGCCTTGCTTTTCTCCCAGAACTCATGGCTAATTCATATGTAATATACAACTGTTGCATTTCCTATATTCTTCCTATCTTTTTGTGCATGGTGATTGATTACATTATGTCTATTCTCAGCCCCTATAGAACATGCAGAATTTCTGTCATATTAACAGAAGTACATAATTTAGAAAAAAAAACTGTTGGCTGAATTAATTCCATGTCTAATGCATTTCTACAGCTAACAAGCAACTTTGATATTTTCTTACTGAAGATCAGAGCCATTGTTTGTTGTCAACAGTCAACATAAAAAAGGGAAAAGATAAAAGTAAATTTATTTGAATGAAATCAATAAATTTGATTTTAACATTTCAGTGTTTTCCTGGTAATGTCTAAGTGCAAAGCTTAGTGAGGGTCCCCATGTGAACAGAAAATTCAGATGTGGGATCAGTTATCTTGAAACCCGGATTATCCAAATAATCCAAAATTCACTGTAATAATAAAACAGTACCTTGTACTTGATCCAGCCTAAAATTTAATAATCCTTATTGGAAGTAAAATAAAGGTTCAGGGTAAAAATAAATACTGGGTAAATATATAGGCTGTGCAAAATAAAAAATGTTTCTAATATAGTTGGTTAGCCAAAAATGTAATATATAAAGGCTGGAGTGACTGGATGTCTGACATAACAGAATACAACACTACTTCCTGCTTTTCAGCTCCCTAAATCTGAGTTAGTCAGTGACTTGAAGGGGGGCACATGGGACATAACTGTTCAGTGAGTTTGCAATTGATCCTCAGCATTCAGCTCAAATTCAAAAGCAACAGTTATGACCAATGTGGCCCTCCCTCAAGTCATTGATTGGTTACTGCCTGGTAACCAGGGCAACCAGTCAGTGTAAACAAAAGAGAGCTGAAAAGCAAGAAGTAGTGTTCTGTTCTGTTATGTTAGACCTACAGTCACTCCAGCTTTTATATATTAATTTTTTGCCTAACTAACTATATTGAAATCATGTTTTATTTTGCACAGCCTATCTATTTACCCACTTTTTACTTTTATACTGAACAATTCCTTTAAATATGCTCTGAAAAATAAAACAATTCAGCATTGGAATGATACGATGATAGTAATATTACTTTTGAAACAAAAATAATAATATGCTTTTCAAGTTTGTTAGAAACACTAGGGCACTTCTGTGTAAGTTCATTAATATGACAGTAGAGGTAGACACCATACACTTGTGTCATGCAGAGGAAGGTCTGACTACATGCTGCTGTTCTGATTTAGCACAGTTAGAAATCTTGGCTCACTGGGAAGCCATTGCAGAGTTGCTAACAGCGATATGAACATCAGTATAACTAGGCAATACATTTAATATGCAGCCAGATAAGTAAGAATATTGTATTTCCTCTGATCGCAAATGATTACGTTTTAGGAGTTTACAGCTCAAAGAGAGCTCCAAATAGCTATTTTAAGTAATGACAGTGAATAGATGAAAGTTCAAAAATATAGTGTAATGCCACTATAAATATATATAAACACCACACTATAATACTGAATAGCGTGGTGACTTTCAGTCTGGAACCATCATACTGTAGGTCACCACCTTTCCAAAAAGTCCAGCAATAAACTGAGGTGATCTTTATGTAGTTAAGTACTTGTCATGAGCGAAGCTGTAGTTTAACTGCTTTGCCAAAAAACACAAGAATATTGGAGAAAAGGTGGAATTTCATCAAAGTTCATTGAAGTCAATGCAAATGAATTTAAATGCAATTAATTTAAATGAAATTACATTGTATTTAAGGCATTTTTTAAACTCTGCAATAGCATATACATAAGGTGGCCATACACGGTGAGATCTGCTCTTTGGCCAAACAAGCAGATCTCTCACCGATATGCCCACCTTGAGGTGGGCGATATTGAGCTGATCTGATCGTGGGCCTAGGGCCCAACGATAGTATCACAACGGAGGAGGTATGGGTTGTCGGACCGCAGGACCGCATCAACGATGCGATCCAACATGTCTTCCGATCCTCGGAGGGCCCCAAGCATAGACCAATAAACTGCTGACTCTGTCCACCTATAAATTGTTAGAGAGTCTCCTTACATCTATGCTGCAACAGTTTTTCATAGGAAAAGAAAAGTGTACCATTGTGCCAGGGTGAATGCCAGTTCATAATGGGAAAGGTAGATCTGTGAGGTCACTGTCATGTGATCACTAAGCAAAACAATACCTCTGAAGTATCTGTCTCTTTTGACTACCCAAAGGCTAAATAGAGCACAATTTTGAATAATACTAAGGGGAAGATTCAAGGTTGATATTTTTGGCAAAACAAATTCAACCTTTTCTATTGTTGCATAAAAAAGTTTTTTAAGATGGTGGATAGAAACAATGAGGGAATAAAACACTATATGAGACGGGGGGGCTGTTGCAGCACCTTAGAATGCAAATACAAAAGTTAATAAACCAGCCCTATATCCATGTAGAAATGTTTCTAGTGACTACAAAGATCAGTACTGATAAAATATATGATCAAACTGTATGGCAGTTACAGATATTTCTATCCAGTATTTGGATAAACATTTTACCTTCTGTCATATTATGGGTATATTTATGTTAAGGTACCAATTGACAGGCCCGTATTTGTGGAAATGCCACCAAGGCCTGGGCCTAGTACAGCAGGATTTTAGGGGGTGCCATGAAGCTCAATCACACCCACATTGGTTTGGAAGCTCTGGGGCTGATCATGAGATTTTTTAATCGTTTTTTTTAAATTTCCCATGCGCCAATCCCCAGTGATCCCAACCTGATTTATGCGTGTGCAAAAATGAAGGGGAGGGGACAGGAGTGACGAACGGCAGTGGGCCTAGTGGCGCCCACTATGTAAATCAGCCCTTCCGATTGAACACCACTACATGAAAACAATGGGGGTTTCCTAATAACAGATCTTTCCGTAATTTGGATCTTCATTCCTTACTAGTGATATTTATTAAAATCTGAATGTTAAACTCTTTTTTTCACTAGAAAACTCACATTTTTTCTCAGACATGTAGAGATCTTGTAAAGTCAATGGGAAAGGCACCTACACTACAGTATCTCAATTTGAAGTTATCGCGGTCTGCGCTGGGTTTAGCTGAAAATCCAACTTTTTGGGGTTTCTCAGGCAAAAACTAAAAAAATTCAAGCAATTCTGGAAGAAAACCTGAACATTTTAATTTCACTCGATTTATAGTTTATTTTAGCAAACTGTTTAATTCCAGTTTCTTTATTAATAAATAAGATAAAATTGGGCATGGAAATTTGGTCATGTTTTTTTAATTAAAATATGAGATTAATTTGGATTATAGCAAATAACCCACTAGATCTGTAATAATATCATGTAAACAGTAAATAAACCAAATAAAATGGTTTTGCCTCCAATAAATATTAATTATATCTTAATTTGAATCAAGTACAAGGTACTGTTTTGATATTACAGGGAAAAATGTTATTTTTTGAAATGTGGATTATTTGGATAAAATGGAGTCTATTCGCAAAAATCTTTCTGTAATTCTGAATTTTCTGGATAATGGATCGCATACCTGTACTACATTTATTTTTATATAACATATTGTCTGGGCTATGTCCCAATGTTGGAAAAATCATTTCAGCAGCATTTGTTCTTCGGTAGTAAAAAATATTTGGAGTTTAAGCTCTTCTGCTTAAAACACCTTATCTGTTTATTATACTATCGTGGAATGGCACTGCACAACTTGTTGACATTCTAGATACAAGGTTTGTGACTGCATTCTGGCTGATTTATTGCGTTCACTGTCACTTGATAAAAATGTATGACTTGTATATGGATTTTTATAGTAAGTGAGTCAGCCACTTTTTTTCTAGTATATTGTTTGCAATCATGGTCAATGAAGTCCACGGTGTAAAATATGAAATAGCCCCATAACTATAAAAAAGGTGAAAGTTGTATTAAAACGTTTCTATAATATTAAAATTGGACCAGTTTATGACTCCATCCTTTTTGATACTGTCTTTTACTGTCAGCAAGAAGATTTAAATGGCACACCTCCTTTGCTGTCTTGGCTAAAGAGTGAATTGCATTTTCTCAGAATAGAAAGTAAAGGGCTGAAGTGCAATTCTGTTCATACAAAATTGCTCTGAGTACCCACTGTAAGACTCATTTTATGGCATTTGCATATACAAATGATTACATTAATGAAATATTCTATAAGCTTTGGCTGGTCACCCTCACCCCAATACATCAATCTGTGCATCCTGGGATACTAAAGGGGTCTTTAAGAAGACCCAGGGCAGAAGTTCAAGAGCAAGGGCCATGTTATTGTCTGTATCAGCTGCTGGTAGGGGTTGGGAGGGGTTACACCTACAAAGTTACATAGTTACATAGTTAAATTGGGTTGAAAAAAGACAAAGTCCACAAAGTTCAACCCCTCCAAATTAAAACCCAGCATCCATACACACACATACAAAAAAAAATGCAAACATTATAAAAACATTAATGGAAAATCTAAAGGGGAACTTTTTTGCAAAAAATGTAATTCAAATTTAATGCTTACTTCATTACATTAAAATAATATTATTAAATAAAATTTATTAAACATTGATTTTTTTGGTTGAGGCTTTTAGAGGAAGACTCAAATTTTTAGATATATATATTATATCCCCAAAGCTGCTAAAAGCTTCAGTTACGTTTATATTTTTGCAATACCTCCCATTTAAAAAATAACATTTTAGTTTCTCCTTAAAAGAATTTAAATTCAGCTGAAATCTTTTGTTGGAGACAAATATATATATATATATATATATATATATATACACACACATACAATACACCTTTTATACTTGTATCAGCATACAGCATAGATATCCAAATAGAAGAAGGCGAGCACTCACAGGTCTTAGAAAAAATAAGATGAAAATTTTATTAGAGCAAAAAAGCTGACGTTTTGGCTAACTAGCCTTTGATTTAGCCGAAATGTCAGCTTTTTTGCTCTAATAAAATGTTCATCTTTTTTTAAAGATATATATATATATATATATATAAAGAGAGAGAGAGAGAGAGTAGTGATGGCGCGAACCGCGGCAAAAAAGTTCACGGACGCGTTCGCGAACTTGCGACAAACTCGCGAACGGTTCGCGACCGTCGCGAACCCCATAGACTTCAATGGGAAGGCGAACTTTAAAAGCTAAAAAAGACATTTCTGGCCAGAAAAATGATTTTAAAGTTGTTTAAAGGGTGCAACGACCTGGACAGTGGCATGCCAGAGGGGGATCAAGGGAAAAGAAAAATCCATTATTTTCTTATGTCAAAAGCGTTACAAAGTATCTTACCTGCACCTGTTAGCTGTTCTGGACTCTGCCAAAAGCCAAGTTCAAATCTTTGCTTCTTTTTCTGGCTGTTCAGTGCAGAAAAAAGAGGGTCTTTCCAGTACAAATGAGGGACAGAGGGTTGAGCTCGCAAAAGAGGGACTGTCCCTCCAAAAAAGGGACAGTTGGGAGGTATGCACATTTTTTTTTTTGGTCCAGGGGGTGTGTGGGGGTGGTCCAGGGAGATCTTCCTGATTGCCTGCCATGTATCTGCTGGTCTGGGGTGAGAGGGCAAAAAAATGCGGCAAAAAAAATTCGCCAAATTGACGCGAACCCAAAATGCGAACGTCGCGCGACGTTCGCGAACTTTTGGCGAGCACGAACAGCGGATGTTCGCGCGAACAAGTTCGCAGGCGAACAGTTCGCGCCATCCCTAAGAGAGAGAGAGATACTGAGAAAATCTGCAAACGGTATTCACTTTATATGTTGATTTTGAACTATTTAGCTTTTTGTTGAGCAGATTTCCAGCAGGAATCTGATTCCTAGGGTCCAAATTACCGTAGCGACCGGGCATATACCATATATATGGAATATATGGTGTATCAGTGGCAAATATAGCTGCCATTGCTGCAAGTCAGAACTGCTACATGCTGGCCTGGTCACAATCTGAAAGTAGCCTGCATATTCTTCACCAGTCTGTGATATGTGATAGAGTCCTTAGATTGTTAGCTCCACTGGGGCAGGGGCTTATGTGAATTATGTATAATGTCTGTAAAGAGATGGGTGGAATGTATTTCTTCTGTATGTAATAAATAAAGGATAACAATAATAATAAAACACTTGGGGGCAAATTCACTCATTTTCGCCAGCGCTACACAAATTCACTAAGATGCAAATTTGCGTTCAGGGCGGCAAATGTTAGCGAAGTAGCGCTACCGTTTGTTCGCCAGGCAAAGCGCAGTTACGCTAGCGATGCCTAATTTGCATACGGCGGGAACTTAAGCGATAATAGAAGTATATGTTACAGCGACTACATTACGCTACACAAGCCCAGGAAACCTTTAATAAATTAAATAAAGTTGTCCTATTACCCTAAATGTGCCCCCTGTATAGTTGTGTTGCCATATGTTAGGAAATGTAGGGGGGAAGGAGGGTAACCCCCCCAAAAAATACGATCTTTTTCAGACTATCACCCTCCAATGGTAAAACACACCAGCGGTTTTTTTTCCATTTTTTTTTTCAAACTCCTATCTATTGTATTGAACTTCGCCTGGTCTGACCAGGCGAAGTAAAGTCTAAGTGGTAACGTTCAGGAAAATGATGATCTTAGTGAATTTGCGTAATTACGATCCTTCATCAGTCTTTCTACTTCACTAGCGAAAATTCGACAGAGCCGGTGTTATTGAATTTCTGGAGACGCTGGCGAATTAGCGCTAGCATTAGACACTTCGCGCTTTTAGTGAATTTGGGACCTGGTCAGCATGAAAACAGTGAAATCTATGTGCATCCATTGCCAATTATGCCTCAAGAGGGAAAAAATTCTTTCCTGACTCCCACTGGTGATCAGAAACATTCCCTGGACCAAGCATTTGAAATTCATTTAACATGCAAGTCTCGTGGTTATACTATATAACTGTACCAAAAACAACATATAACAGTACATGCAGGAATACATCCACATTTGCTTATTAATAGTGGTTTATTCGCCAAAAGCGAATTGACTGCGAATTCTCGCATTTTTGCTGCCGCTGAATCAATTCGCGAATCGCCAGCGAAAATGCACCAATGAAAATTTGCAAATTTTTTGGCAATGAATTTGGGGGAAACCAGGTGCCTGAAAATTTTTTTTATGCCTTTTGCAGCATAAAGGACCCCATAGAAGCAAAGATTTCTCTTGCTGAACAACCGATTTTTGGTGAAGTACGACCAATCCGCCAAATTATTGTGCAGTTAGTGGGATTCGAAAGATCATATATCGTACTATTTTTCGCCCAACATCTGTCAGACAATTGATCGGCCAGGTTAAAAAAATTATATCGCTCCCAGTGTAATCTGTCTATGTTTTCAGGGCAAGCAGGCAACTACCCTTCAGTTTTGCTGGCAATATCGTCTGAAATGGTCTTTTTAGTTGATGGACAATTCTTACAATCGTACGATCATTTTAAGATAATTGTGGTCTCACAATGATGATGATCTTTTAAAAATCTTTACGTCTATGGCCAGCTTTACACCCTGAGAAATTGAAAAGTCACCAGAGTTTTTAGTACTTTGAAGATATTACACTCCAAAATTATGATGTAAGTAACTGAATATTGAGGATGTTCTATGCAATGTTCTATCCAATGCACTTCACCAGGTCAGAGCTTTCTATATAAATACACAAACATATATATATATATATATGCACACTATATTGTTTCTCGTAATGATAGACTTTTTTTAGTCGTTTGAGGAAATAAATGGTCCATCAAATTAAACATTTATGCATAACGGGATTTTGTCATTCCAAACCAGCCAAAAATACTACCTGACACATTTATCTCATTAATATTTAATTTTCTCAATGAACCTAGAGTACACCATTTTTTTCTGCAAATGCCTTTTCCTCTCTAATTTAATCAGGTCTCTAAGTTACCCTGGATTCTCTCAGATGCCATAAGATCAACACACTCGCAAGCTGATAGAATATTTCATAAGTTTTACTCTTCACTTTGCAGAGAAAATGTGTCAGTTTGTCAATATAGTTTTGACATGGATAGAAGATGATACAAAATTATTTCAGGATTCCTATATAAGGCAAGTCAGCTGAGCATTCATTTATCTAGGGTGCGCTCAATCATCCCAGGTATAATCAACATTCTTAATGTATTTTTCACCTCACAATACAGAAACAGGGCATGGAGGTGATGAATAAGAAAGATAAATATACAGAAATTCCTTATTAATGTAACTGTCACTAAAAATATATCTATATAATTGTATTTGTCTACTATGATTAAAAATATTGTCACTGAAAATGAGCTAGTCCAAAATCAGTTCCTAAACTTGAACTTGTATAGAGCAAAATATATTATAACTTGTACTTGAAATTCATGTGTAATGCTTAGTACAATAAGATTGGGAAATTTAAATGAGCTTGAAAATATTCCAGTCATATTGAAACATTTGCGGGTCCTACAATGGCAACATTTTGAAGTTTTTCTTTGTAATTATAAAACAGTAGTTTGTAATTGATCCAGTCCAAGAGATAATTAATCATTAAAGCAAAAACAACCTACTGGGGTTATTTAATGTTTACATGATTTTCTAGTAGACTTATGGAATGAAGATCAGAATTACCAAAAGATCTGTTATCTGGAAAACCCTAGCATTCTACATAACAGGTCCCATACCTGAAGAGGAGAGACAGTCCCTCCCTTCATCAGGAGTTGTTACACAAACAATTGTAAATGTAATGTAATGTAAAAGCACAAACCCATGCTTTTCCTCAGAATGTGGCTCTTTGACATTGAGCAGGGCTACTTATGTTAAATTGTACATAAGACATAGAGAAAAAGAGGAGAGATTGATCAATGCACATTCCCTGGTCCCCTGTCACATAAGTAGATGCAGATGCATTTATTTACAAAGACAGGGGTTTTATTAGTTACACAATTATGATCATAAAATTGATAAGCCACCACACCACATCAAGGTAAAACCCAAATGGCAGTCCCTAACTATTTACCTCTGGTCATGATACTCAAATGCTAAAGCCTCTCGGCATAAATCCATTACCTGAAATAAAGGTTCGGCATTGGTTTCAAACATTAGGCTTAGTCCTCCCCTGTCATTAGCTTTCAAAGGAGAGAAATAACCTAGACCACAGCATTGGTTCCATAAGATCAATCCTCCCCCGCTTGCGGCTTTTAAGCGAGAGAAACTGCCCAGACCAACACCCATTTCCAAAGGCATGGGGGCCACCATTTAAATGGACGAGTGTGGGGGTGCTACTGAAGCTTGTGTAAATAAATGCATCTGCACTTATGTGACAGGGGACCAGGGAATGTTCATTGATCAATCTCTCTTCTTTTTCTCTATGTCTGTAGTTAATTTGGCCAGATCAGTAGCACTTCCATTGTATTTTAGTATTTAGCCATGGAGTGCTCCCAAAACCTTTCCTTTTTGCAAATTGTAGACAAGCTTTGACACAACCTATATTACCCACGCAGTGAACACGGCAACTGCTAGAAATGCATTTTTCCCATAAGGTACCATGGGACCTGGAAACATAGACCATGTGTCCATATATTGCAATATAATTAAGCTTCATCATAGCCATCCCTTGTCTGACCACTAAAAAGCTAAAAATACCCAATAGTACCCCTTGGTACATGAGACCACAGGGCTGAATAGATTAACCGTGGAAATGACCTCAAGGAGCTGACCAAGTAGCCTGTTTAAATAAAAGGGAATGTAAACATTTTTATCAGTATTCTTGCCCTGCACTGGTAAGACTGATCTGTTTGCTTCAGAAACACTACTATAGTTCATATAAACAAGCTGCTGTGTAGCAATGTCAGAAATTGAAAAAAGGCTATATGGCACAGGTTAAAAAATGAATAACAGATAACACCATTATGTTCTACAGAGCTTATCTGCTGTGTAACCTGAGCCTTTGCACCTTTGAATGGCTGCCCCCATTGCTACACAGCAATTAATTTATAAAAACAATAGTAGTATCTCTGAAGCAAAAACACCAGTTTTACCAGTGCAGGGCAAAAATGCATTATATTTTTATTACTTTAAGACACTTTTATTTTTTGATGTTACTGTTCTTTTAAGAGGTTGATTTGCTAAGGATCACATTTTTTTTCCACGACTCTCCAAAAATTTGTGGTTTTCTTGTTTTTTAAAAAAAAAAAAACAATATTTATTAAATGTAAAACCAACGAAAACTTCCAATACAAAACTTCACCAGGTAATAATTGTCAAGGTCCTATAGAAGTCAGTGGGAGTTGTGTTAATCCTTTTTTAAGAATTTGGATTTTTAGAGATTTTCGGAAATCTCTGAAAAACTCAAACATTTCTAAAACATTAGAGGTTTTAGAGTTATTAGTAATTTATTTTGGATTGTTCAGCATTAGTTTATGTATTTGGATCTATTAATAAACGTCATGACATATGTGGTTTTAGAGAAAGTGAGTTTAGTCACAACTTCAAAAGCCTCTAATACAGGTATGGAACCTGTTATCTAGAATGATCGGGACCTGGGGCTATCTGGATAATGGATCTTTCCATAATTTGGATCTTCATACCTATGTCTGCAAAAAAAATCATGTAAACATTAATTAAACCCAATAGGTTGGTTTTGCTTCCAATAAGGATTAATTACATCTTAGTTGGGATCAAGAACAAGGCTCTGTTTAGTTATAACAGAGAAAAATTTTATCATTTTTTAAAATTTGAATTATTTGGATAAAACAGAGTCTATGGGAGACAACCTCTCTGTAATTCAGAGCTTCCTGGATAGCAGGTTTCTGCATAACAGATCCCATATCTGTATCACTAAAATTCAAAACAATAAATAGGCTTCCATGACATTTTTGCAAAGGTGAATTTGACTTGTCCTTTAAACTGGGTGTGATTTTATTAGTAGCATTTCACACAAAATATGTCTTCTTGTCCTTTAGTTTAATATAGGTAAGTGCAGAGGACTTTGTTATTATAAGTTATTTCCAGACTTTCTTCTGCTTTCTGCCTCCAACACAGTGTTTCTTGTTCTCGTCTCACGCAGTCATATTGTAATTCGGTGCATTCAAACACAGGCCTGCATTGTTTGTACCCTTTCTTTTTATCCATTGTAAAGGCAGGTTGATGTTTTGGCACTGCAATAAATAATCTGCATCTCTATTATTCATATTATTCATTAAATGCAAATGTATTCCAGACATAATTAGAAAATAATTTTAAGCGCTGCACTTTTTCAAGTCACTATATTTGTAGAGTGCTGGCACAAGAAGCAGAACTGTGTGTGGTTGGCCTGCAGGTTATTCCGTACACAGTGTTCATCTATCTAGGCTTATAATATGAATGGGGGGTTAAATGCTACATTTACAGGCAATGCAAGTGCAATTCCATGCAAATACACACTATGGTTCTATAGCTGTGACAACACAGGTCAGGCGTATTTTATGCTTTCATAGTTATATAACAACTGTAATAAAATATTAATATTTTAAAAACAGATTAAACATTAGCTATAATTTACATTTCACAAAGTGCACTATAATAGAGAGAGAGCTCCCAGAAAAGAAAATAAAACAGCACAAAATTTATAGTGGCTATGAAAATGCTTTTTATGCTGCAGCTGATGATTCTGTTCAGTTTACTTGACATTTACACTTTGGGGCTAATGTACAGACATAAGCAGGGTTTGTCCTAGTCCTTTAAAGCATAGCAACCTGACATTTGATTTTATTGTTCTGTCTGCATTAGACTACTAAGGGGGGAATGTAATTAAAGGGGTTGTTCACCTTTGAGTTAACTTTTAGTATAATGTAGAGAGTGATATTCTGAGACAATTTGCAATTGGTTTTCATTTTTTATTGTTTGTGGTTTTATAGTTGTTTAGCTTTTTATTCAGCAGCTCTCTAGTTTGCAGTGTCAGCAATTTGGTTTCTAGGGTACTAATTACCCTAGCAACCCTGCACTGATTTAAATAAGCGACTGGAATATGAATAGGGGATGGACTGAATAGAATGATAAGTAATAAAAAGTGGCAATAACAATATATTTGTAGCTTTACAGAGCATTTGTTTTTAGATGGTGTCAGTGACCCCCATTTGAAAGCTGCAAAAAAATATAAGAAAATTGCAAATAATTAAAAAACTATGAAAAATAAATAATGAAGACCAATTGAAAAGTTTCTTAGAATTGGCCCTTCTACAATATACCAAATGTTAACTTGAAGGTGAACCACCCCTTTAAAGTCGCAAAGAGAAAAACATTGTGCACCAATAAGAGTTAAAATCCACATATTGCATTGTTCCTTAAACAGTTTTGCGGATTATAATTGCACACTCTTAAGAAGTGTTTGAAGATGTCGTAATCTTTTGGAGCAAACATTGCGACTTTTTCAGTAAGAAGTTTTATTACATTGACAGCGCATTAGCGCAAAGTATAAAATTCGCTAACAGGTTTCTGGGTTCACAAAAGGTATATTGCATTCGTGCAAAGCAAAATTTGTTTGCGCAAAGGCTTAACTTTTCGCATTGCGAAGAATTTTTGAGTTACCGACGTTATATTACATTACAGCTTTAAGGGGGCAACCCTTGGTTCCTATTCATTCAATAATTTTTTTTTTTTTAAATATTTTTTTAATCAAATTCGATTTGAGCTTGTGGGTCAATCCGATTTACCCGAGTTTGAAAAATTTTAATTTTTTAATAAATTGCAGTTGGTCGAATTATGGTTGAATTTCGAGTTTATGGGAGTTTAAGAAAACTCCCATGAACTTTAAATTCGACTGAGATAAATCTGCCCATAATTACTAAACCCAGCAGCAGAGCTATTGGGTTAAGGAGTACATGTGCCCTGTAGCAAGTTGTGACATCACTCACAACCAGACATGATGTCACACTTCGTCCATATGCATGAGCAGTGACAAGCCAAGGGAATATGGCACACTTATGGTGGCACCAGACCTAAATACAGTGCCTACTATTAATTAAAGGAAAACTAATGAATACTTGAGCAACAGCTAGTTTATATCAAATTAAGTGACATATTAAAGAATCTTACCTACCTGGTATATATATTTAAGTAAATATTGTCCTTTTACATCTCTTGCTTTGAACCCCCATTTCATGATGGTCTGTGTGCTGCCTCAGAGATCACCTGACCAGAAATATTTCAACTCTAACAGGAAGAAGTGTGGAAGCAAAAGACACAACTCTGTCTGTTAATTGGATCATGTGACCTAACTTTATAGTTTGTTTGGTAAGTTTGTGTGCACCGTTGAATCTTAGGATCCCAGGAGGCTGTGCTTATTTTTTAAAATGGCAATTTTCTATTTATGATTACCCAATGGCACATACTACTAAAAAAAATATATTATTATGAAAATGTTTTTTTTACATGAAGCAGGGTTTTACATATGAGCTGTTTTATGCAATATCTTTTTATAGAGACCTACATTGTTTGGGGGTATAGTTTTCCTTTAAACCTGAGGGTTATATAATAATATAGGCAAAATGTGTCCCTTTCTAATTCCCTTAGTGTCCAGTTGTTGTTTATAATTTCATATTCAGAGTTATATAATCTGTAAACTATAGTGTTAACGTGTTCAAATACTTTTGCTATTGGGAAAGTGACCCACAAATAAATAGGGATGTATGGAACCCATGATTGAGTTCATGAGTCAGATGCAGTTTTAAGATTTTGCGTCCATTTAAACATCCTCAGAACCGAACTGGCATTCAGCAGAATCTATTGTAGAGGATTCAGAATCTGGCTGAATTCAAAAATTCTGCATTCGGAGCACATTTCTACAAGTCTTGCCAAATGTTACCCACTCCTGGCTGTATTATATATGATTGTGTGTGCTGGTTCCTCCAACAGATAAACATCAACTCTGTTTTAGAAAAAAACTCTTTGAATATAGAAATATTTTATTTTTAACAGGATTGACCTTGAAAGTGCAGCAGTAAAAGGAGAAAAATGAATGACACATACAACGTATACGAGGCATGATATATTACTTAGGTGGCACCTATGGAATGACAGCGTGTCAGCCATTTCTCTCTTTTAATACAAAAGCATGAAAACAAGCCTTGTCTAACACCATTACTTCACAACCTTATTTCAATGTCCTTTACCTGACCTAAGACTGAAAAATCTTATTTTGCTGTATTTTCTTGGTCTCTTTATGTTAGTCCAAATGCTAGGTAATTCAATGCTTTGTGCATGCCCTGTTCACTTTCAGCACAGTGGAGAATGAGTTGATATTCCATATTTCATTCCTAAAAGCAAGGATGTCTAGTAAAGCTGAAAATACATGCACCAATAAAGTAGTTATAAATTATTTTGGTGCATATATGGGGGTCTGCCAACCCCACCTGATATCCATATACTATAGTGCATTGGTAGATGAGGAAATGAAAAAGGTGCAATTGATACAATGGTGGAAAAGTGGGTGTATTGTGTGTGGCACTTTGTACAGCAGGAGTGGTCCTACTTTACAAATGCAAATGTCTACTTTTAGTCATGATTTCCCATTATGATCTACATCTATAAAAGCTTTTTAGGATTGTGCTCCATAGAAAATATTACTTAAATGGATTGTTCACCTTCGAGATAACTTTTAGGGGGTTATTTATCAAAGTCCGAATGTATCTCATTATTTCTATTACAAAAGTAATACCTTTTTATCATAGAAGAAGCTCGTTAAAATCGGTTCAGCAGAATTACAAAAAATTTGGATTTTTCTGCCAAAAGCCTGATTTTCCTGGCAAAAAAATCGATTTTCCTGCCAAAATCAGACTTTTGGCTGGAAAACCCGATTTTTCAGATTTTTTTGGCCGAAACTGAATGCTGACCATGATATTGAAATGGGACCTTTCCATTGATATCTACAGGACCCCAACAGCTTTTAGATGGTGGATTTTCAGATTCACACTTTTTTCATCCTCTGGGTATATTAAATTCCGAAAAATTATGATTTTTTAAAAGTTGGATTTTCTACAAAAAAACCCCGAATTTTTCAGTATTTTTGCATTCAGAGTTTGGTAAATAAATCCTTTACTATGATGTAGAGAGGGATATTGCGAGACAATTTGCAATTGGTTTTCAATTTTAATTATTTGTGTTTTTTGAGTTATTTAGTTTTATATTCAGCAGATTTCTAGTTTGTAGTTTCAGCAGTCTGGTTGCTAGGGTCCAAATTACCCTAACAAGCAAGCATTGATTTGAACAAGAGACTGGAATATGAATAGGAGAGGCCCTGAACAGAAAGATGAGGAATATAAAGTAGCAATAACAATACGTGTAGCCTTAAAGAGTGACGCCCATTTAAAGCTGCAAAGAGTCCGAAGAAAAAGGCAAATCATTATAAAACTATAAATAATGAAGCAATTGAAAAGTTGCTTCAAACAACTGACTATTTTATAACATACTAAAAGTTACCTTAAAGGTGAGCTGCCCCATTAAATATTGATTTATACCTTTGGTGTAAATGATTTATAATAAAATGAGTATTAAACAACTATTTCTTATGTAACCCTAACAGAATAAATATCTGAATGAAACAGATACATAACAGATAAAACAGATAAAAAACAGATAGGGTAATTCAGTCAAGCTGTTTGCTGACAGTGTCAGATCTACTTATCACCAGCTAAAGGTCTACAGGTAGATCCCAATATACCTTTTGGGCACCCCTGTTGTACAGTATTGGTCCAATTGACCTACCCTGCAGATTCTGTACAAGGACAATGTATGAGCACCTTAAGTGGTTTCCAAATGTCATGGATTATTTTTCAGTACAGTATCTTGTGCTTACCTTTATAAAGGATCATTTCAAGCCCAATTTGTATACACTAATAAACAGAAGTTAAGATTATATCTTGAACTGTGGATGGAGAGAAAGGGCAGAATATAGGTTTATTCTGCATTCATACAAGAGTTAGGTAGTAACAAAATGGGCATCGATCATTTTATAAAGCATAATACAGCATTTTGCTTTACACTTAAAACTGTATTTTATTTTACTACAAGCACTCTAGTCTTCGTCCGAATTAAATTAAAAAATAAACAAAACAGTACAAGTGGTATTCTGAAAGGTTTGTCTCTAAATATTGTCAAAATAGGAATTCTAGAATGTCACAGTACAAGTCAACTGTTCTATTCCTAAATAAAATCTTTTTTGCGCAACAGATTGCAGATTTATTATATGGTATAAAAATGACGGGATAATTCGCCACACATTACCTGGCTTCACAAGTATAAAAACGGTATCATTTTTTATGTGTTTTTTGAGTGACTTCCATTGGAACTTACTTACAAAGTTCTGAAGCAATGTAAATAGCGGTGGCAAATCTGGCATCTCCATGGAACAAAATAAAACACACCTTGATAAAGTCACCATTTATTTTACACAGCCTTTTTCTACTAATTTCATTTAACACATAATACAAGCATAATAAAAATGCCCTTTGTTATTCTCTCAGCTGCTTTTTCATGGTTCTGATGAGGGTGAGGGGGGACTGCATGTAGAGAGTGTGCAATTGCACTCTTTTCAGTAGAAAAACTGAACTAAAAACGTAGAATTTCAGGGATGGCTTTTTGTCTCATTTATTCTGCCTACACTATCTGTTGTCTCGGCTACATAGTTTTCAAAGGAGGGTTTGTTCTGTACAGTTAACTTCCTTACAGTTAACACCCTCATTTTTCTAGGTTAAACATCCAAACTTCTGGGGCACATTGAGAATCTTGATAGTAGAACTTTGTCACATTTTTCCTTTTTCCACAAAGTTCCATCCCTCTCATGTCTTTGCAAGATTGCACCCAACATGCAAGAAAACAAATTACCTTGATTAATAAACTGAACTTACAACAGTGTTAAATCACTTAATTGAAAAATGACCTGCTATTTGAGGAATGCTGGCTCAGGCTTGCTGGTTTTGTCCATGGTACACACCATTGATAAAGGTTAATTTCATATTAAAAAGATTGTGAAATGCATAAGCATTTTCTCTTGATTCTGTTGGAACTGTATTTACTGAAATTCATAAATGGCTTGTTTTTTGTACTTCAGAAGATATCTTATTTTTCTTCTCTATTTTATGTTCCACCAGCAGTTAAACATGTAGTAACCATTTAATTGTGTTGGGGGGGGGAATGATGTGTCACAGCAACACGTGATTTATGGATTTATATAACGGTTTGAGTGTTTCAGAAAGCGATTCTCCCAATCGTAGGCAAAAGCATACACTGCATATAGTACATGTGGCTCTAATTTATCAGGCTTATCCCTTATCTAAAAGATAAAAATATATTTAAAAAAATATCTGCATTATTCATGCAGCTCTATTACTAATAATACCTTGAAAAAGGATGTCACCCTGAAACATGTTGTGTGACATGGTACAATAAATTACAACAGATAGGAGATTACCATGCAAAAATTCTTAGTACAGATTTATGTACTATATATATTCAAAAACGACGCGCGACTCGTTTCGCGAATTTTTTCGCCAATTCGCAAATTTCTCGGCGAAGCGAAACGCGTGAGATTCGCCCATCACTACTCACCAACCACTTGGATTTTGTTCTCAGTGGCCTCAAAGCAGATACTTATTTTGAATTCCTGTCTTAAAGGCAACTTTTGGTCGCATTAAAAACCAAATGTACTGCCGAACAGAGCCTCCTGTAGGCTGCAAGTACATATAGGGGCTACCAATCAGTGAATCACAGCAATTATTAGGTATTTTTTCATGCTTGTGTTACTGTTCAACTCTTGGATAGATGGGATTGTGTGCCTCATCTTTAGCATATATATGGCTTTAAAATGAATTAGTGTGCAGGGTTTACAAATACAGACACAGGAGCTGTCTAAACCAGTGAAGGGGGCCTAGAGCAGTGATTTTCAACCTTGTGCCTCCAGCTGTTAAGAAACTACAAGTCCCACAATGCATTTGCCTGACTGTGGCTGTCAGACTCCTTCATTGCATTGTGGGACTTGTAGTTCCTTAACAGCTGGAGGCACAAGGTTGAAAATCACTGGCCTAGAGAATCAAGTTGCTTGTGAGCATTAGGCTGATATGACTAGGAAGTCTGAGCAGCTCAAAGCTCATTATTAATGGAGTTAGTAGCCTTGTTGCAGATCCACCGGTAAGGAACCCATGATTTGGTAGGATTACAAGAAAAGATGTTTTTATATGTGTAGAAAAATCCATTGTTGGACTGGGGTATACATGGCCCACCTGAAAACATTAAACCATAGGCCATCTCTACCATCTATTTTTATTTTCTCACATATTCTTTGTTCTTGTACCCCCATACATAATAAAAGTAGTTTGCCCAAGAGCAGTAATCCATAGGAACCAACAGGATTTTTGCTTTTAAACAGTTGACAGTATATACTACATGCTGATTGGTTGCTGTAGATGATTAGTATTGTAACACACTGTGCAACATGATTATGAATTGACTACGAAGATTTTCATTCATTCAGGTCATGGTATATCTAGCATAAGTAATTCTAAAACAACTGGACTTGAGTAAATATTGAAGATGTTTCACTTCTTATCAGAGCAGCTTCTTTAGTTCAACTGACTGGTGTGGGAAGTCCTCATCTTATAAACTCTTCCACTAATCCAATCACAATGGCACATTGTAACTCTTCAGAGAGGTGACATCTGAAACTCACACAGGTGTGATTCTGTGGGATTATTGTGATAGTATCACCAAGGTATCATGCAACGCCATTACATTTCTATAACTCCATTTATTACCTAACCACCCAAAGTCTCTTCTCTACATGTTCTTGTACAGTACTGAAATAGGAAATGACAAAGGTATCAACCATGAAAGGGAAGATATTTGAGTGAGTAGTAGGTCCCCCTGGGAGTGTCTCTGGTACCCTTGATGACTAGTCTAACATTGGAAATACCATAGAAAGTAAGACAATGTCTGACTGTTTTGTTATTGCTGCTGAACCACATTAATATACGTTTTGTACTTTCTCCACGGGGAGGCAATACATTTCATCATTCACCTCTAAAATAATGATGGGCTCAAATATATATTTTATGTTGAAATTTTTGCTTTTAACTGCCACTTGTGCAGAATAAAGGGTCGACTTCAATATCCTGGCCTATTTACAGCTCTTGTGGGCTACAGCTTCCAACACACAGCATCTGAAAGGGAATTTAATGTATACTAATCATTTCATAGCCTTGTCTGTGATCCATGCAGACAGCTCCAAGGTACTATAATCCTTCCGGTGCTGCTGGAGAAACACGCCAATGAATAGGAAAAAGAGAGGGATGTGGGGAAATAAACAAAACAAAGCTCTTAGCACTTCAAGTGTTGATTGAACTGTGGGGGGCAGCATCTGGCTTCAATCTTTCTTCCCAACCAGCAGCTCATATCTTCTTGTGTTCTATAAGTAAATCACTGTGGGTTACATTTTCAGAATTGTCTGTCAGCATATGGTATAATCATCCCCAAAGAAACCATTGGGATGAAATAACACACATTGTACGGCATTTTTTTATGTGTGTGCATAAGCATTGACCATGTAAATATCCGATACCTGTGCTTGGCTGAACTGCTATCAAGGATATAACAGAAATCTATCATGTGAATAACACAATTACAGTGATGTGGCACCTGTGCTCCGTTATCCAGAAGACTCCTAATTACAGGAAGACTATCTTCCATTGACTCTATTTCAATTAAATAATCACAAAAATTCAAAATGATTTCCTTTTTCTCTGTAGCAATAAAACAGTAACTTGTACTATATCCCAACTAAGATATAATTAATCTTTATTTTTTAAAATTTTTAATTAAAACAGTGTTGGAGGCTTGGAGCGGTTCAAAGGGGGGCTGCATCACTAGTGCAATAAGCGCAATAGAATTCTCTGCACTAGCGGAGACAAATCCAGAAATTTGTCTCTTAAAGTTACAAGAGGCAACTTTTTGCTGCCCCTTGCAACTGGCCGCTCATTGCCGCCTGAAGCAGGGGTTCTCACTTTGCCTCATGGCAGGAGCGACACTGAATTAGGGCCTCACTGACCCCTCTACAACCGCTTTCGAACCCCAAACAGAACCTGGCATAGAACGGAAGGGAATCCAGTTGGGCCACTGCGTGATGTGAAATATCAAGAGCAAGTAAAAAAATTGTTCCCCAAATCCCTAGTTATGTGTCATATAGTCAGTAACATTTGCATGGGGCTTCATTGGTAAATGTCCCCCAAGCCAGGTACGCAGGTCCGCCGTTAGACATCACGGGGCGTAGGGCGCAAAGCTGTGGGTGCTTAAGGCACGTACCTTCTCTGTCGCCTACACCTTGCCCGGTCCCCTATCTCCTCCACTGCGGGTTTATTTCCTTGCACTCTTCTGCTCCTGCACATGGGCACTCTCCATTTCGTTGCACGCACGAGCGCTAATCAACGCATGCACGAGCGCTAATCAACGCATGCACATGCTCACCCAGCACTGGGCGGGTTGCCTAGGGCGCCTTGCCCGGCTCTGATAGAGGCCCTAATTAATATACGATTTCAGTAAATACTGCTAAAACAGGTCAACCTCTAGACATTTTGGGGGCCTGAAAATTATTTGCTGTGGAGGCCCAGTAATATCTAGTTAAACCACTGCCCCAAGCCCTGCACTTACAGCTGAAGAACAAAGTGTTTGCAGCCATGCAGTTTCTATAAATACAGATGCTTTGTACCTTGGGACTCTACTCAAAGTAGAACTTTCAGCTGCATTTGTGCGAGCGGGCGCATCTCCGCGTATTCATACATCTCCGCGTATTCATACTCTCCCCCCCAAACACACACAGGTGAGCGCAGGCAGCACAGCGCACGCTCTGAACAGCGCACAGTCGCGCATACACCCGGCTGAGGGAAGGAGGATCGCTGGCATTATCAATAAGGGAAGCTGCTGCACATTTCCTACCACAGACAGGACTTGCGGTGATAAAGCTCCTGGATGGTTTCCCTATCTCCAGCCTCCTCCCTTTTACACAGCACACACCGTGCCAGCGGCTGTAGCAGCAATAGCGACGCTAACTGTCAGCTGCCGCTGTGACCGCACCGGATCCCGGACAACAAGGAGGAGAGCTGGCAGCAGGGCACTTGCAGGATTGTGTCATCACAAAAGGCACCCTGCCCCCCTTCTACCGCTTCTCAAGGTGGCAGCCGTGTGAGCAGAGCTCCGCTGGGGATTTCCCATCTCTTCTCCCCCCCCGG
>CM044441.1:128357804-128491782 GCA_024363595.1 Xenopus borealis
TTTCTTTTTCCTTTTTTTGTCGTTTTTTTTTTTTCTCAGCCGCTTTTTTAAACATATCCCTATAAAAATAAAAAAAAATTGGCCACTTTTTTTTTCTTCCACTTTTTCTCAATTGTTAAGTTGTCGGCGTGTTTTATTTTCTCCTCCCCTTCCTGAAATCATTTGGTGCTGATAAATACATTGATGAATGAATAGACGTTAATCTGTTGGTACGGCTGTTTTGCGTTTCCAAATGATGGCAGTGGAAAGTGTATTTTTTTTTTTTCTTTCTCTCTCTCTCTCTGTTTTCTGGAAAATGAAGTGCGATTTGGTTTCCTTGTCAACAGAAGATGAAGTGGTGAACATCTGATCCGCAGGCAGTGCAGGTACTATATCTCTAGAAGGCGTTTCCACTGTTAGCAATCAAACAGCGGCAGCAACTGGACTATTCCTCGTCTGCGTAGCTTTTTCTCGCTACCTGCAGTAATAGTCCTGGGGTATTTCTGCCTGCCCTCTGAGAGTATTTCATCTCTGTAAGTTGCTTGTCTATGTTTGCAGCCCCAGCACCCTTGTGCCAAATAATCTCATATAAGCCATACTCTGGGTTAATAAAAGTATAAAGCTACCTGGGAGGCTTTGTTATGGTTCAACATGGTTTAAAATAATCAGATTAAAACAAAAACAAAACCATTGGCATCTGCAGTTCTGCATGTGCTCCATCACTGCCTTTGTGGGAAGGCAAAGAGAATCACTTTCGGATGTGGAAATACTGCATCCTTTTGTTTGCCAGGCTAATGCCGTTGAACTTGAGCTGCAGCTGTAGTTCTACCGTCAGGGAAAAGAAAAAAAAAAGACATTGGTGGCTTTGAGCAGGAAACCAACCCCGTTTTTTTTGCAGCCGGGCCCCTGTGACAGCTTCACTCACACCTGATTTGTCACACTAAGCGACTTGTGCGTTATCCTTAAACAGTCTGGCATGTGTCTGCTGGGAGCGGAAAGGTTGTTGCAAATGGTTGTTTGTGTTTACATTCCTGTTTGTAGTTTTGACACTGCACATCTGCTTGTGTAGCTCTTCCAAAAAATCCCAGCTGCACTGGTTTCACCATTAACCGTATATTCCACCATCATTTTAACCCAGGTTAACCCTTTCATGTGTCACTTTGTTATTTCAGCAAAACATGTGTCCCGGTGTTGCTCAAGCAACAAGTTTCCTTTAGCTGCAAGCCTTATATTCAGGAACGAACAAGGAACGTTAATGGGTTCTGCTTGGAACTATCCAGTAAAACTGTTTCCCCCCGAGGCAGGTTAGGGCATTAGGAGTGTGGACGGCAGATAAAGTCCATTTAAGAAGCTGAATTATAGCACCAATCTTGCGGCACATTAGACAAATCCTTTTTTTTTTTTGTAGGAGAAAAGGATTTTAGGATTGTCAGTGGCACAAACATGGATGCAGAATATTCTTAGCTTTATATAATGAAAACAGTTTAAGAAGAGCATTAAAGTAAGGCGGATCAAAAGTATTTCCTTCTCCCCATTGGATTTAATTAATCAAATTCTTTTTTTGGAGTTCTTTTTCCAGTTATTGCATTGGCTTGTTGTAAGATTAGGGATGCCAGTTAGGGACGCCAATTGCCAGTTGGGATATTCTAGTTATACTGTATTATACAGGTAAACAGGTGGCAACTATAATGGCTTCTTAATGACCTGTGTGGTTGACCTTGATAAATAAATAACTGTATGTTTGCAAGGTGCTCAATATGATTATGAAATATTCATGGAACCTACAGTCAATGTTAATGCTTTAGCTTCAGCACTGGACAGCCAACACCCTAACATCCCCTGCATTCAACAGTGTGCTCATTACTTTCCCACAATACTTTAATAAATAGTTCAAGTGCATTTTAATGATGGATATTATTATTAAACAGCGTGGGAAAAGTCATTAATAATCAGTGTTTGTAATAACATGCCAACAGTAAACAAGGGAGTTAATATACCCAAATAAAATATAAATGTATTTGTGAGAAAGTTAAACAAGGTAAGGACAGTAGCAAAAGGAAGGCCCTCGGTATATGGACCTGTTTTGTGACTTTCAGCATTGCAGGGCTTGCCTATGCCCTGTCTATGAAGGATGTTCTACTCAGTTTTATATAGTAAATAGTGGAGTTAGCATTTTATCCTGGACATGCTTGTGTAAGCAGATAGGAAGTCCTCTTGCACAATTGTGTTTGTAAGAGATGCTTTTACTCTTTATTAGCCCTGCATTTAACTGGATTTGTATTGCTTTTCATGATACTGCTCATCATTTTGAATTATTCTGATGGTGCTGAAGTATTCTACAAGGAGATTTCTGGCACTGATATTTTCTATATATGAGATCCTTTCTATCGGTATCACTAATTAATTCAGCACAGGCAATACCATTGATTGTGACATGTAATCGCTGATATGATAGGTAATATGGTACAGTGTATATCAGTGTCAGACATACAACCTGCTACATATAGATTGCTTTTACCTGGGAAGCTAAAATATTTCTCCTGCTGTTTTGTTTGATGAAAGGATCAGCAAGAGTGACTCAAAATGTAAATGTTGCTAAAAATATTACTACAAAAATGTGAAATTTATTTCTCAGCCCTCAACCTTTTTGTTGAGACCTAGATCACCTCAATGTGGCTATTCCTTCAGTGCTGAAACTGGGAGTTTCTATCATTTCTATCTATCTGTTGTGTTTGTTTAAAAATATACATGCTGCTTTCTGTTGAGCTTACACAGCTTACTGCACCCCACATACATTTGCATTTCTTGTAGATTCCACAAAAATTATTTGCATACCTGTAGTGTACACATGTCAACATTTAGAGGTGCATATATGTGTCCATTTGATCATTTAAAGAGTTCTTGCACCCGGTAGTGTGACTACTCTCTGCACATTTCGCTGACCTAAATGAGATGTCTGATTGAAGCCTATGGGGCAAATTCACTAAAGCGCGAAGTGTCTACCGCTAGCGCTATTCGCCAGCGTGACATCAATTCGCAACTTCGCAAATTCACTAACACAGAATTTTCGCTATCAAAGTAGATAGACTTACACAACTTCACACCCTTATGCTAGACAAAGTTGCGCATTGACTAAGGATCGTAATTACGCAAATTCACTAAGATGACCATTTTCCTGCATGTTTCCACTTACGCTAGACTTTACTTCACCAGGTCAGACCTGGCGAAGTTCAATACAATAGATAGGAGTTTGAAAAAAAAAATTGGAAATTCCCAAAATTACACTGGCGTGTTTTACCATTCTAGGGTGATAGTCTGAAAAAGATCGAATTTTCTTTGGGGGGGTTACCCTCCTTCCCCCCTACATTTCCTAACATATGGCAACTCAATAATACAGGGGGCACATGTAGGGCAATAGGACAACTCTATTTTTTTTGTTAAAGGTTTCCTGGGCTTGTGTAGTGGAATGTAGTGGCTGTAATATACTTCTATTATACGCTTAAGTTCGCGCTGTATGCAAATTAGGCATCGCTAGCATAAATGCGCTTTGCCTGGCAAACTAACGGTAGTGCTACTTCGCTAACATTCGCCTCCCTGCGCGCAAATTCGCATTTTGCTGAATTTGCCCCTATTTGTCCAACCCCCATGGATTGTAAGCCTCAACATAATGGCCATTTTTTTAGGCATGGACATTAAGAGGTGCAAAAGCAAACTTATGTCTGGGGCATGGCTGCTCTCTGCAGCTTGTGCCAGCACTCTCTAATTTTTGTGTCTGAATGATGCCAATTTGCCAACCAGCCCCCGTGAATTTTAAGCCTCAAAATAATGGCTTCATTTCTTGATACTCTTGAACACAAGTGCATTTAAAGAGAGTAAATGCAGAGTGGCTACTCTCTTCAACGTGTGCTGGCACTCCCAAACGTGATGCCAATCCCCCATGAATCCAGTACAGGTTACATTATTTGGACACTCTACTTGAAGTACATCTTGGGCTGTTTTTTGTACACTTAGCACCCTTCCTTGCTGCTAGTAATGACCCTTAATATATTGCTGTTATATGGGTTGTTTTTGGAAAATTTTGGAAATAATGTAATTGTGAATACAGTTATAAATTACAATTAGCTACAACTTTTCCACTCTGTGTCTTAGTGTTGTTCTTCAGATTTTTTTTTTCTTGGAGCCTGCCCTCCCTCATTTTGAAGAACAATCTTTAAATCATTGCTGTATCATACACTCAGCTATAGTTCAAAGGGTAGAATAGCAAAACTAGTGTTCACTTTACATCTCACCCTAACTTTCCTTTGAACTGAATCTTCATGAGTATTAAAGGGCACCTATGGCCCAAAAAAATTGGCCCCAACCGAAGGTGCGGGCTGATAGAGCATGCATTCCGGTTTGGGGTTCCAGTATCTTTTTTTTAAAAAAAAAAGCCCGCCGCAAGAGCCACCATGTCTGGGGAAGCACATGCGCAGTATGCACGTGTGACGTCACACACAAGCGCATACTGAAAAGCAGCCACACTTCTTTTTCATACTGGGCATGCGCTTCCCCAGACATGGCGACTCGCACTGGGAGCTCCCTCCTGGTGCGAATAAGCCAGCTCTTGCGGCAGCCTTTTTTTTTTTAAAAGATACTGGAACCCCAAACCGGAATGTGGGCTCTATCTATTGGGGCCAATTTTTTTTGGGCCATAGGTGCCCTTAAAGGGTTGGGGCAGATGTGGAGATTTAGTAGCTTGGTGATTAATCGCCTTTTCTGCCTGATTAATCTCCCCGAACCGCTTGCTCCCTTCCCGCCACCTGTTTGAATAAAGAAATGCCAGCGCCAATGCACTCGTGCTCTGTAGGTTTCTTTGTATCAGCATGATGTTAATATTCAATCCTCAAACATGTTTTAAATTAGACAAATACAACTCAAAATAAGTTGAGAAGTTTGATTTGTTTTAATTTATGGAAGAGCATCTGTAGACTAGATACAGTTTGACTAAAATGATCCAAAACCATGGGGGTGCTTTCCACCAAATGGAGAAGATCTCCATGGAGAGATTTAGGTTGAATGCTGATTTGCTGTTGTAGAAATGTTTAATTAACCATTGAATCAGTGTTGTATGTATTCTTAACCTTTACATGAACTAAGGCTGGCATGACCTACTGCTGTCAGAAAGATACACCAGAAGCCAGAAAATCTGAAAAACCCTAGATTAGGGTGTTTAAATCCCTTCAGGAAACACCCTTATCAGCAAAAACATGTACTGAATCATTTTGTAATATATCTCCTCGTAAAATGTATGTGCATTTAGTAGATGCTAATCATAGTTATATTGCCGTGATGGTGGAGGGAATGCATTTGTCTGTCAAGCTCAAACCTTTATCCATGTAAATCCTACTTAAGTGTAGTTGATCCAAAGAAAGGCAAAAAAATCCATGTGATGCTGTCTTCAATTTCCTACAAAACATGGAGGAAAATCCCTCCTGACTTCTTGAATGCTTGCATAACAACCAACCTTTTCTTGAAAATTTCTAGTGTATCTTCCAGAAGAGCTAATCAAGGGAGAGAAATCCACAATGAATAATTCCTTCTTCAGTTCCTTATTCTGACTTTAAAGGAGAATTCAACCCCCTTGAAGTTAAGCCCCCATCTGCCTCCTCCATTGGTCCCCCTCCCTGCCTCCCCCTGCACAGTCTTACCCCTGAATTATTTTCCCTCCACAAGTAGCGACCACAAATGCAGAGTGGAGCAGCAGAGCTCACAGCTGCCTTCTTCTTATCTTCATGAATGGAGCTGCATCTTGGCTCATGTGCAGTTGTAGCAAATTTTTGACAACTGCTCATGCGCCGAAAGATATGGCAAGTGCCAAAGAGGAGAAGGAAGACACAAAGATTAGCGAAGATAAGAAGATGGCGGTTGTGAGCTATTTCTGGAGGGAGAAGAATTCAGGGGTAAGACTGTGAAGGGGGAGGCAGGGAGGGGGACCAACGGAAGAGGTCAGATGGGGACTTAACATCAAGGGCGGATAATTCTCCTTTAAAACCCTTGGTTCAATGGAAAAGAGTAAGGGTTGTAGCACATGGTGCTATGATATTTTTTAGGCTTTCATGACCAATTAATAAATCTACTGGTCTTGCCATTGCATTTTAATGAAAAATTTATTAAATAAAATTAATTTTAAAAAATGATCTTTTGCATAATCAATGACTTCTATATTTTAGGGTCATTGTCTTGGTGCATGACATGAGGTTGTTGGTAATCGCTAAAAGAGCATGTGGAGTAAGTAATAGATGATTAGCTTCAGATGAAAGCACTGTATAAGTGATAAGCCTAAATAAGGAAATATGTTATCAAAAGAGGAGTAGCATTTAAAGTTAAAATAAAAAAAGAATGAATAGAAAGTGGCTGAATTTTTCTGTGATACTCTCACATTTCGATAAATCAAAGTGTAAAAACTGTAATACAAAACTGTGCCACGTAAAAGCTGTTGAAGTCCTGTAGAAGTCAACAAACAGGAGCTGTACTGATCCTATTGGACCTATTTTAGCGTTTCAGATTTTTAGAGGTTTTTCAGATTTTTTTCTGGAATAGTTTTTATAATTTTTTATTGCATCACTCAGTATTTTTTGCAAATGTTTGCTTTTTCAATAACTTTCATGACATTTAGAGAAAATTAGTTTTGCCTTTTAATAAATAGGCCTCTAAGGCACTGATTTCCCATGAGAAATTGATATCTGCACTATTTTATCAGATGAAGATTTTTACTGAGTGAAATTCTCCTTTATAAACAAGTCCACTGAATGTTCAGCCTTTTAGACTTGCAAGTACAGGTATGGGGCCTGGTATCCGGAAACCCATTATCCAGAAAGCTCAGAGTTACGAAAAGACTGTCTCCCTTAGACTCCATTTTATCCAGTTAATCCAAATTTTTTAAAATGATTTCTTTTTTCTCTGTAGTAATTAAACAGTATCTTGTACTTGATCCAAACTAAGATATAATTAATCCAGATTATAAGAAAAACCATCTTATTGGGTTTATTTAATGTTTAAATAATTTTTAGTAGATAAAACATGAACCATGTCATCCAAATTATGATAAGACTCCAGGTCCAGAGCATTCTGGATAACAGGTCCCTTATCTATAAATGTAAATCAAAGAATTGTAAGAACTTGCTAGTTTTATCTTGGTTATGACAACTGAAAGTATTCACAATAGAGCTGTTTTTCTTTTAATTCCCCACCCCTGTTTTAAATTGATTGCATAATCTAATCATTTTAAACATGCCTTATTTTGACTCATTTTATAAAAAAAATAACTTTGGTTTCCTGCAAATGCTATTACTTTGAGTCTTTATTATGTATTGAGTTTTTTTTTTCTCATTCATATGACCATTAACTAACAGTGCAAAAATGAAGTATTGAACCACTCATAAGAAAGGGCTTTATCTAATATATATATCTTGTATATCCCCAGGACTAACTCCTGTATTTTTCTTTATCCCTCAACTTTTATTTTTAAGAATCAGTGTGATAGATTTACAGAAGCCAGGAATGAATGTAATTGCATTAATTTAGAGCAGATGATAAGCAATTAAGCAAATCTCAAGTGAGTTGTGTGTATCATGTTAAGAGGTTAGAAATCCTTTAATAAAACAGTAAGGGAAGAATTTTGTTTCAGTATTGTCAGATGGCAACACCATTTTTAGGTTTGGCTTTCAAAACAAACAAAATGAAATTTCAAGTAAGCAGCAATGAATATTAATTAGCCAACAAATACTGGAGGGCGATGCAGAATTAACTGCTGGTTGTAAAGTTAGCCCCTAGGAACACAAATTTTTTAAAAAAACTATATTTACTAAATATTTTGTTATTTAATAGACATATGTTTTTAATATATATATATATATATATATATATATATATATCCACGACTTTGGATTCGACCAAAGCCCCCCGAATCTGCAGTGAAAGATCCAGCCGAAACGGAACCCTAACTTGCATATGCAAATTAGGGAGAGGCAGGGTAAAAGTTTAAGCACCAAGTGGAATCAATTATTTCTATGGGCCACTCTATGTGGTTTTTGACTGTTGATATGAAAGACTTTCTTACAAGTACCTTTCCCATATGTCCGATCTTATACACACTGCCTAAGGTTCACAAAAGTCGTTCTTACCCGCCCGGATGGCCAATTGTCAGAGCTAGAAATTCATTATTACAGCCCTTTTTTTTGTGGACCACTTCCTACAACCGTTGGTTCTCAACACGCCATCCTAAATACATGACACCGGCAACTTCTTATTGAAATTGCAAAAATCAACACCATTACCACCAATGGCCAAATTGGCCACCATGGATATGTCCTCTGTCATCCCGACTGCTGAAGGACTTGGAGTTGTTAAAAATGTACTTACAAAGAACCCGGACCCCCATAGACCACCCACTGTATTTCTTATTGAACTTTTACAAGCCTGTTTGTCTTTGAACTATTTCAAATTTGAAATGTCTTATTATCTACAAGTGAGTGGTACCAGTATGTGCTCCAGTGTCGCATCTTTGTTCGCAAACCTCTTCATGGCCCAATATGAGCAATCATTTATAGTGATGGGCAAATTTATTCACCAGGCGCGAATTCACTGCGAATTCCCGCAATTCGCCGCCGGCGACAAAACGGCAGCAAGAATTTGCCAGCCAGCCATTCGTTTAGCAAATTTTTCGCCAATTTGCGATTTTTTTGGCGAAGCAAACGGGATAGATTCGCCCATCACTAATCATTTATTCTTACCAGATTTGGCACACATATCCACAGGTTATTCCGATTTATCGATGACCTGTTCCTTGTATGGATAGGGACCACTGATCAATTCCATGCTTCTTCCATAAGATTCACGGCCACCATACATGATAGACAGATTTGCTTTCTGGATATAACCCTCAAATCCACAGAACTGGAGACTACCACCTACAGAAAAGCCACCGACTGCAACGCGCTTCTTCACCACTCATCCGCCATCCACCTCATACACCGAAGAGTGTCCTTTATTCCCAAATGGTACAGATGGTGAGAAATAATTCAGCAATTTGATTATCTTATTTTTAGATCCTCTAGAGGGGCTACAAACTACAGGATTTATTAAGAAGCAAACAGAAAGCGCTGTTACATTCCCAAGAATCACTACTATCTGGCACAAACGTCAAACCACCAACATTGCCAGTCGATCAAATTACTTTTCTGACCATTTCATTCTACTATATGTAGGGAAAACCATCAATATTTTCCGAGAGCGAATGGCCAACCATCAATCCTCGATTCGATCAGCACCAGAGACTGGCAAAGCAGATACACCAGTTGTCCTCCATTTTCTTACACAGAAACATTCTCTGTCAAGCCCAAGATGCATGTTGATTGATCACGTACCTCTGCCAGTAAGAGGTGGTGACAGAGAGAGGATGCTTCTACAACCTGAACTGCTCTGGATACACCAACTCAATACAATCAGTCCCTTTGGACTTAATGAACTAATATCATACATATGCTACAAAATATGTTGGCGCTATAGAAATACATGTTAATACATGCCATTTATAGTTAAAGTCTCCATTGGTTTCATAGTTGTGGGCATGTTATTACTACTCAATAACTCTGGGTTAATGAATAACTGATTTATAAAAAAGTTCAGAATTTTTTTTGTCTTTCGTTTTTTTGCCTCTCAGCTTCTGTGTAACCTCTCTAATAAGTTTGGTCACTTAAGCCCTTTGATGTTTTCATATATGTGTAGTCCCTTTTCATATTTTGTTGCCCTTTCTGGACGTACACACTTTGCCCCTTTCCCTGTGTTAAACTCATCTCTGAACTTTTCTTCCTCTTTTGAGGTTTTGCCTTTCTTCCCCTTGACACTTTTATTTACCCATGGTTTGATCCATTGACCCTTTATTCACCACCCGATTTGTACCAGGCACTACTATACCTTTTTGATGGTTCTACATGGCTTATCTATACCCAATTTTTATATCTTAATGCCCAAATATTGTAAGCAGACAGTTCTTTTTGCCCAATATTTTGCCCACACGCTGGTCGCCCTTATTTTTTTGTTCCCAGGTGTGGATTCTACCCCTGTAGGGGCTTGGTTTGAACAACTTGTAGGTTACTGGTCCATTCCAATGGATATCCGAATACCACATGTTGTAACCAGCCTCTATAACCACTTTTTGGCTTTATTATTACCACCCTGCCAGGCTAAGGCATCAGCACCAACAAAGACATATATAGCGTCTGGCGCGTACTTGGGAGCAAGAACGTGCGAGTCCTGTCAGCGTCCCTAACATGGTGCTTGAGCTGTGTCATTAAAGCACCGGCCAGTTTGTTTTTACGATTGGCGCTGTCATATCGGTAGCCTAAGTCTGCACTATTATCCCGACTTTTCACCTGCAGCTTCCACCTCCGCAAGCCTCAACCCAGTGCAGACCAGCACAGTAGTTTGTCGAGGGCATTGATTTCACAGCACTTATTATTAGACTTTCCTATCATCGGGCACAGATTAAAGTAACCACGGTCCCCCACGCCATAGTGTTTGATTTTTTAATTGGTTATGCCGCCTTAACCCAACAGTTTCTTCTAGGTATTTTTGGCTCTCCGTCCCGCTTCTGATTCACTTCCTTAACGTTACATTGCAATATCATCTTTGACACTTTTTAGTATATAATTGTATCTGTCACAATTGCAACATTTTATTAACTTTCCTTTTTTGATAGAGTTTTGTTGTGTGTTTAGCCGGGTTCACAGTTAATATGTTTTGATCCTTGTGATTTTACAGCCGGTTGCTATCAGCGGGTTTTACTATTTACAGCTGGGTTGCTAACATCAGTGACGTCACATCATTATGCACTCTCTCAGTATTGTATTTAAAATGGTGGTTGTATGTGTGTTTGTACTATGATAAAGGCTGAAGTGTCAGCTGAAACATTAGGTGCGCCTTAAAGGAATTGTTCAGTATAAAAGTAAAAACTGGGTAAACAGATAGGCTGTGCAAAATAAAACATGTTTTCAATATACTTAGTTAGGCAAAAATTTAATGTATAAAGGCTGGAGTGACTGTAAGTCTAACCTAGCTTTTCAGCTCTCTTTTGTTTACACTGACTGGTTACCCTGGTTACCAGGCAGTAACCAATCAATGACTTGAGGGAGGGCCACATGGGACATAACTGTTGCTGTTGAATGTGAGCGGAATGCTGGGGATCAATGGCAAACTCACTGAACAGTTATGTCCCATGTGGCCCCCCCTCAAGTCGCTGACTTACTCAGATTTAGAGAGCTGAAAAGCAGGATGTTGTGTTGTATTCTGTTATGTGAGACATCAACTCACTCCAGCTTTTATATATTACATTTTTGGCTAACTAACTATATTAGAAACATTTTTTATTTTGCACAGCCTATCTATTTACCCGGTTTTTATTTTTACCCTGAACTGTTCCTTTAAGGAACAGTTCAGGGTAAAAATAAAAACTGGTTAAATAGATAGTCTGTGCAAAATAAAAAAATGTTTCTAATATAGTTAGTTAGCCAGAAATGTAATGTATAAAGGCTGGAGTGACTGGATGTGTAACATAACAGAATACAACACAACATCCTGCTTTTCAGCTCTCTAAATCTGAGTTAGTCATTGACTTGAAGGGGGGCCACATGAGATATAACTTTTCAGTGAGTTAGCAATTGATCCTCAGCATTCAGCTCAGATTCAAAAGCAACAGTTAAAGGGGTTGTTCACCTTTGAGTTAACTTTTAGTATAATATAAAGAGTGATATTCTGAGACAATTTGCAATTGGTTTTCATTTTTTATTGTTTGTGGTTTTTGAGTTATTTAGCTTTTTATTCAGCAGCTCTCTAGTTTGCAGTGTCATCAATTTGGTTTCTAGGGTACAAATTACCCTAGCAACCCTGCATTGATTTGAATAAGAGACTGGAATATGAATAGGAGAGGGACTGAATAGAATGATAAGTAATAAAAAGTAGCAATAACAATACATTTGTAGCCTTACAGAGCATTTGTTTTTAGATGGTGTCAGTGACCCCCATTTAAAAACTGCAAAGAAACAGAAGAACATTGCAAATCATTAAAGAACTATGACAAATAAATAATGAAGACCAATTGGAAAGTTTCTTAGAATTGGTCCTTCTACAATATACTAAAAGTTAACTTGAAGGTGAACCACCCCTTTAAGACCCATGTGGCCCTCCCTCAATTCACTGATTGGTTACAGCCTAGTAACCAGGGTAACCAGTCAGTGTAAACAAAAGAGAGCTGAAAAGCAAGAAGTAGTGTTCTGTTCTGTTATGTTACACTTACAGTCACTCCAGCCTTTATATGTTACACTTTTGCCTATCTAAGTATATTGAAAAAATGTTTTAGTTTTTTTTGTACTGAACAATTCCTTTAAAGGCATTTACAATAAAAATGTGTTTATTTTTTTTACTAAGACCTATGAGTGTGGCTACATCCTACTTCTATCTTCATATCATCCCATGGTCTGCACCCAGGCATCATATAAAGCATTTTCGTGAGTGCCGAATTCCTAGCTTTATATATATATATATATATATATATATATATCTCCACGAACATCAGAAAACCAGCACACCCATGTAAAAAAATGTTCACCACTTTATTTTTATCATATCATAGTCCAATGTTTTGGTCTTCATTATGACCTTTTTCAAGGATGATACAATACCATTTCAACATACTTTAAATACCATTGTTCATTTGAACTAAACAATCAGTGCACAATGTCCGAATTAATCAATTAAGTGATTTTTTTGAAAAATATAATTTAGTGACAATCTTTACTTGTATACCATGTAAAATTTCAATTAAGCTGATATTATATAATATTAAATTTAAGCATAAATTTAAATCACAGGTTGATTTTATTCACCATTTTATACACTGTTTTATACACAATTTTATTCACTAAATTATAATATTTATAAAGATTATATAAAATAAGCTTAGAGTTGGAATTTAAATCTTACATGGTACACAGGTAAACGTTGTCACTTAATGTTGTTTTTCAAAAATATCACTTTATTGATTAATTCGGAAATATATAGAGATATTGTCTGTAGGTTTGTTAAAAAGTTGAATTTGTATGTAAGCTGACACATATATATATATATAGATATATAGAAACAGCAGATATGGGCCGCACACCCTGAAAGTAAATGATACCTGGGTGCTCATGCATATAAAATACAAAATGAAGCAGAAGGTGATGGCACTCACAGGATTTGCAAAAAAGATCAAAAATGGTGATGAAATTAAGAAGTTTATTAGTCCAATATATATATATATTTATTTACTAATTAAATGCAACAAGATAGATGTTTGTCTTAACATAGTATTTATTTTTACCTTTCTGTGCATCTGTATTTTTACCTTTCTTTGGACTGCAGTAGACAAAACATGCCAGAGGGGATTGTGGCAGGTGGTTTATTAAAGTGGACCCGTCACCAAGACACAAAAATCTGTATTACAAAAGTCCTTTTCAAATTAAACATGAAATACAATTTCACATTTTTGTTAAACTAGTCATAGCTGTTTAAAGCTCATTTAAAAATCTCAGCTGTCAATCAAATACTGTCTAGGCATAGAGGCGGTGCAGATAATTACTTTCACTTTCCATTCAGCACTTCCTAGATGCCACTGCTCTCCACACATTCCCCCAGTTCCCTTAACCATTTAATTGTGTAGCCAGGACATGGGAATAGACATCAGGTCCCCCATTCTGGTGCACAAACAAGATTCTGAGATGATGCAAGGCTTGTCTTAATAACAGTGTCAACAAAATGGCTCCTGCCTGTTTGCTATAATTATGAATTCTCAGACTGAAGAAAACAAGATCCAAATAATTTATTTAAAAAATTTTCATTTTGCTTGACTTATGTGATAAAATATAATTTTGAATTTTTTTTGGGGTGACGGGTCCACTTTAAAGATACATGCTAAGGCCAAGCAAACCACAGTACATAGCCTCTGTTTGTAAGTATGAGTTGTATGTAAGTAACTGTAGTGGGACTATTACGATATCATGTTTTATGGGCAGATTATAATGAAATAATGTATTTTGAAGATGTTAATGAAGCTCTTGGCGGTCATAATAAGTAATTGAAAGGCCACATAGATCCCACAGTTCACTAGCTTGTTATATAGGATCAAGGTTACATTTATAAAAGGTAAGGTTTTATCTAGGACAGATAAAATGCAAGTCCATGTTCAAATAACTTCTGGGTCCAAAGACTCTAGCAAATGTTCTGAGTTTGCTCTTGAGTTCCATGAAATTGGAATGCTGCTTCATATTTATGAAAACTAATTTTTTTCTGTCCTAGCTTTTTGTGAAAAAAATTAAAAATTTTGATGAAAAGATAAATTGAGATAAATTATACCCTTATGCTGCAAAAAACCTGAATCAGAAAACAGGCATCTCAAACCTTTCAAGGTCATGTATAAGTCAATGGCAGATGTCTGCCCTGATCCCCATTTGAAGATATTGTGGTTTGCACTGGTTTTAGCCCGATAATCGAAAAAAAAAAATCAGTTTTTTGGGCAATAACAAAAAAAAAGAGCAATTAAGGAGAAAAGTCCAAAAAAGTAGTACAATTCAGGTTTTTTCCAAATGTACTCAAGTTATTTTAATGATAAATAAGGCAAAATGGTTGGGAGTTTGCCGAGCTTTTTTTTGTTTAACAAATGAGATAAAATTGGATTTTAGTAACTAGCCCCCTAAATATAGCAGCAAAAACTTGATAAAAGAAAGTCTGTTGGGCAACCTCATTTTCCCATTGTCTTATTGTATAAAACTCCTTTATTAATGTTCAGTCTTGCTTCATTCCCAGGATAGTCTTCACATCACATACTCCCTATTACTGGTGTAATATGAAGACAAGAAGAGTTGCAGTTGTGAGACCGAATGATTACTTTCAGTTATCTTACTTAGAAGACTTTTATTGCACCTGTGGTTCCTGTATCTCTGGAAGACAATACTGTAGTGTACAAGAACAGTTTTATGTAAAAAAAAAAAACTGTTAAAGAAAAGCCCCCTGGTGGTAATAAATAACACTTTTTTAACTGGGAATAGAAAAAGGCTTGCAAGTAAGAAACCTTAGAACACAAGCAGACCTGTTTAAATCAAATTGAATTCAGTTTAGGGTCACATAGAGACATATTTCATGTAACCACTCTTATTCACGTTGTGTCTAATGTTAAACAAATCTTCTTTCAAACAATCAAACCTGGCACATTTTTATATTTTAAAAAACCCTATAGTGGGTAAAAAATCATGCACAAAGAAAATATGCAGTTGTGGCAGAAAACATGAGTGAGTTGAAGAATTTGTTGACATTTAAGAACAGGACCCTGAACCTCAATAGGTAATAATTATGCTCCTAAAACTGCTGCTCCACTACAACTCCCAGTTTAGTTTTACATATTATCTGTCATTAGAGTATGCTGGAATCTGTAGTCTTTTAAAGCATCACTGCCTGAAAAACTTTCCTCTGACTCTTCAGGGCCGGCAGCCTAATTAAGATTATCCAGGAATAACCTTGGCTGCTTTGTGTACACCCAGTACCATTACTCCCTGCCATGTAGTGAGGTTCTTCAGTTGCAGAGAACACTCCTAACTCAGCTCTGTTGGTGGATTTAGTTGAAAGTGTCTGCCAGAACCTTGGGGAGGGATGAGGTTTGTAAAGGGGATGGCATTTGTTTATGTAGGCCTTAAAGCTGACACCCTATAAACTGGCCCTTTGGTCCCTATATGGTCCTGAATCTATGGCAGTGAGTTATTCTAAATATCTCTAACCATGAACATAAAAACATCAGTAAATGTTCAATTTGTTCTAATGTTTTATTACAGTGTATGATCATTTTTGTTTGTTATAGTTTTTTTTTAGTTATTTGCCTTCATCTTCAGACTATTCTGATATTGTAAGGTTTTATTCATTATCTTCCTATTAAAGCCTCTCCTATTTATCTTCCGGTCCCTCATTCACACCACTTCCTGATTACTAGGGAAATGTGAACCCTAGCAGTAAGATAACTGCTAACATTGGTAAGCTACTGAACAAAATCCAAATAATAAAAAAAAACACAAATGATACATCATGAAAACCAGTTGAGGGTTGTCTTCAAAAATCCCTCTACATCACTCTCTACACAATATGGGATTTTCTGGCATTTTACAAACAAAGATTTCTCATGAGAAGCATGGCCATAACCTGGAATGTATAAAGTGGTCCCAGACAATAATAAACTGTATTTGCCCTATTTTAAACTTGCTATATCACTCATTGATATGTCTGTCTTGTGGCCATGTTTGAACATTAAACACCAAGGTAGATTGATAAACATTAGTAAATTGCAATTATGTTCTCATGATTAAACACATGTTCAGATCAATAAGGTTTACTAGGCAGATAGCACATACTAAAATATTTATATGGAAATAAAATGAACAAAAGTTAGTGGGATACATTCAAGCATCAATTAAGTTCCAGCGGTTCGAGTCGATCTGAAAGAATTAAGGAGCATGTAAAGGCAAAAGAAAAATCTAATTTTTACTTTAATGAAAAAGAAACCTATCTCCAATATACTTTAATTAAAAAATGTCTACCATTTTTATCAGAAATGAGAATAGGAAACTTTAGATGGTCCCTAACTGCTCTGCAGGGAAATGATCATGCATCAGGATAAAACAGCAGGGGGAGGGACTTCCCAGAACTCAAACAGCTTTGTTTGTTTCCTGGTAGAACAGCCATCGACTGTGTAGAGATTTGTACCTGCAGCAGTCAGAGCAAGTAAATGAAGGGGAAATTTCACTGCATACAGTAACGTTTCTTAAAAAAACTGTACAGATTTTTAAATTAAAGTATATACTGTATAAAGGTTTGTTTTTAGTTAATAGAGTAAAGATTGGATTTTATTTATAACATTTACAACCTCTTTCATTTTTCCCACTCCAGCTGCAGGGACAAAGATCATGGAGCCAGATTTAAACAGATAAACTGGGATTCTGTTTGGAGGATTTTTTTTGCTGTTGTCACTGGTTCTGGAGAGTTGGAGAAAGTTTCAAAAACGATAAACTCCACATTACATAACAACACAGGCGCCAGTGCATTCTGCATACTCTGTTTATTAATCAGTCTGGCTGTATCTGCTTCTGTGGCAGATATTTGACTATTATGTGCTGTTTTGATAAGTTATGATGACCCCTAAACTTAGCCCAGAACACACTGAGCATGTGCATAGTCTTGGTCTTGCAAAGATGTTTAACAAAGTTACAAGATTTTGACCCACTGTGACCAACTTTGAAAGCATAAATCATTTGTTTAATTAGGCTTCTGGTGCAGTAAGTTCATGTTTATGTTTAGTATACAAAATACAGCATTTCTAGCATTATACTATTTTGGACTTTAGTTTCCCTTTAAAGGAACAGTGACACCAAATAATTAAAGTGCAGGGCAACACTGCATTATATTTGTATTACTTTAAAAAAATTAAATTTTTTGATGCTACTGGTCCTTTAAGTTTAAAAAGCACAGTAGATGCATGCTGTATTTTCCCATATCATTTTCAAGTGACTACTTACTTTAACACACAAAATCTGAGTTTAGAGCTTAAAGTGTTACTGACACATTCCTATAAAAATCATAGGAACATGTCATTATAAAGTATGTGCGGCACCAGGAATATTTTCCTTCAAAGTCCCCCTCAGAGTCGCCCCCAGCCCTGCGCACCTGCACTGACACAACCCTCCGACACTGTTGAAAGTGAGCGAGTGGTTAGTAAGTGAGTGGTTAGCTGTGCAAAGGTGCGCAGGGCTGGGGGGGTGGTTTGAGGGGGGCTTTGAGGCAAAATATTCTGGGTGCAGCACATACTTAATGCTAACATGTTCCTATGATTTTCATGGGAACGTGTCAGCATCGCTTTAATAAATAAAGACTCACCCATGTTCTTTTCATTCCTATGGGGGGCCTGGCTGCAAGGCCCGCACCAGGGCCCGCCCCCACCTAGTTCCGTTACTGTTTGTCTTTACCTATTGCCTATTAATAATGACTAGGGTAGAAGTCTTGATCTTAGAGCCTGAACGGGATTAGGGTTCTAGTTTATCAATTTTTATACTCTTTTATTCATATTGAAAAAAATATAAAAAATTATAAAATAGTATGAAAATTGACTGAACACTCACTTAAAATTCACAAAAGTTACCAATTTTATTTTTACAATTCTAATTTTCCACACATATATAGAGCTTAAAGTTCAGTTTATCCATTTACAGGTTCAATACATGAATCTGTATTTTTCTTGTATAGGTTAGTTTACTACGCTAGGGTGCATTAAAGCAATTTGCACTGTCGTTAACTGATAATAGATATGTTAAACCCATCATTACAATTAGTTCAGTTTATTGTAGAATGTCACATTTTATGAGCATTTATTCAGACCAAGGAAACAGATTTGTGCAGTAACATTTATTGGTTGTTTTCAAAAGGAAAAGATATAATTTAATGTTTTACCTTAGGATATTGTTCTAGCAAATACATTTTACATGTTGAGATTGGATATCTTCGTAGAAGGGATATATTTATGGGGATATGCTAGGCTGTTTAAACACAGGCAGGCTATTTTCTGAGGATTATTGAAGTCAGGAGGTAATGCATTGTTTGAAAGATATATGGAAAGCCTTGCAGTAATGTTTTGTATGCCTTTTTCCTTTTGGAAATACAAATAAATATATTGCATAGATGACCTTTAAACAAACAAACAAAAAAAACTTGATGCATGTCTTGTAATGGATTTATGTATTACTTTTAATATGTTGCTAAGCTTGGTGGCTTATCAGGGTACAGAAATAACTAGTTGTCTTCTTTGTAGAAGGGAGATTGTCCCTCTATATCAGTGATCCCCAACCAGTAGCTCGTGAGCAACATGTTGCTCTCCAACCCCTTGGATGTTGCTACCAGTGGCCCCAAAGCAGGTGCTTATTTTTGAATTCCAGGCTTGGAGGCAAGTTTTAATTGTATAAAGACCAGGTGTACTGCCAAACAGAGCCTGAATGTTGGTTGACATTCCACATAGGGGCTAACAAATGGCAAATCTCAGCACTTATTTGGCTCCCCAAGAACATTTATCATGCTAGTGTTGCTCCCCAACTCGTTTTACTTCTGAATGTTGCTCACAGGTTCAAAAGGTTGGGGATCACTGCTCTATATAATACCCAAAGTAGAAAACAAGTAATGAGATTTTGTGTAGATTTATAAAAATGAACGATATCTGTAAAATATTTTATTAATTTCTAATGACAATTTCACAGTCAGAGTATTCTATAGTAATGCCTGTGTGTTGCTAAACAAGTCACATAAAAATTTGCCATAAAAGAATTTTTTATACCAATCAGAAACTTGCCACAAAACAATTAAGCACAAAGATTTTACTTAGACAAATGCCACAAATCATCTTTAAGGGTGCATAAATATTCATCATAATATTAGCAAAGCTTAAAGGAATTGTTCAGTATAAAAGTAAAAACTGGGTAAATAGATAGGCTGTGCAAATTAAAAAATGTTTTCAATATAGTTAGGCAAAAATGTAATGTATAAAGGCTGGAGTGACTGTAAGTCTAACATAATAGAACAGAACACTACTTCTTGCTTTTCAGCTCTCTTTTGTTTACACTGACTGGTTACCAGGCATTAACCAATCAGTGACTTGAGGGAGGGCCACATTGGTCATAACTGTTGCTTTTGAATCTGAGCTGAATGCTTAGGATCAATGGCAAACTCACTGAACAGTTATGTCCCATGTGGCCCCCCTTCAAGTCGCTGACTAACTCAGATTTAGAGAGCTGAAAAGCAGGATGTTATGTTGTATTCTGTTATGTTACACATCCAGTCACTCCAGCCTTTATACATTACATTTTTGCCTAACTATATTAGAATTATTTTTTATTTTGCACAGCCTGTCTATTTACCCAGTTTTTATTTTTACCCTGAACTGTTACCTACAAATTCAACATTAAATCAATTGCATTCATCAAATTACTATGTTCTATATACAGGTGAAGCCACTTTGGATTGTGCATTTGACACAGAAAAACTTAACTCATCTATCCCATTTATCCCACTTAGCACAGAATATTGTGTCACAGCATCCCATCCAATTAAAGAGTTCACCATTGAAAACAATGGTGTTTTGGTATGCTAATGAAAAGGTTAAATGCATTAAATGAGTTAAGATGACTTTAGATAACACAGTTTCTTCAATTAACCCTGAGTCACGAAACATTTAACTCACAAATCCCAGTGGCTGCATCTGTAATGTTGCTTATTTTAAGGGCAGGTTCACCAGTACTTGAAATCTATTTTTTTTTTCTCATCTTTCGTTACAGAATATGTCTTGACCTTTTAAATTCTGAATATTTATCATCTGTTGAATTTTCTGTAGCACAACCATGTTAATAAAAAAATTGCATAGGCTTTCCATAGAAAGCAATGGTAAAAACTTGAGAATTCTCAAGTAATTGGAATAATAGAAAAATTTCATTTCAACACACTGGTTTGAATGGATCTTGGTAAGTTTGAGCACTCTAATTTATGCTTCTAAAAAAATACTGGTAAGGAGATTCAAGAAAAATTGATAGAGACATGATGATAACATTATTCCATGATAAATTGTGCCTTTATTTGTATTAAACTTTCCTTTAAAATAAATTAAAAAAAGCATAGCAATGGGCAGACAAAAATCACTCATAAGCATTCATCCACTCGACTAAATAAAACAAGAATTGCTCTTTCCACAAGACAGTGTTCCTATAAATTATACTTTATTTATATAAAATTAATAGAATGTTCTACTGGTATACACTAACTGGTATCAACATATTTATGTAGCAATATTACAACCCCTTTTCGGGACACTGGGTAAAATATAAATACAAACAATGCAGCGATTTCAATGCAAATAGTAAAGACAGTTAAAACTGTGAAATTATATTGTGTACAGTGTCAAAACTATTTTTGAACAAGGGGTTGAATGTTGTAGAGAAATTCCATTTAACATTTCTTGAAGATGAGTACTTGCTTGTATAGATGTGTAGTAGGTTAAAGGTTTTGGTCGTTGTAATGTAAGTGGACCACAGATGGTTAATGCAAGGTCTGGCTGTGTTTCACACTTTAGGAGGGTGGGCTCTTTCCCTCTCCAAGTTAATGTTTCCATGATAGATCTGTTATTGGTAATGGGTCAGGTGTCCCTAGGCTTAAAAAAAAAAAAGTCATTTTAGGCTGAGGGAAGTTAGAAGAGCAGTCAGAGTCCCCAACAAGGAGAGCAGAAGGGTTAGTACCCTGGTGTACCACCTGCAAGCATAGGTCCTCAGAGGTAGGGATATCCACTGAAGACACCATGCCTGTTAGTGAGTACTACTGCTTGTTATAACTTCAAAGGAAGTAACTGTAAATACTGTGATGTGATTGTTTTCTTTAACATTTAAAGAAAACAACAACTGTAATTCAGCAAATAAACAGTTAATTATTATTTAAGAACTGCTGGCACCCAAAATAGAGAGATTTGTCTGTGCGTGATTTCAGAGTGGTTAACCCTTCCTCCTCATGTAAAGCATGTTTTACTGGGTGTTACATTGAGTTGTGACTCACCAGGTCCGTGCTTAAAGGGATCTGCTTTTCAAAACGTATCAGTTAATAGTGCTGTTCCAGAAGATTTCTGCATTGAAATCCATTCCTCAAAAGAGCAAACAGATTTTTTTTATATTTCATTTTGAAATCTGACATGGGGCTAGACATTTTGTCAATTTCCCAGCTGCCCCAAGTCATGTGACTTGTGCTCTGATAAACTTCAATCAGTCTTTACTGCTGTACTGCAAGTTCGAGTGAAATCACCCCCTCCCTTTCCCCCACCCAGCAGCCTAACAAAAGAACAATGGGAAGGTAAACAGATAACAGCTCCCTAACACAAGATAACAGCTGCCTGGTACACCTAAGAACAGCACTCACTAGTAAAACCCATGTCCCACTGCGTACTATTCAGTTACATTGAGAAAGAAAAACAACAGCCTGCCAGAAAGCAGTTCCCTCCTGAAGTGCTGGCACAAGTCACATGACTGGGGCAGCTGGGAAATTGACAAAATGGCTAGCCCCATGTCAGATTTCAAAACTGAATATAAAAAAATCTGTTTGCTCTTTTGAGAAATGGATTTCAGTGCAGAAGTCTATTGGAGCAACACTATTAACTGATGCATTAAAAAAAAAACACATTTTCCCATGACAGTTTCCCTTTAAGTGAAAGGCAGCATCCTTTGTCCACATGAACTGTCCTCTTGTGCTTGTGCAGAGATGTGCATGTTTTCATTCACATTAGAGGCCTTTGGTTAATTAATAACTTTGTGGTTAACTGGGTTCTCGGGACCAAAAACACCTCTGTGATTTTGTAGACCTACATCCATCTAACCAGGTTTTTCAGAATGACTAGTGCAAAAGACCCCTTGTTTTATAATATTTTCTTTGCCAAACATTCCCTCACTTTTATTTTCTGATAATATGTAAGCAGGGCCTGAACTAGGGGTAGGCAGAGTAGGCGGCCGCCTAGGGCGCAGTTATAGGGAAATAATGTTTTTTTTAATTTCTTTAAATTCGCCCCTGTCTCCAGCAGAAGTGTTCTGCTCTACTTCAGTCCCCACCTCCCTCTTACTTGCCTTTTGCCTGGCACAGATCTGGGGAAATATTTTTGCTGCTGCTCTGGCACAGGCTGGTGGCACAGGTACAGACTTGGGGGGCAATGGCTGATGGTACAAACTTGTGGCACAGTTACAGACTTAGGGGGCAATGCTGGTGGCACAGTTATAGACTTGGGGGCCAGTGGTTGGTGGCACAGGTACAGACTTGGAGGGCAATGGCTGGTGGCACAGGTACAGAATTGAGGGGGGCTATGGCTGGTGGGACAGGTACAGACTTGGGGCAACATTTTGGCTTGCTGGCACAGGTACAGATTGGGAGCAATATTTTGGGTGCTGCTGACACAGGTACTGATTAGGGGCAATTTTTGGGTGCTGCTGGCTGGCACACGTACAGTTTGATTCATTAATGTATTATAAGGTTTCTTTATTTAAGAAAAAGTGAATAGGTGGGAAATGGTCCTACAGAACGGGGGTGGGGGGGCGCTGATTGAACCCCTTGCCTAGGGTGCCAAACTACCTTGGCCCGGCCCTTTATGTAAGACCTTCAGGCAACCTTACTTTTTATTCCGTTTATATACTAAACCATGTCTAATAAGCAGGTCAGTATGCCAGAAGTAGGTTGCTTAGCATCTTTGCCACTTCTCTATAAGCTATTCTATAGAATGGAGCAGGACTATTTTATGAGAATATCACCAAAAAAAGGTAGCTTAAATCAGACATATTCTGAAATGAATAAAGATTTTTTAAACATAATACTTTAATATTTATTTAGAGTTTTTCCTACTTGTGCAGAGCCTCACTCAACTACAAATGTATAAATCAAAAAATATCATGCTGGTTAGAAAGTTGTAGATCATATTTGATAAATACTATAAATCTAAGGGTAGCGGTGTTGGTTTGCATTTTAATTCCTTTGCAGCAGGAAGGATTTTGGCTTCCTACAGTATATTTATTTGTCAGAATTACTGACAGTGAGAATGGACTTTCTGTGTGAATATCAGTTTAGAGAAGTGCAGGTTATGAATGATTAGGATGAGTCAGCAAGTAAGGAAATTAGATGATTTTCGTCAGTTTACTATCCTGTGGGTTTGTAGAATGTTCTTTATAGGAGATAAAATGATGAAAAATGATTATGGTAAGTTTTGGCAAATGTTGTTCACTTTTTATCTATAAAATATTTTTTGTAGCACTGCCAGGTATGATTCCACGTAACAAACAGAAGTTTTCTATATAATGAGATTAGAAATATCATAATAAATAACCATCCCTTTGTGTAAAATGGTTCAAAGGTATTGTTCAATTTGTCTTGGTGAAGTCAAGGTGCAATACAATGCTCTTTTGGTGGAGTATACCTTTGTGCTAGTTGCTTAAAGGAAAAATATTCCCCCGAAAATGAATACTTGAGCATCAGGTGTGGAAGCATCTTTGGCTAGTGTGACCTAACTTTATAGTTTGTTTGGTATGTTTGTGTGCACCGTTAAATCATAGGATCCCAGGAGGCTGTCCTTATGTTTTAAAATGGCAATTTTCTATTTATGATGACCCAGTGGCACATACTACTAAAAATTTATATTATTATTAAAATTGTTTATTTACATGTGAAACATTATGAAGGCTATTAACATCTTAAAATGGTTCAAGGGACCTCTGCCATTGACTTCTACATGACTTTGACAGGTTTTAGATGGTTTACTTTTGAGTTTTTTTCCCTCTTAACAGTAATAATAATACCCTCGAAAACTTTTTAGTGGAAAACGCAACTTGACCTTTGATAAACCGGTCCCTAAGTGTTATGATTATCCCCTATGTGCAATTTTATATTAAGTCTGCCTGTGTATTTCTACCCTTGAAGATATTGTGGTCTATATTGGTATAAAAGTGAGAATTTCAGTTCCCTGTCAATGCTGCACAGCTGATTCTGACTGCTGTAGAGCACTTAGTCACAGCAAATTATCAGAGTGGCCTTCCAGCTTCTCATACTCTTCACTTAATTAAAAAGACGTGCCCTCTTGAAACAAGAGTGATGTATGAGATTTACTAAAGGCTGAGCTGGGTGTTCACTTGTAGTCTGGGCAGTACAGTAAAACAAAGAAATAAATAGCATTTTTATGTAAGGTTACATTAGAAAACAGTACTCCATTCTCTTCTATATTTCATTATTAACAACATACAGGCAGGTTTAGAAAGCTTACATGGTCTTAAAAAAATCAATATATACATTTCCTCTGTAAACAAAATTACCCCTTAAGAATCATCCCTAAAGATTGTGAAGCACAGCTGAACTGAAAGGGTTAAAACACTTCCACAAATGCATAATTGACCTGTTGATCTGTTGTCAGGTCATGTAATGATGTTGTTTTTATATTATCATATTATATCATATATATCATCATTATTATACTACTACTAATAATAAAAACTAGTATTATCATTTTAATACTGATGTATTAAAGATTGTCACTTTAAAGCACAAGTAAGCCTTTTTATTTTAAAATCCTAATTCAAAGGAGAAATGAGGGTTAGTATAATATTTTTATTTACAGTATTGTTTATATTTAGTAAATACATTTTAATGTTGGTGTATAGTCACGTTAAAGGATAAGTAAGCTTTTTTATTTTAAAATCCTGATTCAAAGGAGATGGAGGCTCAGAATAATAAAGGGGGCAGAGCTGCATGGTACATAAGTAAGTTACTGATTTCAGCTACAGGTTTCAGCTTCTTTCTTAGAAAAGACATCACACAATGTACAGTAGCAAGAGAGGTATTTCATTTTGGGTCTGTTTCGAGGTTTTTAGGTTATTTTAAAGTAAAAGGCTTTCTGTATTTTTGTTTTTGCATGTTTAACTTTTTAATACTTTAGAAGGAAAACATATTCTCCTGGGTGTTAATGTGAGACATACAGTATCTTAAGGATCCAACTTTTTCTTACCATTTTATGCTGCTTACTGAGAGTCCCTATCCTTATTTTCAGCTTTGAGCTGTAACAGACATTTTTCTCCTTTACCAAATGCTAATTTGCTTACCAGTATTCTAATTACCCCATCAGTATGGCTTCAGACAGCTAAAGTTATTAACGGCAAGTTACCATAGTCTATAGTTTTTGCTCAGGAATGTTGATTTAAAAAAAAATAAAAACAATCAAAAATTGAGAAATGTTCAACTGACGAAAAGGCTCAGTATCATAGACTTTTTTTCTTCACCATTTTTTCCTTCTTTGAATTTTGTTATATTTTTCTTCATTGTGCCCTTTGGGGACACATTATTGTTTCCGTGTATGGTATTTTTGAATTGGTACCTCCGAGCAGAAGTTGCCACAGTAGTTACCTCAACCAAGATATTCTCCATTGATGTCTGTTTTTATTTACCATCAGTTGTCTCTCTTCTAATAAGACGTTAAGTGTATCCACTGCCGGGAGACTAGTTTCTCTTGTAGTGGTGGGGAGGAGAGCAGAGCTAAGCAAAGACAGAATTTTGTTATAAGTGATTCAATTATTAGGAAAGTGGATAGGGTAATTGTCAACTAGATCACTAGTACTGTACAGTTTGCTGTCTTTCTGCTGCCAGGGTTCGGCATGTGGTTGACAAATTATTGAGTGGGGCTGGGCATGACTCAACTTAATAGATATTGGTACTAATGACAAACTAAATGGTAGATGAAGGACCTTAAATAATGAGTTTAGCGATTTAGGCTCAAAAGATTAAGGGAAGGTCTTCCAATGTAATTTTTCTGAAACAGTGGGAGTTAAAGGGAGTTGAATTGGTGTAGGGAGGAAGGATTTGGGTTCCTAGAACACTGGACTGATTTTTCCTTGGGGTAGAATCTATAATGTCATGACAGTTGCACCTCAATTGAAGTGGGTCAGCTGTTCTAGGGGAAAGAATGGCTGGTTGGAGGAGTGTTTAAACTAAGTGGGGGTGGGTGAGCCAGAGTATAACAGGGAAGCTAGTGTAGACTGGACAGTGGGATTATTAAAGGGTCATGGGGGAGGAGTGAGGGCATCATACAGTTTACCAGCTACTTGAGATTCTTCTGTTACAAGAAAAACAGACTAATAGTAACTTTAAAATTAATTCACCATTAAATAATGTAAATAGAGGGATAATTAGTAACCTCTGCTGCATGCTGGAAAATGCACATAGTTTGTCAGGTAAAATGAGAGAGCTAGAGTTCATTGCATGCTCTAATAACTATGATATAATTGGTATCACTGAGACCTGGTGGCCTATCAATTTAAAGGGCTACACCCTTTAGAGGCATTTAAAAAGGTAGAGGAGTTAGTTTGTCTTTATGTAAAACCTGAGTTAAAGCCGTGCTCTAAATAAATAACTATGGATGGCACTGGAGAGGGTGTGTCATCCCTTTGGGTTGAGATTTTGACTGGGCAGAAAATCTACAAAGAAAATTATCACTGGTGTATACTACAAACCACCTCAACTAAGTGACAAGATTGATGCCCAACTACTATTATAAATGAAGGCTGTTTCACAACTAGGTCAGGTTATTATTATGGGTGACTTTGACTAGGGTAGTGGGGGCTGCCAAGTCGGAAAAAATCTAATGGGTCTGGAAATATGCCTAAAGACAATTTTTTATTTCAGCTAGTTCCAGAACTTAATATAAGTGACTCTTTTTTGAACCTGGTAATAACTAATAAAACTAAACTTGTCTCTAGCATTTGCTTGGTTGAGCATTTAGGGAATAGTGATCATAACATGGTTTCATTTGACAGTATGTTGCAGAAACAACTCAATAAGGGAGTAACTAAAACACGTAATTTTAGATGTGCAAACTTTGCCAGTATTACGGCACCGCTACAACATATTAACTGAAAAAGGCTTTTCACAGGGTTAAACACAGAAGAAAAATGGAATGTCTTTAAAATGCTGCTTGATAAATATACAGTACATGTCAGTATATTCCCGTTTAAGCAAGGAATATTGTCACAAAGCAAAAGCTTGGTGGAATGACAGAATTGTTGGTGTTGAGGTTGGTAAGAAAACACATGCATTTAAGGCTTTCAAGTTAGCCTGGACAGCTGAAACATTTGTCAGGTAAAAGGAGGCTAACAAATCATGCAAAAAAGATGTCAGACAAGCTAAAATCGATATGGAAAAGGGCATTGCAGCAAGGAGTAAAATGAACCCAAAATTATTTTTTAATTATGTAATTAGCAACAAAAATTAAACTGGGTTGGACCATTATTGTCGGGCGGGCCATTTGATTTATGAGAACAGAGATAAAGCAGATATTCTGAACTATTTATCTGTCTACACAAATGAGGAACCAAGTAATGACGGTTTCCTTCTAAATAGGCCCGATTCTATTAGTTCAACAAATTATGCATGGTTCACGCAAGTGAAAATTTAAAAGAGACTAGAACATGTAAAGATAAATAAAGGACCAGATGGCATTCCCAGGGCACTAAACAAGTTTAGCTCTGTGATTGCCAAACATTTTGTAATTAGTATTAAAGGAACAGTAACTCAAAAAAATTCAATAGTGATGGGTTAAATTTGCAATACGCAAAACGTCTGTGACAAATCACCGGTGTAACAAAATGAAACGTGCGCGGTGTTTTGTGAATTTTTTGGCAAGTGAAATGGCACAAATCCGCTCATTACTAAAATTGAGGTGTTTTAAAGTAATGAAAATATAATGTACTGTTGCTCTGAAATGGTAAAACTGGGTGCTTGCTTCAGAAAGACTACTATAGTTTATATAAGCAAGCTGCTGTTTAGCCATGGGGCAGCCATTCAAAGCTGAAAAAGGTGAAAAGGCACAGAAATAAAGTATATACTGTATATATGTGTGTTTCTATAGCGGACAAACCATTTTTACCATCAGATGTCATTAGTATATTATATTATCATACTTTAAAATGCATTCATTATTTGGTGTTGCTATTCCTTTAAAGGACAAAGAAAGGCAAAAAATTAAATAAAATTTTTACTTTCTTTAATGAAAAAGAAATCTATCTCGGATATACTTCAATTAAAAAATGTGTACCGTTTTAATAAGAAACCTGACTGTGCACAGTGAAATTCGCCCTTCATTTACTGCTTTGGATAGGAATTGTCAGACAGTCCCTAACTGCTGTGCAGGGAAACAATCATACGTATCAGAACTTCAGCAGCTTTGTTTCCCTGTAGAGCAGTCACCAACTATGTAGAGATTTGTATTGGATTTTATTTTTGCCTTTACATCCCCTTTTACGTTTCCAACTCCAGCTGCAGGGACAGAGATCATGGAGCCAGATTTAAACAGATAAACTGGGATTTTATTTAGAGGATTATTTTGCTGCAGCCATTGGTTCTGCATTGTTGGAGAAAGTTTGTATTAAACAATACAAAAACTATAAAATCCACATTAAATTACATGACAACACAGGACCCAGTACAGTCTGTATATTCTGATTATAAATCAGTCTTGCTGTATCGGCTGCTAGCAGATATTATTTGACTTGTGCTGTTTTGATAATTTATGATGATCCCTAAGCAGCCCAGGACTTACTGAGCAAATGCACAGCCTTGGTCTTGCAAAGATGTTTAACAAAGTTACAAGATGACAGCCCCCTGTGGCCAACTTTGAAAGCATAAATTATTTGTTTGATTAGGCTTTGTGATGCAGTAAGTTCATGTTCAGTATACAAAATACAGCATTTTAGACTTTTCTTGTCCTTTAAGGGATAAAATAAGTGACTTTATTGCAATTCATAATACTATGAGTTTGTGCCAGTATGTTTTTATGCTTGAGCTGGTCCCCTTTAACTAAACTAGTGTTGTGGTATATTAAAAATTATCTTTCATCTCACTGGACAATCGATCTGGAAACCTTGGTGTATCATGTGGTGATGATGCGCAATCCCCAGGAAATAACGTCACAGCCAGTCGTTCTCAGCTAGGGTCCAGTATTCTGCCTGCTTTACAATGGCAAGTGGTTTATTTATATAGACAAAGACAAAGGGTGGTATCCAATCAAAGAGCATGTTATGCTATGAACTAATTGGTCGAGCCTGTACACAGGTACATGTCTATAGCTGGGGCAGGGGAAGGTAGGAACAAAAGACATCAGAACAAAAGGGCACTTCCCCCGGTAGTCACAGAGCAACCTTAGCATGGCTTGTACTGATAACTAAGTCTGCTGATTTGTGTATAAATACACCTTTACTCAATGGTCTGTATTCCTCAATTCCAACCGGCGCCACACCCGGCATGCTGCAGTCATGCCTGGTGTACACAAATCGGATGGGATTTGGAATGATAGGGCGACCGTGCAAAGGTCGGTCACAAAGATGCTTATCCCACATCGGTGGTGACCATATGGTGAAATATGATTTCATAAAAATTTCCACATCACTAGTTAAAGGGGACCCGTCACCCGAAGAAATTATTCCAAATCCTAGTTTATCATGTTAGTCAAGCAAAATAAATTAATTACACTATATAAATGATCTGAATCTTGTTTCCTTCGTTCTGGGAATTCATATTTATTGCAAGCAGGCAGGTGCCATTTTGTGGACAATGTTATTAAGGCAAGCTTGGCATCATCTCAAAATCATGTTTGTGCACCAGAATGGGGAACCTGATGTCCATCCCCATGCACTGGTTATACAATTAAATGATAAAAAGAGAGGGGGCATGTGAGGAGTGCAATGATATCTAGAAAATGCAGAATGGAAAGTGAAAGCAAATGCCTGCCCCATCTCTATGCCTAAGGCATAGAGGAGCGGCAACCAATATTTGATTGACAGCTGCAATTTGTAACAGTTTACAACAGCTATGAATGCTTAAATTAAAAAAAAAATGGATTTCATGTTTAATTTGAAAAGGACGTTTAATATACAGTTTTTTATGTCAGGGTGACAGGTCCACTTTAAGGGGATTGAAGATTTAAACTATGAGGGTATATTGTCAAGGTTGGGGTTGTTTTCTCTGGAGAAAAGATGCTTATGAGGGGAGATGATTACTCTTTATTGGTTCATTAGAGGGCATTATAGACCGCTAGCGGGAGATCTATTTTTCCATTTTAAAATTCTGTTAAAACCTTAAGGAGGGGCTTGAATGATTTCTTGGACAAGCGTAATATCCAAGGCTTTAGTGATACTTAAATTAATTTCATTATATGGTTTAAAGAATTAATATAGATATTGTTATATATATAGTTTCAGCACGTGTGTTCCCTGGGATTCTTTTGCAGGGGTTGAACTACTGTAGATGAAGTTTGGTCTTTTTTCAACCCAACTTAACTATGTACCTATGCTTGTTTAATCGAAGTCAACCATGTGATTTTGGTTTGTAGGTAATAGCCCTAACACCTAATTCCCCACTGTAGTGCTATACAATGTGGATTTCTCCATTGAGGGCCAAGTTACATATGTTCTGCAACATTGGGCAGGGGTGAACCTAGAACATTCTAGTAGGTGAGCTGATGGTAGATCACAGGTAACACTTGTGCCTCTTATAGAACTAGGCTGCACCCCAAAGTGTCACATTGATGTCATGGTGCCAAACAACATTGCAAATTTAAGCTTTATTGCCAGCAATAGAAAGTTCAGCTCAGTATTCCCCATAACAAGACAGTATCACTTCAGTTTTCAGGTGGATTTGTACTCCAGGCTATTCTTCAGTAGATTCTTCAGTAGGAAGTTTCCTCAGTTGGCAGTTTCTTCTTTCGGCTATAACCAGTCTCCCTTTAATTATGAAAGGAGAACACATTTGTTGTCACTTCACTGCAGTCACTGAACCAAAGTAACACAACATTATTTATGCGACTTCATGCAACTTCTAGAAATGACTATTAATTCATTAGCAGTTCCCCAGTTTAATACTTTATACTTAGTATGCTTTTACATGAACAATTTTAAAATTAAAAAATATGAAATCCATCAAATCAATGAAAAAATATAAAATCATATAATGATGTACTGTGTATAAGACAACAGCAATTTATAGTTTTCTGAACAAACTGTATATTTTTGATTCAGCTTGAAAGGTTCTAAAGGGGTTAATTAAAAGAGCAAGTGCGGAGCAAAATGCAACATGAGTCACTGTGTTTTTTAGCCACTATACAGTGCTTTGTCCCATAATTCCAGAATAATTGCAGCTATGAGGGGTAGTTGATGGCACTCCTACTTGTCTCTTATCTGGGGCCTGGCACTTCCAGCTAGTGGCACATTTTGGTGAGGTAAAACTGGAGCATACTGATCCTGATTTTACATTTTGTGCCACTTCCTGTTGTCCTGGGTTTTTTGCAGAATATTGATTTGATTTGATTGCTGTTCTTCGCTTGCTGGATTTTTCTTTCTGCATCTGACTTCCCATATCTCAGACCAGGCACCACAGTCACTTATCTCTGCACTCTCTTTACTTTTTACAGTTACTTATCTTTGTAGCTTAATTTACCAATAGATTGTTGGGTCAAATGGCACTTCACTTTTTAATTTTTGGGCCTAGAATTTGCTCCAGCCTGTAGGTATCTATCTCCCTCTGGTCTCTTTTTGTTGTTTGTTTTCTTAACAGCATTCTGATTACCTTGTGGTTCAACCTTGTGTTTATTGCTTGCCATAGTGCTGCTTTTTAACTTGTGCTTGTGTTTGAATGATGTGGCCATGGGGCCAGCCTTTGATTTGAAATAGGACAATATAATATATGCTTACATAGCAAATAACAGAAATCTCTGAAGGTACAAATGTTTTAGCACGTTAACAAGAGAGATAAATATACAGTATGGCCCATATTCACTAAAACGCGAAGCGTCTAACACTAGCGCTAATTCTCCAGCGTGACGTCATTTCGGAAATTCACTAACACCGACTCTGGCGAATTTTCGCTAGTGAAGTAGATAGACTTGCGCGAAGTTGCGCACTGACGAAGGATTGTAATTATGCAAATATGGAAATTATTAAACAGTTTTGGAAATGAAAAAAGTCTGAAGGAAAAATGTGTCATGCAATAATTAGAAGATTTTGTTGTATTTGGGCAAACATCTAAAAAAAATTAGCTTTAAAATATGTACAAGTTTAATTTTTCATGATGTTTTAAAGTTTTTCCCTGTATACGAAATTTTCAGGAAAATGTATTGATAAATAAGGGGAAATAACCCCTGCAAATGTAGTTGGAGTACATTTCAGAAAATAATGAGAACAACCCCCTTATTACACTTTTTTGAAACTTTTTACAAAAAAACGGAACAAGCAGTTTTCCTTGTAATCAAGTTTTAATGGGTTTGAGGTTTTTGAAATCAAGGTTTTTTCTTAAATAGGCTAGTGATCATGAAAATATTAACACTCAATTGCAATAGAACTTGATTGAAATTTCTTACAAAGCTCTGAATGCTATTCATGGCTTATTACAGAGCGATACAAACCTATCTAACATAAAATGGAACATTTTATAGGTGCTGGTTGAAAATATATTTTACTTTATGGTGTTACTGGTCTTTTAAATACAAATTCAATTTGTTATCTGCTATACAAATGTGGCCTCTAAAGCCCCAGTGGTGCAAGGCTTATCTATATAAACTGTATTACAGCTGCTAAATGTAAAGACATTTTCACTAGTAACAGTAACAATACATTACTTTTAAATGCATCAAAACCACTTTCTTTTTAAGAGCTACATGCACTTTAATTTATAGCACTTTAGCTAAGGAATGGGTGTGTAGTTAACAGAGCTATAAGTACTGATGGGCAAGCAAGGACTTTAAAAGTCTGACAAGTTGTCGAATAAATGCATTTATGGCACAGTAAAGGTGAAGCTTGACTAGATATCATTTATATATCTTGTATTTTATTTGTGAATCTGTCAAGGAGTTGGCACACTGTCAAGCAAAATTACAGTCATTGTTTCTTGTGAACATATGGTAAACCAGTTTCTACCAGTCACGTTAGATCACAGTAATATTTTCATATTTTGAAAGCACTACTACAGAGGCAGTGATCGTCATGTATAGATTTGTTTAAGATGTAATGAGTTTAATATTGGCGATTTCCTGTTTTATTTATTTATTCTTTGTTCAAGTAGTGCTTTTACGTAATACATCATTAATAATAATAATAATAATACTAAATACACAATTTTATATTAGAAATTACTTCCCTTTTCCTTGTAATAAAAAGGAGCTTTTATTTGGTAACTAAGTTGCATGAATTCATATTGGTAGCACAAAGATTCTATTGATTTTATTCAATGTTTAAATTATATTGACCAGATTGTGGATAGATGCATAGAGGCAGTGATTTTTATTACTATAATAACTGCTGATAAAAGTGAACTTTGTAGTAAAATCCTTAAAAAGCCAAACTTCAATGAAAACAATGCTGGACATCCACTCTCATAAACTTCAATTCCAATAGAATGTATTCAGAATTTGATATTACCTTTTTTTTTTTTTTTTTTTTTAAATATTCCCTACATGATGTTCACGTTGTAATTGTTATTAACGTTTTTCCCTTTAACAAATTGCTCTTGAAGTTCTCTTTAAAGGGGTTGTTCACTTTTAAATTAACTGATAGGGGCTGATTTATCAAGGGTCTCCTGAATTCAAAAAGACCAAACGAAATTAAGCTAAAGTTTTTTTATGGTCGAATAGGTCTGTATTCGAATTGATCAATCCGAACTTTAGTGCATTCGATCAAATTCAATTCAAAGTTTTTTTCAAAAAGACAGTACAAATAATTTCAAAATTCGAATTTTCTAACTTTTTGCACATTCAGATCGAAATTTAAAGTACACAAAAATAACTCGAAATTCAAATTTTTTTCATTTGAATTTTCACTTCGACCTTGATAAAGCTGCCCCATAGTGTGATGTAGAGAGTGATCTTATTTGCAATTGTTTTTCAAGTTTTATTTGTGGTTTTTGAGTTATTTAGCTTTTTATTCAGCAGCTCTGTTTGCAATTTCAGGTTGCTAGGGTCCACTTTACCCTTGTTCCAATGCATTGATTTGATTAAAAGACTAGAATATGAATAGGAGAGTAGTGATGGGCGAATTTATTCGCCAGGGGCGAATTCGCAGCGAATTCCCGCGATTCGCCGCTGGCGAATAAATTCCTGAAACTGCCAAAAAAATTCGCCCAAAAAAATTTGCTGCGCAAAAACGAGTCGCGCGTCGTTTTTGACGCGACGCACCGAAAACGACGGCCGTTTCGCCCATCACTATAGGAGAGACCTGGATAGAAAAATAAGTGATAAAAAAATATATTTGTAGTCTCACAGCATTTGTTTTTTCGATGGGGTCAGTAATCCCAGTTTGAAAGCTGGAAAGAGTCAGAAGTAGGGGATACTTAATAAACTATAAAAAAAAACAAGGCCAATTGAAAAGTTGAGCCATTTTATAACATACTAAATGTTAACTTAAAGGTGAATCACCCCTTTAAAGATACACTGAGTAGATTTTCCTGAATTATATTAAGTCTATCTCCTATATTCTCCATTTTATCCAAATAATTAAGATTTTAAAAAAAGATTTCCTTTTATCTGTAATAATAGAAAAGTACCTTGTACTTGATCCAAACTGAGATATAATAAATCTTTATTGGAACAAATCCAGCCTATTGAGTTTATTTAGGGGGTTATTTGTTAAAGCAAATTTTTATCTGGTTGGGCTTTTAAAGGACAAGGAAAGTTAAACTAAAGTTAAAGAAGTAGCTAGAAATGTTGTACATTATGTTTCTGGCTTCTGTAACAGCCTCAGGCAAACACAGCCCTTTAGCAGTAAAAATCTGTGTCTCCAAAATGCCCCAGTAGCTCCCCATCTTCTTTTCTGCTGATTCACTGAATCACATGCTCTGTGCTGTTGTCACTTACTGAGCTTAGGGACCCACTCACAATATACAGTACACATAGAATAGAAATGGCACAATATAAGCTGATTAGTCATTAATATAGATAATTGCTACATGGCAGCACATAAACCACTGAAACTAGCATCAGAATTTAATAATGAGCCTTGTAGCATCAGCTTACATTACACACCAACCTAATTTTCTGCTTGATAATTTGCAACAAGCCCCTAAGATTAGCTTCTCAACATCTGCTCAGAGACCACTGAGCATGTGAGTGTCACAGACACTTTCCAAGATGGTGACCCCCTGTGACAAGTTTGAAGTCCTGGATCATTGCTGCTATTGACAAGCTGAAATTTAAGCTGGCGCAATAAGTTCAATATGTAAAACATGGCAGTGTTAGCCATATTCATTTTTAGGGTTTAGTTCTCCTTTAAAGAGGAAAACTCGAATTTTAAGAGGAATTTCAAAATTTGTCAAGATTCCTTATACCCCAAAGCTGCTAAAAGTCTGAATCAGAAAATACTTCATGTGAAACCTGTCAAAGTCATGTAAAAGTCAGTGAATGATATCACTTCTCCAATTTGAATATATCGTGGTCTTTGCTGCGTTTTGTATGATAATCTGATAATTTTAAAAAATCAAGCGATTCAGACAAATCCGATAAAATGTGTACGATTCGAGTTTTTGCTCGATTTTGTCAAGATGTTAATTTTGTTCCATGGGATTGAAGTGGGGGGCAGAACCAAAAGTACTATTTCTGTCCTAAAAAACACAATTAGTTTTGCTGCTTCACCAAAGCCTCAACATTTCCTACCGTTTTGTGCTAAATTGCACATGAAATACAAAAACATATATCAACCAGTTTATAGATTTGCTCTAAGTTACCTCTTTTAAATTCTGGGAGCATTTGAAATAGATAAATAAAAGTATGTGACACCATATTTATAATGTAAAGTTTTGTCTTTGATACTGATAAATGATAAAGCATTTGTAATAATTTTTTTCTGTTTAAATGTATTTCACATTTCTGCTATTATAAATAGAATGCTCACAAGACAGAGGAGCACATTTTTTATTGGGAGCACTGACATATAATTGATTTATCTGTATATGTCCTCCCTCCGGACAACTGTGCAATCAATACATTTCTTGTTAGTGTAAGCAGCGGAATCTGGATTGCTGCATGACGAATGCAGTTTTACTTCTAACTTTAAATTTTTAATTTTCATCAATACAGCATTTTTACTAATGACTGTACATGCAAATTGAGAATAGTGATTAATGTCTTCTGCATGTGTGTCTCTCAGTTAACGTTTTCTCCATTTCCTGTTAAATGGGAAATAACTAGAACACATGACTGGGAAAAGGGAAGGTTTTCTTAAAGTCAAATTTCATCATTCTAGGAACAAAACTATGGCCCTTCGCAGAAAATTAATGGATTAAAAATAGGTTGGGGGCCTTCATTTTATTGTTATTATTAATAATAATAATAACATTTATAGAGCACCAACATATGTCGCAGCTCTGTAAAGTAAATGTGTTTATACAGCTAAATCGCATGAAATACATATGTAGAACAAATGAAGTTACATACATCACAACCAATACAGGTACAAAAGGTGAGGATGGCCCTGTGGAAAAGGCTTACAATCTAAAGGCAAGGAAATAAAACACAAGGTGTGGGAGTGGGCAAGATCAGAATTAAGTGGTTGAGAGATGTGGTACTGCATGTGGCATTGCATTTGGTATTTGCGCAGAGTACGGGTAGGCTTCTCTAAATAATTAAGTTTTAAAAGATTTCTTGAAAGGTTGGGAGAAAGTTGGACAGACTGTGGAAGAGAATCCCAGAGAAGGGGTGCAGCCCTCGCAAAGTCTTAAATGCGAGCATGTGAGGAGGTAATGAGAGAAGAGTTGAGTATCAGATACTAGAGGAGCATAGTAAGCGGTTGGGTGAGTATATAGAGATGTGTTCAGAGATGTAGGGAAGGGCAGAGTTATGAAGTGCTTTGAATGTCAGGGTCATTCATTTGAATTTTATTCTGGAAGGCAGTGTAGGGATTGGCAGAGTGGCATGGCAGAGTAGGAGCGGTGCTGAGGTGTATAAGCCTGGTGGCAGTGTTCATTATAGACTGGAGAGGTGGCAGGGAAGGCCAATTAATAGATAGTTACAGTACTCTAGACGTGATATGATGAGAGCATATGACAGCATCTTGGGTGATATCACCTTTCTACTTAATTTCATTAAACCAGCCTAGACCATAGATGCCCTTTGTAAACTGTTGAAGCACCGGGAAAAATAAAGGCTTTCTAACACAATACAGGATTCCAGTATCAAAATGATAATGTTCCACATATTTCCACCTATGGTGATAATGTGCTATGACAAGGCAGGATTATGATGCAGCTCTCGACAATTGGCTGATTTCCTAATTGGAAAAAGGCAGCTTTCACTCAGACAGCCCTTCTAAAATCAGTGGTTGTCCAAGTGAAAGCTAGATAGGTGGCAAACCTAGTACTACATTCCAGTAAACCATAGGAACTGTTCTTCAATGCTGCTTGACATGTTCAAATATGGGTATTTTGGGAACTATAAAATTTCTGGGTTCATAGTCCTCAAAAAATTACAAAATGAAATACAAGGTATTATTGTTTTTAAAAGATTGCTAGGGGGTATCTATTCACAATTGTGTTCTGAATGCAGTTTTTGGCTACTAGCTGTGCAAGAAGATGGGTTATTACTAAGCCATAAGCCAGTACACATGATGTCCTAACTGGCTAATAGTATGATGCAGTTTTAGAGCCTAATTCCAACCACAATAAGCTCCTGGACAACCCTCAAGGCAGTCTTCTGCATGGCCTTTATTATCACTCAGCATATATGTTTTTTTAATTTTACTAACAAAATACATGGGAAGAAGGAAAGGTTAAATTGTAAACATTTTCAGAAATATTTGCTGTGTAAAAGTGGAATAATTAAGCAGTTCATGTTTTGTTCATGGATCCTGTGCCTTCTCACTGTGTAACACATTCCTTGCAAATGTATTTAAGTATCTTAAGTACTTAGGCATTATCCCAGTGAAGAAGAACTGTAAAATAACAATAAATAATGTAGCAAAAGATATTCTGTCCATTGTGACCTAGTCTAGCATTTTAATCTAATCGTCTTCCCTGTAACAAGCTTTCCCTTTTTCCATCCAACTTTTTCAAAGCACTGTTATACTGTAGTACGCACTATAAAGTTAAATTTCCATGAAGATTGGAACAGCTGCACCAGTTTTTGCTATTTTATTTATAGAGCAGGTTCCACACCTTTGCTATATGGGGTCTTTTTTTTTTTAGCAAAGATACAAAATCAAGCTACGCCACCACAACTTTTAGGGGCACATTTTATTAGTTGTGGTTTTTTAATTATTTGACTTTTTATTCAGCAGCTCTACAGTCTGCAGTTTCAACAATCTGCTTACTAGGGTCCATATTAACCTAGCAACTATGCACTGGTTTGAACAATAGACTCGAATATGAAAAGGATAGGGCCTGAATAGAAAGATGAGTAATACAAAGTAGCAATAACACAATTTGTTTGGCTGCCGGGGCCCTCCATTTGAAAGCTGGAAAGCATCAGAAGAAGAATGCAAGTAATTCAATACAAAAATAAAATATGAAGACCAGTTGAAAGTCACTAAGAATTGGTCAAATACTAAAAGTCAAATTAAAGGTGAACCACCTCTTTAAGCAATTGTTATAAAAACCTGAAGACGGATTCAGAATATTAATGGAGCTTTTATGTTGTTGTTAATCATGTTGCTTGTTGTCATCTATTAGTCATTAGTCACTGAGAGAGTAATATAACTTGATACGATTCACCACACTTTACTCCTGTTTGGAAATTCGCAAAGCAATATTTTTCAATGCAAATTTCTATATATTAACTTGAGGTCATAAAATAAGTGAAGACCAATCAAGTCACTGCAGATTCACTAAATGGCCACCAGAAATCCCATCCGCAAGGACATCGCCAATTCACTGACAGATGCTAGCATTCATTTGCACTCTATCGCCAGGCCACTTTTCGCTCTGGCGAACAGTCGTTACTCTGCAAATTAAGCTTAAGATCACTAGCGACTTTTTGCTAGGCATGAAATGTTAGCAAATCTTTGCTATGAAATGCTCACACTGAAAAAATATCGCTAGCAAAAAGACACCAACATTCAGCACCTAGGATGCAACTTCGTATTTTAGTGAATTAGCGTAGTGGTAACGAATTTTCGCCTTGCGAAGTGGTGCGAAGTATGGACGATGGCGACAATTCGCTCTTTAGTGAATCTGCCCCAATGTGTCATATTGGCTTCCTAACAAAAGTTACAAGGGCAATTCACATTTTTTTGTCTATATTTTTTTTAATTGTTTCAAAATATAAGGGCAACTCACAGTAATGGGGAATATTTACGAAAACTCAACCTAACTCCCATCCTTGAATTTAACTACTTTATCAAAAAATCAGCTCGAAAAATTTGGTGTGAAAAAACATTTTAACAATGAGTCAATTCGGATTGTGTGACTTTTTTCAAATTGACAGTCTGAAAACATTATCGATTCGAATTTATTGGACCAAAACCAGTGCAGATCACAATGTCATGAAACATATTCAGGGACATCTGCCATTGACTTCTACATCACCTTGACAGGTTTAAGCTGGAATTATTTTCAGATTCCAATTTTTAGAAGTTTTGGGATATAATAAATCTCAAAAAATGTGTGATTTGTTTTCTTCTAAAAAATTGTTTTCCCCTTTAAGAACTTGACCAGAAAAATTTGAGGTTTAATTAATGTCAAGTGATGTTATGGTTTGCATTTGGTCTGCTTTTTGTTTTTTTTTAATTCCTTTATTAAATTAGTAGTTACTTTATTCTATTATTCTCCAGGAATTCAATCAGGCATTTGTTTGCCGAGGTAATATAATAATTGAAGACCAGTGAAATCACTGTGTCATATTGGCTTCCTAGGAAAAGCTGAAAGTATAATTGTAACAATTGGAAATATAATAGAAGTGTAATATAATAAAAGGTACAAAGTTTGCTGTTGGTCTAGTCACCTATAGTAACCAAGAAACCAATCATCAGGTGGTCTTTACTAAACAGATATCCAATTGATTGCTATGGGTAGGAAAACTATATTAGCTTTATAATATAATATTAGTAAAAATAAAATTATAAAGTCAGGATTCATTATTCGACAATCAGATAGCATAACAAATTTCAAAAAGAGATGGTAGAGAGTCAATGGTGACCATATATTGTTCTCTTTTACATTGGCTTGCAGGTCTCACATTGGCTTGCAGGTCTCGAGGGTTAATGTCTTGCCCCAACTGATAAATTGTGTTCATAAAATCCCATCACCAGGATAAAGTAGAGTGATAAATGAGAGTTTTTCATTGTGATGCTTTTCCTACTTCAGTGCAATCTAGGTTGTTAATGCTTGATTCATACAACTGTCAAGCAGAGCAATTTATACAGAGAATGGCAACAGAAGGAATGCTGTGTTTGTAGAAAGCTGCAACACATTGATAGCTTGAGCAAATAGTCAGGGTTCCAATTTAAAAATGCATGGAAAGTAAAACAGAAGCGGATGTGCAAGACAATTAGCTAATGCACAAAAAATATTATAATATGTCTTACTTAATGCAAATACATTACGAGGCAAAATGTGTGTACTTTGCAGGATTAAATGAATATTCTTTGCCAAGAGAGACTTTGTTTCTGGAAACCTGAAATTCCTTGTTATCTTTATAATTTTTTTACAATTTACTTAATCTGCTTCCAATAATCAGATTGTTTAAAATGATGTATTTTTATATAATGAGTACTTACTGGGATCAAAGCCAAAATATGGTCAAACATATTTTTTATTAGGGTGATTCACTGCTTAATTTTTTTTTTATTCTGTATCCAGAGAAAGGTTTTATTTGAAATTAAATATGTTAGGATGCAATAATAAGAACCTTGCATGATTTTTCCTGGCACAATGCTTGACCATTCATTTTTAACCTTTAAAGTAGAATGGTCTTTTTGACAAGAACAATGTATAGGGCAAGGTACGAACACTGTAGTAAACAAAGAAACTTAAATTCTGATTAGGCACTTAGGGGTTTATTTAAGGTCAAGTTTGTGAGGTTTTTTCTACCTTGAATAAACTCACAAGTAGAGTGTTTGCTTATTTATGAAAAAGTCAGAATGTAAAACACTTGATTGAATGCAATCAGGGGAAATAACTCGAATTTATTAAGTTCACAATCTAAAAAACCTTGAATACCTTGAATTTATTGCATTTTCAAGCACAAACTAGCATAGAAACTCCAAAAATTATTATTTACATGTATTTATATAGCACCAACATATTGTGTAGCGCTAATCAAGAAAGGCAAAAAATATCTTCAAATGGTTAAAGGAACCTATGCCATTGACTTCTACATTACCTATGCCATTGACTTCTACATTAACTCGACAGCTGGAGTATTTTCGGATTCAGACTTTTAGCAGCTTGAGGGCATAATAAATCTTGAAAATTTAAATTTATTTTTTTTTAGAAAAACATCAACATCTAATAAATAACTCCTTGAATATTAAGGGGCAGATTTACTATTGGTCGAATTTCGAATTGAAAAAAAATTGACCTTGTGAATAGGGAGGGAAGTAAAATCCTTCGGATTTGAATAGCGAATTCAAACGATTTTACCGCTACAATACAATACAATTAAATTTGAATATTCGAATTATTCAAATCGGTCAAATATTGAAAATTCGATGGTCAAGTTGCCTCATTTGCATATTCGAAAATTCAAATTCAAATATTTTTAAAATTTGATCGAACTTCGAATCCTTCATGTGACTTTAGTAAATCTGCCACCATGTAGTTATCTACTGTTCCCCCATGGATTAAATGTTACCCCATCATTTTTAATTGACTATAGACACAGCTTAGGGGGTTATTTACTACAAAGGTATCTAATATTTTTATTAAACCATTGATTAAACTCCCATCCATGATTTTATCTCATTATAAATAAAATATGTAACTTGGGAAAAGAATTGATCAATTCGAGTGACAACTTGTTTCTTACAAATTTTTTGGATTTGATGCTGGAATCACTCTATTTTTTTGGAGTTATTTCCCAAAAACCCAGAATTTTTAAATTTATCTTATGAAACCCAGCACATACCACAATATCTTCAAATTCTAAAAGGGACATCTGCCACTGACTTTTACATGACTTTGGAAGGTTTAAGATTGGTGGATTTTTGTATTCGTTTTGCAGCTTTGTTGTATTATAAATGTTTTTTTTTGCCCAAGAAACCCTGACCACAAATAAATTGTGGTTTAGTAAATAACCCCCTAAATGTACAGTACATTTGTGTCTCCATTCTCTACTTTCTCAAGCCTTCTACAGTCTTTACTTTTTCCTGTCTTCTTCTGAATGTTTTCCATTCCCAACACATTACCTTCCGTGCATGATATATCCAGGTTTTCAGATCTATTGGTTTTCTCCATCCTAGGCACTTTTTCTCATTGTAGAATAATGCTATTTTTCTGAAAAAAAAAGTAATTTTAAATTTTTACTTCAGGCATTATTGGCAGAAGTCTATAGCCAACCCTATAATACAAATGGTGTATAATTTTAACACTGTGGCGGCACATACAGGTATAGGACCTGTTTTTTTCAGAATGCTTGGATTTTCTGGGGTTTTCTATAATTTTGGGCTCTGCTTTAAGTCTACCAAAAATTATTTAAAGATTAATAAACCAAATAAGATTTTTTTTGCAGTATGGATTACTTTTATCTTATTTGGGATCACATACAAGGTACTGTTTTATTATTACAGAGAGATTTGTTTTAAAATTTTGAATTATTTTAAGTGGTTGACTAATAGAAACTGTACATACAAGAGAAACTAAGATGGAGTATGATCTAAAGAAGAGTCATACATGTACAAATTTAAAGAGAGAAGGCAACACTATACTTTAATTGACTGGAATATATCAAGAGGTATAAAATAATTTATTTTCTACAAGCAGTATTGGTCCCTGGACCTCTTCCACCATAATTACAGATTAAATCCTGTAGGTTTCTGTTTGCCCTATATATTGATTATGTCCAACTCTACTTCTTCTCTGGACACCTTATTTAAGTCCTCTTGTAAATTTAATATCAATATGGATATAATGTGGATGCTTTGGTGTTATTTTAGACAACATATTTCCCCACCAGACTTTTACCACAGATACCCTTTTGATTTGGAAATATTCTAGATTCTAGGTTTCATGTTAACTGCTTTGGTGTTATTTTAGACAACATATTTCCCCACCAGACTTTTACCACAGATACCCTTTTGATTTGGAAAAATTCTAAATTCTAGGTTTAATGTTTATACACAAAAGGCAACTTCTTTATAATCCTCTTATAACAATTTTAAACTATAACAACTAGCTCTATGGCCTTCTATTGAATATAGTTGAAGCCTTACATTCTTTTTATGAAATTTACAGTCAGAATAATTTTCAGCTCAAGTTGTAATATAAAAATATTGTGTTAACTTACAGTAACACACTGAATCACTGATATTTGACCTACATGGAGTGGCAGGTTATTATAAGAGGAGACGCAACATGTTTTTTGTAGGGTTGAAGGGTAATAGTGGCACTAGTGTTCCCCAGGATATTAATGCATATTTTTATCACTTTTATAATTGAGGCAAGTACTACCATTCACAATGAACTGCTGTCTAGCTAGATCACCAACTAGTCTTTTTCTAGGTAGCATTGTGTTCTGCATTGCTACCAGTGCAGGTGCTCTGTACATTTCAGTATTTTAGCACTGTGCCTGGAGCAAGGATAAATTAAGCCAATTGTCTTTGTAACATAAAGGTGATCATTGAATGAACTTGTAAGGAGACATCTTTCATAGCATTGTTAAAGGGAAACTTGCATGGACATTCTTTTAGCATTTCTTGCCGGCAGTCATAAAAACATGTATTACTTGTAATTTAGATAGATAGACAATGTCAGAACCTATCAAAACGTAAACATTTTTTCTGCCTGGTCAGAGGCCTTCTTAGCGGATATCTTGTAAGCCACAAATGAATGCGTGTCCATCATGAAATCTATAACATACTACAGGATACTACACCTATTACAGCTCATGAGAGAGAAAAGACAAGGAGCCTCAATTGCTAAAAGTTGACATAAAGAAAAAACAAGCACCACAACTGTAGCATTTAGAGGCAATATTGTATTGTATAGAGAACAACAATGGCTCTCTACCTTGGAATTCATCTACAAGTACAGCATTTATTTTGTGGTGTGTGCAGCGTTTTGTTATGTACCCATAACACACTTGCACAATGCCTCCATTGTTTAGAAAGGGCATCAGAATTAGTACCCATAATATGGCATACCTCCCAACAAACGGGACTTTCTAGTACAAATAAGGGACTGCAGGTTGAGCTGTCAACAGAGGGACTGTCCCTCTAAAAACATAAGAGTTGGGTGGTATGATTTGCTGAATTGTAGTTAATGAAATTGGCAAATTGGGTAATTTTTTATCTGTCTTACTTCTGGTAAATAAGGCTCAATAACATTGTGTGAGGTGTAAATTAGTTCAACTTGGTTCTTTATAACTTTCAGTTACAATAAGGGGCAGATTTACTAAATTCACATGTATAATTTGAAATTCGATCGAATTTCAAAAAGATTCGAATTTGAATCTTCTAATTTGCAAATTAGGCAAATTCGACCATCGAATATTCAAATTCGAATATTCAAATAAAATTTCGACTATAATTTTTATTCGACCACCTAGTTCGCCAGATCAAAGCTACTGAATTGGGAATAATTATTTTTGATCGAATAAAATTTTTTTGATCGATCGATAAAATCGTTCGAATCTATCAAATTTTTCCTATTCAATCGATTGAATTGCGGTAAAATCCTTTGAATTTGAAGGGTTTTACTTCACCTACAATTTGAAATTCGACCAATGATAAATCTGCCCCTAAATGTCAAATTTGTTTTCTGTTTTTATCTGCTTTTTGTATGTATGCACTTTAATAGTCTTAGGGGCAGATTTACTATTGTGAAGTAAAATCCTTTGAAATCGAATTTGAAGGATTTTACCGCAATTCGATTGATCGAACGATGAAATAGAAAAAATTTGATTGATCGATTAATCGTTCGAATCGATTCGAACAATTTAATCGATCTATCAAATTTTTGTTATTCAATCAAAAATAATGGTCCCTAATTCGGCAGCTTGGATCTGGCGAACTAGGTGGTCGAATAGGGGAAGTATTTCGACCATCGAATAGTCGAATATTCAAATAAAATTTTATTTGAATATTCAAATTATTCGAATTCGAATATTTGATGGTCAAATTTGCCTAATTTGCATATTTGAATATTCAAATTCAAATTTTATGCAAATGTGATCCAACTTTGAATTCTTCAAACGAATTTTGTAAATCTGCCCCTTAATATTATAATTAATGTGATCTTGGTTCTTAGTTGTTTGGAACAAATTTACAAAAATATTCACAAATATTAATTACAATTTAGTTCAGATGCTAAATTCCATATCGTCTAATTCTGTGTTTATGTTTATTTTCTTCTTACAATGACTTATTTTCTTCCTGTATCTGTTTTGCTAATATATACTGTACATTATAGAACTCATTTATCAAGCAGGGTAAAGTGCAAACTTCAATTAAATGGGTGACAGAGCTTCTATGTGTGCATATGACCAGTACGTGGTGCAGTTTGGCATAACATAATGCTCTTCCTCCTGCATACAGGGCCACAATGAATAATCAGCCATTCTTTAAAATTGTTTTATAATAATAGGACAAGTCAATAGTGCTTGCGTCTTTTTGTCAGATGATTGCATTACATTTGTTAAATAAATGGGCTTATAAACAGTTAGTTCTCCTGGTACATAAAATGGCTTTACAATTGCAATTTTTTGTACTATATTTTCTTTTTCAGATACTAAATGCATTATAAGAAGTTAACTTTCCTACTTTAAACATTATAGAACTCATTTATGAAGCAGGACAAAGTGCAAACTTCAATTAAATGGGCGACACAGCTTCTATGTGTGCACATGACCAGTATGTGGTGCAGTTTGGCATCACATAATGCTCTTGATTTTGCATATAGGGCAACAATAAATAATCAGCCATTCTTTAAAATTGTTTTATAATAATAAGACAAGTCAATAGTGCTTGCTTCTTTTTGTCAGATGATTGCATTACATTTTTTAAAATATAATGCACTTTGAGTTTACAAAGAGAGCAATTTTGAATAAATGGGCTTATAAGCAGTTAGTTCTCCTGGCACATGAAATGGCTTTGCAATTGCAATTTTTTGTACCATATTTTCTTTTTTAGATACTAAATGCATTATAAGAAGTTAACTTTCCTAATTTATTTTAAAGTGTTTACTTCTTGGAGAAATCATTTAACTTTAGTTAAGTGTAAACAGAAGCCTGTACTTTCAGTGATAAAATTATGGTAATTTAAATCCCTTTGTAGCTTTAAGCCACATTTTGATAATGATGGAACGATGCAGGTCATTAGGTTTTAATTAATAGTCCAGCCTGATTAGCAATGGTTCAATAACATCACAGTAACTTGAGGTTTGCACTTAGTAACACAATTTTAATAACATTTATGAAAACCACACAGAATTCACACTTCACATGGCACTGACCTACTCAGATGCAAAAGATTTCTATATTAAATGGCAACGGTAACAATTTACGTCTTACCAAGCAAGAAGATCTTATTTTACCATTAAGGTTGGTAATTGAAATGCACTGATGAATGTATAATTATCTTACTTTTGCTTTTAGCATCTACATACTCACAATTTAGGTTTTTCATGTCTAAACTGCCCTTGTCTCAGTTTGTTGGTCACAGCTTTCAGTACCATATCCCATAGCCCTACTATAGATTTTATTCCCTATCAACAAGATACAAGGTTCAGACCTTGATGGAATTTGGTCTGACATCATTGTGAGTTGAACTATACTGGACATGCCCCTTCAGTTTTTTAAATTCTAAAATAATTCTAAAGATTTTTAAGTAGTAGTGGACACTGGTCATCTAATAAACACAGAGAGGTATGTATTATTAAAGAGATACTGGGAATATTATTTTTAAACACATGAGTTAATAGTGCTACTCCCGCAGAAACAGATTTTTTTATATTTAATTTTGAAATCTGACATTGGGCTAGAAATATTGTCAGTTTCCCAGCTAACCCCAGTCATGTGACTTGTGCTCTGATAAACTTCAATCACTCTTTACTGCTGTAATACAAGTTTGGAGTGATATCACCCCCCCAGCAGCCTAACAACAGGACAATGGGAATGTAACCAGATAACACCTCCCTAACACAAGATAGCAGCTCCCTAACACAAGATAACAGCTGCCTGGTAGATCTAAGAACAGCACTTAAATCCAGGTCCCACTGAGACACCTTCAGTTACATTGAGTAGCAGAAACAACAGCCTGCTGGAAAGCAGTTCCATCCTTAAGTGCTGGCTCTTTCTGAAAGCACATGACCAGGCAAAATTACCTGAGATGGCACCGACACACCAATATTACAACTAAAAAAAATACACTTGCTGGTTCAGGAATTAAATGTTATATTGTAAAGTGAATTAAATGCAGTGTAAACAGTGTAATTTAGAAATAAAAACCACTTAATAGAAATCATGACTTTAAACATGAAGAATTTAAACATAATTGTGTCACTCTACATATTTCTGTTCTATTCATGATCACAAAGTAATTGGATGCAGTTATAGGGAAACAGATACCACAGAGAACTGCTGCTAAAGGAGCCTTTATTGACCACACAAAATGTTTCGAGCTACCATGTTTCTCTGCACCTGTGGTGTCTGTTTCCCACCTTCTCTATGATTGTAATTCTGCTTTGGATGGGAGCAAGGGACATGATACTGAAGAATTTGTATTCAAATATTACTTCAGTCAATATTCTGCAGTTAAAGGACAATAACATCTTTCAAAGTAATATTTTCAAATAGAGCACCACACTTAGGGGCAGATTCATAAAGGGTCAAATTATAAATTGAAATTCAAAGTTTCAAGTTTTTTTATGTTTTTTAAGCTCAGATTCGACAAGGGAGTTATTCAAATTTGATTCATGTTTTTTTTTTAAATTCTAATAAAATTTTTGAGATTTATCATACTCTGGCCCTTTAAGAACTCAAATTCAACTATTTGGCACCTAAAACCTGCCAAATTACTGTTAAGTCAATGGAAGAGGTCCAGGTATCAATTATGAGTTTGTTTGCAGCCTTCCTGAGATTTGAGATTTTTTCAGAGAAAAAAATTGAACCAAGTTTTTAAAATTCAAATCAAATTTGATTCGATTCCAGTTTTTGAGTCGATTGCATTCATCTGAGTTTAAAAAATTAGATTTTGGTCGATTTCAAGTTTAGGGGAGTTTTTAAAAACTCACTTGAATTCGAAATTCAACCTTTTATTAATGTGCTTCCAACTGACTTGTTAGTTGCTTTGTATTTTTTTTTTTATTATTTTATTTTTAGATTTATATTTACATTTTAAAGGAAAACTATACCCCGAAAATGAATTTTTGAGCAACAGATAGTTTATATCAAATTGAGTGACATTTTAAAGAATCTTAACTACCTGGAATATATATTTAACTAAATATTGCCCTTTTACATCTCTTGCCTTGAACCACCATTTCATGATGGTCTGTGTGCTGCCTCAGAGATCACCTGACCAGAAATATTTCAACTCTAACTGTAAAGGGAAAAAGTGTTGAAGCAAAAGACAGAACTCTGTCTGTTAATTGGCTCATGTGACCTAACTTTATAGTTTGTTTGGTATGTTTGTGTGCACCGTTGGATCCTAGGATCCCAGGAGGCCGTCCTTATTTTTTAAAATGGCTATTTTCTATTTATGATTACCCAATGGCACATGCTACTAAAAAGTGTATTATTATGAAAATGGTTTATTTACATGAAGCAGGGTTTTACACATGAGTTGCTTGATGTAATATCTGTTTATAGAGACCTACATTGTTCAGGGGGTATAGTTTTCCTTTAAAAAATGAATTTGTGTTTTTCAATGCCACTCAACTATTTCTTAGTAGCAACTCAGTAGCACCTGCTTTATTTTGTAATTAAAAATGCTTTTTTGTGAATAACAGACATTGTGAATAACAGACATTGTGAATAACAGACAAGCTTGAATAAAATTATTCAAGGGATGAAAACAAAATGTTGCCTCTTTATACATCTTTGGCAATGCCACGCCTTGAGTATGCAGTATAGTTTTGGCCATCAGTCCTTAAGAAAGATATTAGTGAGCTGGAGAGAGTGCAGGGACATGCAACTAAACTGTTTAAAGGATGGTAAGAATTGCACTTTAAGGAAATGCTGCCACGTAACCGTTCTGATTGAGGAATAAGCGGACAATATGCAGAATAACTGCAAACAAAGCGATTTATTGTGTTCCACACAACATGTTTCGGGCCTCAAAGGTCCTTTTTCAAGTGCCTTGAGGCCCGAAACATGTTGTGTGGAACACAATAAATCGCTTTGTTTGCAGTTATTCTGCATATTGTCCGCTTATTCCTCAATCAGAACGGTTACATGGATTTATTGGTGTGTGGACGGAAGCACCTGGGATAAAGCTGGACCTGCTGCACTTCGCTTGTATGTATATAAATTACTGATTACAAGGAAATGCTGCCACGGTTAGGGTTATTTTCTCTGGAGAAAATGCATTTGTGTGGGGAAATAATTACTCTTTAGAAGTACATTATAGACAGTTAGCATGGGATCTTATTCACATAGAGAATGCCAAAGAACAAGAGACCACCCATTAGACATGAGTTTTCATTTGAGGGCAGTAAGGTTGGGGAATGCAATGCTGGGTGAATGGATGCCTAACATAATAGCCAGAACCCCAATTGGGTTCTGGCTGTTATGTTTGACATCTTCTCAAACTTTATAGATTACAATTTTGGCTAATTAACTATTTTGAAAACATTTTTATTTTGCACGGTCTCCTTTAATTACTCATTTGTTATCTTTATACTGAACAATTACTTGTTGGATGACTTCTTAGACAAGCATAATAACCAGGTCTACGGTGATCTCAAGCATAAGTAACAACACAACTTCTTGTTTTGCAATGGAATATTATTTAGACAGTCATTTTACAGTATTAGACAGACTGTAATTTTAATTATGCATAGCGTATCTTTTAAAAGTTCTCGAAGGTGAAATTATTTCAGGAATAAATTACCTTTTGACTAAATGAGTTTTATGACATACATTATATACTATAAAGTATGCAATCTTTTTATCTGCTGGTGGATAGGGCACTACAGGTTCACAATAATTATATTAAATATAAGGAAAGAAAAATGATTTGCATAAAAGGAAAATTTTTTCCCCTTTCCACCCCTAATTTTGGGAGCGAAGCAGGAGATAGTGGATGCGCTGCCCAGAGCTCCTGGTAAGGCTCTCGTGACTATTCAGAATGGTCTGGAGTAAGGGGTCTTTACATAATTTGAAACAGGCCCAGACTGGCAATCTGTGGGATCGGGCAAATGCCCGATGGGCCACTTACTTTAAATATAAATGGGCTGCTCATCTAAAAAATGCAAATTAGGTCTGTCTTTAATATGTAAATGAGCCAATCACCTTAAAAATGTAAATGAGCTTTCCATAATAGCCAGCCACAGCTAAGCCTATGCCTGCATTTGTTAGTGCACGTCAGTACTGGCATATGGGCGGAACCTTGAATTCTGACAACTTCACTTCATTTTTTCACTATCTGCTTATGATAGGAATGTTGGCAACTGGCAGATTTGTGATCAGAACAATCACTTCAGCCTGTATATGGCAAACTGTGAAATGTAGCATTAATTGCATGTGACTAGTGATGGGCGAATTTATTCGCCAGGGGCGAATTCGCGGCGAGTTCCCGCGATTCTCCGCTGGCGAATAAATTCGCGAATCACCAGCGAAATTTCGCTTAGCGAAAATTCGCTAAAAAAACGAGTCACCGAAAACGACGCGACGTGCGTCAAAAGCATCCCGTTTCGCGAATTTTTCGCCAAGCGAATCTCGGGAGATTCGCCCATCACTACATGTGACAGTTAATTCAAGTATGACACACTTTGGCCCTGTGACACACATGGTATTTAAAGTCCTCTTATCTGCCAGGGTGCATGGTAGGGATGGCGCGAACTGTTCGCCGGCGAACTTGTTCGCCCGAACATCCGCTGTTCGCGCTCACCAATAGTTCGCGAACGTCGCGCGACGTTCGCATTTTGGGTTCGCGTCAATTTGCCGCATTTGTTTTGCCGCTTTTTTTTTGCCCTCTCACCCCAGACCAGCAGATACATGGCAGCCAATCAGGAAGATCTCCCTGGACCACCCCCACACACCCCCTGGACCAAAAAAAAAAAAAATGTGCATACCTCCCTACTGTCCCTTTTTTGGAGGGACAGTGCCTCTTTTGAGAGCTCAACCCTCTGTCCCTCATTTGTACTGGAAAGTCCCTCTTTTCTCTGCACTGAACAGCCAGAAAAAGAAGCAAAGATTTGAACTTAATTGGCTTTTGGCAGAGAGTCCAGAACAGGTGCAGGTAAGATACTTTGTAACACTTTTGACATAAGAAAATAATGGGTTTTTCTTTTCCCTTGATCCCCCTCTGGCATGCCACTGTCCAGGTCGTTGCACCCTTTAAACAACTTTAAAATAATTTTTCTGGCCAGAAATGTCTTTTTTAGCTTTAAAAGTTCGCCTTCCCATTGAAGTCTATGGGGTTCGCGAACCGTTCGCGATTTTGCGCAAGTTCGCGAACGTGTTCGCGAACTTTTTTGCCGCGGTTCACGCCATCCCTAGTGCATGGTCTATCTGGGGGCATACAAAGGAAAATTTAGAAAATAATGTAAATACAGTATAGGGTCACTAATCCATCAGATAGAATAGTTGTGATAGAAACAATGGGGAGATATTTGTTGCAAGGGCCAGTTCCAGCACATAGGGTGTATAATATTGCTGGGAATTATATGGTAATGGATTCTTAAAATATCTAATTATTAACACTAGTTCTAGTTAACCTTGGGGTTGGAAATATATATCATGCTTTGCATGTATGTGAAAACAGGGGCTTCTTTGATACTTTTGCCAGGGCTGTTTTTTCCTCCCAGTCCAGACCTGATTTGAAACATCATCTACTATAAAATAATTTAAACATTATGGGGCCGATTTACGAAATTCACGTGAAATGATCGAAGTTCGATCGAATAACGATCAGGCAAATTTTTCGTGAAATCAGATATGCAAATTTGACCTCTTCGATAATCGAATACCAAATGATCGAATAGATCGAATGATCGGATATTCGATAATTCGATGATCGAAGGAATCAAAATTTTAAAGTTATTCGACTGCCTACTTCGCCAGATTGAACCTACCGAATTGCAATAGAAGCCTATGGAAAACCCCCATATGCTTCTGAGATTAAGTCTTGCTCGAATACCATTCTTACAATCGTAGCGTTCGATCTTTGGAATCGTAATAATTTTTCGGATGCTCGAATGAAATTTTATGATTTTTTTCGTGAAATCGAACAATCGGTATCCGATCGTACGAATTCATCATGAAATCAAATATCGAGCAAAAAATGATAGCCTAAAACAATTCAATAAGCATTTGATGATCGAATGCTCATCGAATTTCGAATTTGATTGAGCTAATTTTGAGGAATAATAGTAAATTTGCCCCTAAATAAATACAATAGGATTCTTTTGCCTCCAAAAAGGATTCATTTTAATTGTCAGAATTATGTTAAAGGTACTGTTTTATTATTACAAAGAAAATTTAAATAATTTAAAAAAATGACAATTACCTGATTAAAATGGAGTCTACGGGTGGCCTTGCCTTTTGGAGCTTTATGAATAATGGATGCCAAGCACTTATATTGGTGCTTCTGTTTCGTGTGAAGGAGGTTGATCTGCTGTAGGCACTTAACTTTTTGGTTGCTGCTTTTGGTCTTGAAAGGTTTTTTTTTTTTTTAAAACCTTTCGAAGGAAAAATAAAGCTTTACTCAGTTTAGTAATGACAGCTACTGCCTAATGATCAGCACAGACAGAGAAGTAAGGAATACATTATTATTGTGTGCCATAGCATTCTTTTGTTGTCAAGTAAAGTGCAATTTGAACTTCAAGTCTGATCTTTTTATAGTACACTTATGCGATTAAATTACGGATTTTTTTTTAATTCAGTCCTAAATGGAAAGGAGCATTTGCCTCAAATAGTGTTTTTTCATCCTTCAGGCAGCCTGTTAACCCTCCTTCCAAACCAATACTTGTTCTGAAATGATTTGGCAGGGGTTTATTCTGAGGGAAGTCTACAAAGATTTTGTTCACAATTAATTATGCTGTGTTCAGATGGAAAGGCCACAGTCTGCTACCTCTGTATATTTTAATTTGCCCTTTAAAATCCTGTTAAATCCTCTAATACAAAAAATATCACAAGACAAATCTTTACCTTAATTAGCATTTTCTTTTAAATATAGTTTTGAAAGGAGATTTCTCAAACGAGAAAAAAAAGTCTTGAAGGCAACTATAAAAAAATAGTAAACTGTAAAATGAAAAACATTTTGTTTGGCAGAACTGAAGTATTTTGTGACTATAGCATAACTACTTAGGTATTCAGGCCTCATCCTTGAATGACACGAATCATAAAGCAACTTCTCATGCCCAGATGATGAGGCCAGGCATCAGTGGAAACAAAGAACAATGAAAGCCTGCTTAAACTACCTTTTGTAGTCAACAGCCTAGCATGTCCCCAGCTCTCCAGACTACAATTGGTGGGTCTCTTGTGTAAACTGACTGAGAGGTTTGCCAAGTAATACCTCAATTCACTCAATTCTCTATGGATTATACAGTTTGTTTCCTATTGTCAATGTACATTTTCAGTAGGTTGCATTCAGTAGAATTCCTTATTAATAAAAAGGGTTTTTTATACTGTAGCATTATGCAATACCATATTGTTAGCCAGCATTTTAAAGTGATACACATAAGTATTTAGAGGTGCAGTAGATCAAGTGCTAAGAGCAAAAATGGTGCAAATGTGTGCCTGTGTAAACTATGCAAATAGCTAGGTAGTAATGAGTGTTAATATTGTAACACCTATTAAGAATGTATTTACTTGCCTTTGACACCCAGTAAACCAGTATTCCCAAAATTTGAGTCTCCCAAAACAGGACAATATATATGGTATCCCCAGTCCATTCTGACCAGTCTCCATGCACAGGGGAGTGAAAAGCAATAGAGGATCTATGACATGCTCCGGACCTGGGTTTTCTGGATAATTAATATTTCTAACATTTGGATCTTCATACCTTAAGGCTACTAGAAAACCAAATAAACATTAAATAAATCCAATTAGCTGGTTTTGCTTCCAATAAGGATTGATTTTAGTTTATCAAGTACAAGGTACATTATTAAAAATTTGGATTATTTGAATTGATCACAGAATTTAACAGCAGGATAGTCCCACACTTTTCTTGTTTAAAACCAACCAATAAGGTTAAACCAACATCCTTATATCATTTAAAGGTAAACTGTCATGGGAAAATATGTTTTTTTTTTTTTAAACACATCAGTTAATAGTGCTGCTCCAGTAGACTTCTGCACTGAAATCCATTTCTCAAAATGCAAACATATTTTTTTATATTCAGTTTTAAAATCTGACATGGGGCTAGCCATTTTGTAAATTTCCCAGCTGCACCGGTCATGTGACTTGTGCCAGGGAACTGCTTTATGGCAGGCTGTAGTTTTTGCTTCTCAATGTAACTGAATAGTATGCAGTGGGACATGGGTTTCACTATTGAGTGCTGTTCTTAGATCTACCAGTCAGCTGTTATCTTGTGTTAGGGAGCTGTTATCTGGTTACCTTCCCATTGTTCTGTTGTTAGGCTGCTGGGGGGAAAGGGAGGGGTGATATCACTCCAACTTGCAGTACAGCAGTAAAGAGTGATTGAAGTTTATCAGAGCAAAAGTCACATGACTTGGGACAGCTGGGAAATTGACAATATGTCTAGCCCCATGTCAGATTTCAAAACTGAATATAAAAAAAATCTGTTTGCTCTTTTGAGAAATGGATTTCACTGCAGAATTCTTCTGGAACAGCGCTGTTAACTGATGCATTTTGAGAAAAAATTGTCCGTGACAGGATCCCTTTAAGTTACACCTTTGCGGGGTACTAGTACAAGAAAAGGGTCGTACTATCCTGATTTTATATTATGTGATTGAGGGTATACTGCCAAAGACACCTATGACAAAGTCCCAGAGGGTACGAAATGAGTAAGGTGGGTAATATGGGGCTAGTATGTATTATTTTAATATGTCAATTTAATAAAGATTTTGACTTTTATAATTGGTAGTTAACGGGATAATTTGTAAATTGATTATTGTAGGATGCCCTAGGAACTGAGGCAAAATCCTGCCACTCAATTGCCCTTTGTGGACTAGCAAATAGGATTCCTCCTACAATTTTTTTTCCTTTATATACAAGTGCATTTGAGTCAATGGGCTTTTTTTCTTCAGCCAAATACAGTGGAGTCAATGGTTGTTTATTTTTTTCAACGTGAAAAAACACAATTATTTTTCCACAGCAACACAATATACATGATGTAATTTTATAAACAATTTTGCAAGTCTTGAAACACTAATTTCACCACAAATCTGTATCAGACGAAAGTATCCGTTCATCCCTAATAACAATGTAATTAACACAGCACAGAAAAAATGCTGTCTGAAGCCTTGTGTCACTTTTTACTTGCCGTGTAATGGAACATTCCTCACCCAAAGATTCAATTTAAAGTTTAAGTGAAACAGGAACTAGACATTATTTATAGTATTGTTCTCTCTACCGATGCTCTTGTCCAGAGGCACATAGTGTAGAGAGTAGGTACAAACATTCAAGGTTTATTGATTTGTGGCACTGGAACTAATGGGCAATTTATGTTTACACCATAAATGCAGGTTTCTTGCTACAAATACACAGTTTTATTTAAAATTTCTATAACATTGCACCATAATTTAAAGTTAAATAATAATCGTGTGAAACTTTCCTTTGTCCAGGGTGAAATATTCCTTTCTTCCAAATTCTAGTGGCACTGCAGATTTTTGTTTAAATATATTAGGGTTTATTTACAACTGCAAGTGCAGTTTCCGGGCAGGTGTTTTGTCAAAATGTCACATTCATTTAAAGGGATCCTGTCATGGGAATTTTTTTTTTCAAAATGCATCAGTTAATAGTGCTGTTCCTGAAGAATTATGCACTGCAATCCATTTCTCAAAAGAGCAAACAGATTTTTTTATATTTCATTTTGAAATCTGACATGGGGCTAGACATTTTGTCAATTTCCCAGCTGCCCCAAGTCATGTGACTTGTGCTCTGATAAACTTCAATCACTCTTTACTGCTGTACTGCAAGTTGGAGTGATATCACCCCCTCCCTTTCCCCCACCCAGCAGCCTAACAAAAGAACAATGGGAAGGTAACCAGATAACAGCTCCCTAACACAAGATAACAGCTGCCTGGTATATCTAAGAACAGCACTCAATAGTAAATCCCGTGTCCCACTGCGTACTATTCAGTTACATTGAGAAGGAAAAACAACAGCCTGCCAGAAAGCAGGTCCCTCCTAAAGTGCTGGCACAAGTCACATGACCAGGGCAGCAGGGAAATTGACAAAATGGCTAGCCCCATGTCAGATTTCAAAACTGAAAGTAAAAAGATCTGTTTGCTCTTTTGAGAAATGGATTTCAGTGCAGAAGTCTACTGGAGCAGCACTATTAACTGATGCGTTTTTAAAACATGACAGTTTCCCTTTAAGGTACCTGAATCAAAAGGCAGTCCTTGCACTTCAATATGTATTTGGCACCGCTCTGTCCATCCTGCTTCTTTTTCTAAATTGAGCGTAATGTGTCTGTTGATGCAGGGTGCTCCAGGTTGCCCACAGCAGTGTGTCTCAATCACTGTTCTAGTATAGTTACACATGCTCTAATGTATGCGCCACATTTAAGTCAGGGGCATCGCCCAGTCAAAATCACAATTATGGAAGAAACACTTCAATGTGGGGAAAAGTAAACGTGCGCTCACGATTACATTCTGCACAGAGCGCTACCAATTGAAAATTACCACTCTTAAATGTATGTTCTAGATCAGTGGTCCTTAACTTTGGTGGTGGCTCCCCTAGAAGGTTCCAGAGCATTGGCTGAGGGCCCAACCTGAAGGGCAGTTAAGGTGAGTTTTGTGGACAATGCATGCAATATAGGTACAATAGTTCTGGAAACTCAGCCTGAAATTCATTTTAAGTGACATTTGGGCTTCAAGCCCACTTCAAAGGGAATAAAGGATCAAATGATTTGTTTAGATATTTACTGGTTTTATGAAATTTCTTTTGCTTTTAGTTTATTACTGAGAGACATCCCATTCTTAGCTTAATCAATATACAAAGTTAGCTGACCTGGATTTTAAAATCTGGTCATCTTAAGCTCAATGCAAGTTTATGTGTTGTAGTTGGGTGAAGGCTTTTGTAGCTTAAATACATCTGTATGTTGTACAGTAGTTTAAAAAAATTGGATAACTGGAGCCACATGAAAAAAATGGTATTTTACTTTATATGAAACAGTACTACTTTGTGGGGTTGACACATTGTTCATGTATTGGTTGTGTTTTTGTATATGCTGCATACGCAGTGGTCATGGATATTCACCTCTGTATCTCAACTGTTTCATAATCATAAACATCTCTACAATCTTGGTTTTATTATTTTACATTATTTGACATGCTTCTACTCCTGCACTTAATGTTTCAATAATCCTCCTGCTTTGATAAATGTGAAATTCAGATAAAATATGATATTGGGTTCCGGAGATCTTGCAAATATGGTGTTAAAGCTATTACAGGATAGAGTCCTACAGTCTAAAATTAGTTTCTGCTTTAGATACAGGCCATGAGAATGTGTTTGAGACGTATTTGTAAGCATTAATATATAAATTTGGGGGTGTCTTTGCTTCTGTAGAATTACTTTGAACCTTTCTTGTAGTTTTTGCTTTTATTATATTGTATTCTTCTCTAATATTATTATATTGAAGCCATTTTATAATTTTCAGAAAACTGTCCCTTTCATAGTTCAGGGAAAGTTAGTCCTTTAGGATTATTTTCTCTAACCGATCTTCTCACAGTCTTCTAGCTGGTATATCAAATCCCACAATTTAAAAATAGATCAGCGGCTATGGCAACAGAGAAATTAGAAACTAATTTGGGTAGTAAGTTCAATCACTTAAAACAACAGCCAGTGTTAGTGAATATATTTAGAGGTACATTTCCCATTTCATTTTCACTTCCAGAAATAATACATAAAATCAGATGTTCTTTTGGTTTTTGCTGCAGTCAGTTCTTAGTGCTTAATTCAAAGCCTCCACCATTTAGCAGAAATGCCTACTTACAAACCAGTAGCTAAAGGTATTGCCTGTAGTATTCGGTCAAGCAGAACTCCCCCTATTCACAGTGTGTCCTCAGACTCCAACAATACATCATAAAATCCAAATAATGTAATACCATTTATTACATATAAAACCTTTTAAATAAATTACACAAACATTTAATTTCTTGAGGTCAGTCACCTATATGTGCAAGTCTGCAAAGTTAATTCCAAAGGAGGGTCCTCCCGGCAGGCCCGGACTGGCCATTTGTGGGTTAGGGCAAATGCCAGAGGGGCTGCTACAAGGTCCCATAGAAAGTCAGTGTTTAGTGGGCTGGTGGGGGCTGTTTGGGCCTCTATGTGGGCTGATGGGCCTCTTGTGTCTTGAAATGCCAGGGCCTATTTTAATTCTCAGTCCAGTCCTGCCTCCCGGCATGCATGTCCCACTGTGACTGGATGTGACGTCACCTCCGCCTGACACGTTTCGCTGAGAGGGAAAAGGTATCCATTTGCTAGAAATAATTTGGTAGAGTTTTGTCATTTAGAGTGCTGAGAACTGAAATGAAGCAGGTATTAAAAGACAAAGTTCTCATTGAGTTAGATCTTTTTTTAACCACCTATATTACATTGCAACATGCACAGTTTTATTCTTATTTGTGTGCAAATTAGTTCTCTTTGCAAACCTTATCACAATTCCCCTTTAGCCTTTCAACCCCCCCCCCATCCATTTTTAAATATTAAAAAATGTGTCTACTACATGGGGTCATGGTCTGATGGCAAGGTCATTGCTAGAACTGATGAAGTATTATATGACAGGCAGCAGAATGAGACTGACAGATCTTACCCAATCCCCCCCCCCACCTATGTTTGCTTCTAACTTTAGCAAGAGAAAAACAAGGCAATAGAGTGATTGTAGACAGCAGGTGATTAATAGTTTTCACACAAAAAAGGAAAAATCTTTTATCTGAGCTTAATACCAGCAAAGATGCAGAATATGAAACTAGCTAGTTAACAGTATATAGTGAAACAGATTAACAGTTCACTAGTTCACAGTGTCTCTGTGAAATAGAATTTAGTAATTATTCAGTTTTTATTTTGGTCACAAATGCAGCCATGTTATGAGTCAGGTAACAGTTACAATGGTGAATTCATCTAAAAGTGAAGCAGGGCTGGGCCAAGGGGTAGGCAGAGTAGGCACGTGCCTATGGCGCAAAGCTGGGGGGGTGCCAGTCACGGCCCTGAAGTGAAGATTTCTTCTGGTTTAGATTAAATTAACCCATGAGAAGGGATTAATACATTTTCATATATCAGAACTGACAATCCATCAATTATTTGAAATTGCTAATTAATATATTATGCATACATTGTAGTAAATAACCATAGGTCAGTTAATTTTTAGCGTTATCATTTAAGTGACTGAAATAGAACTCACATTTTGACATTTCTGAATTGTTTGACTATGTTTTGATTAGGTACTATTGTATTGGAATATGAGTCAACGAGGAGAACACTTAGGGGCCGATTTACAAAATTCACATGTATTCATGTGAATAAAATCGAATTCGATCGAATTTGATGGAATATTTGATCGTAGGATCTATGCGATTGGTCGAATATGCAAATTAGGCATATTCGATCATCGAATAGTGAATGATCGAATAGATTGGAATGATTCGATCATTCGATCAGCGAAGGATTTAAAATTTTAAAGTTATTCGATTGCCTACTTCGCCAGATTGGACCTTACGAATTGTAATAGAAGCCTATGGGAGCACTCCCATAGGCTTCTGAGGCTAAGTCCTGATCGAATAGGATTTGTACCATCGAAGTCTTCGATCATTCGAATCGTACGAATCATTCGAATGATCGAATAATTCATTCGAATGGTCGAATGATCATTATTCGATCGTTATTCGATCATCGAATGATCGAAGATTGAATAAAAGGGTAGCCTAAAACTATTCGATTAGCATTCGAAAATCGACCATCGAGGGAATTCTAATTTTTTTTGGGGAATAATAGTAATCTTCATAAAGTAAGTGCTGTATTGGCACATGCGCAGTTGAAGCAACCTTCCGGTTCCGGACAACTGTGCATGTGCCAAAATTAAAAATAGAGAATAGAGAAATAGCCAAAAGGAAGGAAGAAGACCCAAAGATTGCTCCCATGAGCCCTGCTGTGCTGACTTTGCAACAAGGGGTAATTACAGGATATGGGGCATTTACTGGAGTTATAGGGTAGTGGGTTTTATTTTAAGGGGGTTGAATTCTCCTTTAAGATAGGACTCTGGATGTCATTAAATTTACAGGGAATGTATACCATGCACTGTACCCTGTAATTTATGCACACTATATTCCATTTCTGGGGTAGCTTTAAAAAGGTCATTGAGGTTTTCCTGCTCAGAAAAGTGATCCTCTGTGTTGGTTCCCTCAAGAGACCAGTATGTCACGGGCAGACAATTTAATGAGCCGCGTGTTAGGTTCGATCCCATGAATTTAGACACAAGAAACTAGGCCAGTAAAATAAACTTACCCATGTACAATGAAGAAAATGTTTGTTGTAAAGCATAGCAAATGGTGGTTTATAAATACAAAATTTGTGGCAGATATTTAAATGCGATAAATGAAAAGTCAGGGTTATAGGTTTATTAAACTGAGACGTCAGCATTTTAAAATAACAGTTTTACTTTGCTAGTCGGTAACAATGAAGCTGTAATTATAGTGATGGCTGCCTTATTTTGCCTTGAGCAGTCTGTTGGTCTGTGTGGGTTGGCCAGCAGTCAACTTGTGTCTTGTGCTCTGAGCAGGTGAGACAGATAACTAGTCTCTGTACAGTATATCCATATTTAGACTGGGAGGAAGATGAGTTTTTTTGTAATGTGCCCATTTAAAGTTTTATTAATGCACCCCAATGATACCGTCCTCTCTGCAAATTCACTGTTCACTGCAAATAGTTGGTAATTGCCTTATACTTCACAGAATCTCAATACATTTCTATACAATTTCTACTTTGTAAAATTGCAGGATGTTTTTTTCAATGCCAAACTAAATGCAAAGGAATTAGTGTTAAAGTGCCAGCACTAAAACCCTCTGCACAGTTTAATAGTAGAGCTTGTAATAAATGGACTTTAAGTTTTGCTTGTTTTGTTTGATTAAGAAATAGCAGCCTCCCATTATTCGACCCTGCAGTTGTGTATTGCTTGTAAGGAAGGCGCAGTTGCATTTGCTGGCTGCGAGGTATTTGCTGGCATGCTTCACATAGATAACCGCTGCTCTGCTGCGCTTCCCAAATCTGTTACCTTACAGTCGCACTCTGCTGCACTTTGTAATTTGTGTCTTAAAATAACATTAAAAACAGCAGTTTATAAATTCCATGCAGAGTGCCTGACACCATGGTATTTCTGCTTAGTAAATAGGACAGGGTTTTTTTTTTACTGCTTAAATTTAGGGAACAATAGCTCAGGGGGTAAATTATGACCACAAGTGCAGCTGCCACTGTCAGTTGAACCCTATTCAGTACTTGCAACTGCATGGGCTCCTTCCACTTATACACCGTTGAGCTTTGCACTGCTCAGTCCTTCCACCTCTTGTTTTGAATTCTATGCAGTTGTGTTTATGAACTAGGGATGCACCAAATCCACTTTTTGGGATTCAGCCGAATTCCTGAATCTTTCATGACAGATTCGGCTGAATACCAAATCCTCATTTGCATATGCAAATTAGGGGTGGGAACAAATGTTTTACTTCCTTGTTTTGTGACAAAAAGTCATGTGATTTCCCTTCCCACACCTAATTTACATATACAAATTAGGATTTGGTTTGGCCATGCACATGGATTCAGCCGAATCTGCCTGAAAAAGGCAGAATCCTTTCCGAATACCGAACCAAATCCTGGATTCGGTGCATCCCTATTATTAACACAGGGGAACCCTGGTGCTATCACTGTCTCTGAAACAGATGGTAGTGCCAGGGTTCCCACAGCAGCCTGTGGTAATCAGATCATTTTCACCAAACAAACAAGACTCACACATTACTGTCACGCTAAAAAATTATGCCAATTGGATTTAAAATGTGCATCCGTGTTGGTGCATTGGCCGTAATTGTGGAAGCTGCAAAATTTCCTTAAAAACAGGGGAAAGACAGGATAGGGACTTACTGCGAGATAGTGCCATATTTTATTCTGGTGCCACCCTAGGCACTGGCTTTAAGGGCACCACCCCATAGGTTGCGGAGACGCCCTACACAGCTCCGCTGCTGGATTTACACAGGAAATCTGCAGTGACTGGGGAAATTTATTTTTCCTTGAAAAAAATGTCATTTATCATATACAGCTGGCACCCCTGGAGGAGTCTCCTAAAGAGTGAGTGGGTCCTTAAGCTCAATAATTGGTAGAAGCCCAGTGAATCAGCAGAAAAGAAGGAGAGTTACAGGTTCATTTTTGGAGGCACAGATATTTAGGGCTCTGGTTGCCTTGGGCTGGTACAGAAACCCAAAACATACATTTCTGCTTATTTGTTATTCCTTTAAAATTGTACATTTCTGAAAACAAAGTGTAGAATGGGTGCACTAAAACCCATACATTCTGCAACATACTGTACATCAAAATTCATTGCCAAATACCTTTTCAGCATTCTAGGAAAGGAAATACTATCTCATTGTCTTTATCTGCTTTTTCAGCCTTCTTTTCTTCAAGGAGGTCAATACAGTGCTACCTTTAGAATGGGAATTACGTAGACTATTGGTTGATTATTGATTCTGACTGCTGGTTTTGGTGTTCGGAATCCATTTTTCTTCCTTTTGAAGCAGAATGAGAAATTTGCTTAGCATTGTTTCTGTTCGCTTCCTCCACACAAGTAAATGAAGAGCAGGTTGTACTTGATGGGCACGTGTCTTCCTTTCCAATTTCAACAACCATGTACCTGGGGAAATAACATTATTGTTGTCGACCTGTCTCTTTGGAATCCATTTAACCCTCTGTGTGTGTAGCTGTCTATGTTTGTTTATATTTTCCAATATTTAAACAAATCTATTTTCATTTTAGTATCTATTATTTTGCTGTGTCATTTTAATCAGACAGGGAATTATATCAGTGTTGGTTAAAATATAATTTTCTTAGATCTTAAAAATGCTGTGGAGCATTTGTAGCTCTTTTGTGGTTAACTATTCTATATGCCTATTATGTGCTTTTACTGAAAGGCCCCACAGAAGGCTAAATCCTTTGGAAGGATACATTTTTCACAATATATCCCTTAAAAAGCCCTTTGTACCTTTTTTTGCTTTAATGCTTACAATTCACTTGCCGAAAGATGAGCAGTTATCAGCCTTTATGAAACCCAATATGGACTTACAAAGTTCTCAGTTGAAATATAATCCTATTGTGCCTGGGAAACCTGTATGATACAGTTTGCACTGATAGTACCTCCTTGAATAAGCTTCTTATTCATAAATGTCAGTAATGCTGCTCTAAAGCAATGATACTGCAACCAAGATTGTGACTAGTGTTTATCAATGTATAGCTCTTTATATTTCTAGAAAATGTACTAGTGCAAACATCAACTAATTTGCAAACATAATTCTAATTTAGTTACAGGATGGTGCAAAAATATTCAGTCCTGTTTTTACTCCATTTGTGGATGTACAGTATATTTATAATTTCAAAGGAAAATATTGTTCACTTATTTTATTAACTTATTGTGTAGACATGTCCATTTATTAAATCAAAATGGATATTAAAATTAGGGGTTTCTTCGGTATGAAAGAGCTCTGAAAGAGTCAGAAGAAGAATTCAAAAACTATAAAAGAAAATAAATAAAAAATGACTAATTGAAAAGTTTATTAGAATTACTAAAACTAACTTGATGAACCACCCCTTTAAAATATATATCACCAGCATGCAGCAATATATCTACATTACTACCTTTAGAGATAACAATCAAAGGTCCCTTTCTCATGCACACAACATCCTGTGTTGAGTTAACCTTTCTATATGTTTCTATGAATGTGGGAGGAAAATCAGAGTAGCCAGAGGATAAAAGACACAGTTAAACATACAAACTCCTAGTTCAGAACTGAACTCAGGACTCTGCAGTTGGCTAATTTGGCACAGGCTAGCAAGCCAGACAGCCCTGCCGCATTAATCAGATTAATGCAATTTGTCTATCCAAATGTGCGATCCAGTTTGAGCAGATATAGTTTGTGGAGCTTCATTCAAGCTTAGGTGCACAGTGAAATTCTATTTTGAGAAATCAAATTTGAATGTGCCCTTATCTATAAGAGCAATGGTTTTGAAGCTTTTCTGGGAAGTAAGAATCCTGTTTGGCCAAGAGCTACAAACTGCTCTAGTAATGTGGCTTATAAAGTATGTAGCTGGCTATGGGGGTTACTTACTAAACCCCAAATTTTTCTGATCAAGCCTTTTGGGGCAAACACTTTAAAGGACCAGTAACATCAAAAAATTAAATTGTTTTAAAGTAATAACTATAGAATGCAGTGTTGCCCTGCACTGGTAAAACTGCAGTGTTTGCTTCAGAAGCACTACTATTGTTTATATAAATAAGCTGTTGTGTAGCCATGGGGGCAACTAGTAAAAGGAGAAAAGGCTCAAGTTACACAGCAGATAAGCTCTGTAGAACATAATGTTATCTGTTATCCATTACCTATCTTGTGCCATATAGCCCTTTTTCAATTTCCGCCATTGTTACTTAGCAGCTTGTTTATATGAACTATAGTAGTGTTTCTGAAGCAAACAGTTCGGTTTTAACAGTGCAGGGCAACACTACATGATATTTTCTTTACTTTAAAACACTTAAATTTTTTGGTGTTACTGTTCCTTAAAACTTTCATGGAATTACCTGATGCAAAAAGCCCAAATCCAAATATCCCCCATCTCAGCCCTGTCGAGGTCCTGTATATATATATATATATATATATATATATATATATATATATATATATATATATATATATATATATATATATATATATAAAAGATCCTCCGCACTCAGCCCATTATCAATATATTTAAGACATTGAGACATTTTGTGCATACAGCTACAAAAAAATGCCTTACGCTTTAGGGTAAGGCCACATGTAGAACTATAAAAGAGAATTCTATTGCTTAATTTTATATATTTTACAAAAGGGACTAAGTTTTACCTGCAACTTACTTGCTGCTTTCAAAGTAAAACTCCCAAACTTGGTTGCCCTTTATATACATATATATATATATATATATATATGTAAATATCATCAAAATTAGCTGGCACACGTTACAAAAAAATCAAAGTGCCTGTTTGAACTGCAATGTTCGAACTTTCAGGTTTTAGAAAGTGAAAAAGTTATTTATTACAAAGAACTGACATTTTGGCTAGCACGATAAAGACTTTATAAAAAGATTTAAAAAAAAAATTATGATTGGGTATTGTAGAATAGCGTATAGAATGTAAAATGTTACCTAGATTCATTATACAGTACATTCATTATAAAGGCACTTGATCTGTGGCCTTTTGATTAAAATTGTAATAATGTACAGATTTAAACGCATTCACAATAGATTTCAGTGGTGACTTACAGTAGTAAAGATGATGCAGGTAATTGGTTGAAGATGACACTTGATGGCATTTTAAAGAATAAAGGTCTTTAAAGAATACTGTTAATAATTGTTATCAAGTTTCAGCAATAAAATATATATTTGTATTAAAGGGGACCTGTCACCCTCAGAGATTCTTCTAAATCTTCTTTTATGATTTTAGTCAAGTGAAATAAACTTCACTTACACGGTATATAAATTGTTTGAATCTTGTATCTTTTAGTCTTGAAATTCACAATCACAGACAGCACTCATTTTGGTGCATAGTTTTATAAAGGCAAGCTTTGCCATTCTATGTGCAAGAATAGGGCACCTCATGCCCATGCACTGGCTACACAATTTGGGTTTCATGTTTATTTTGAAAAGGACTTCTATTATTTTTATGTCTGGGTGACAGGTTCCCTTTAACTAAAATATACTCCCAAAACTTATTAGGGTTTAAGAGTCACATTGGAGTTCCAAAACCTGTATAGAATGCGACAAGCTCCTGCCTCAATGCAGACCCCAATATTCCAACCACAAACCAAAAAAAAAAACTTGGTCAAAACTATTCTGTATTAAATTATAATAAACTGAAAGTTATAAAAAAAAGATGAAATAATAGCAATAGGTCAGCTCAAGAGTTCCATGCAGTGGCAAAATTATAGTGCGCCAGGCCCCCCTGCAAAAATGTCTTCAGAGGGGCCCGGCGCACTCCATTTCCCCATCTTCCTACCAACTTCCTGCCATGACTCCATCCATGCCCAGCACTGACCCCACCCACATAACACCCCAACTCCGCCCACATCCTGTCCCGACTTGTGTGCCCCTTCCTTGCAGGTAAGAGAGCAGCTGGGGAGGAGGGGGTTTTATTATTTGCTATAGAGAAAGCAGACCCCCACAGTCCATGCCCCCTTGTTCCCAGTGCCCCCTAGGGTCTGCTTCCGCTATAGTTATGCCACTTGTTACATGACAGTTATGAAGAAACTGTGGCATCATCCTTGAGCCTTTATATCCTCAATATACTGCTCTGTACATGCAAAGTTATGAATTGTGACATCTGTTGCCATAATCTCAGTGTAATGAATAATCCCCATGTTTTATAGCACATTTTTCCATTTCATTGACATTTTAAGGATATGCTGAGTGTGAGAATAGCCTATAATTTGGCTTCCAAGCAAAAAGTCTTAATTAAATGGCCATTTATTTGCACCAGTAACATAATCAGCCATATTATAGGCAGTTAGCTGCCATTTAACTAAATGTACAGTAATCTCAAAGATAAATTGATTTGTTTCTCCAATCATATTATGCTGTGCCTGACACCTGGGCTATGACAAAGAAAACTTATTTCTGCTGACATCTCATCAATGAATAGTTGAATGAAGGAACAGTCAATCAAAAATGTAATCCAAGCTCAAATGCTGTGAATGTTTAATAAAAAAAAAACACATTTCCTTTTACCAGCTGAAGTCTTGTTAAAACTTGTCCATATTTATATTGTTTTCCCTTAGGAAAGTGTATGCTGATATGCATACTGGCAGCAAAGGATCTATAAAAAGTTATGCCATTCTCCTGGATGTTTTTATTCAATAAATATCTTGCTTGCTAGAGTTTTCAGAACAGAATATGCATCAAATTGTTTCTAAAATAATTCAGTATGCTGTGATGTAGGGTTTTATGCAAGGATGGAAGTTTGCCCTGTCAATCATGGAGCACCTAGCAAAGCACTTCACACAAGCCAAAAACAGTCCATGTACATCTGAAGCTTACAGTTTGCATTGAATGAAGGAGAGAAAGGATATTCAATGTAATTAATAATGGTATGGAAAAAGTGAGAAATACTTTATGGTAAAAAACTTTTCTAAGCATTGCAGTCTTTTCTTAGGTGCTTATAAAAGTAGATAAAACGTCACTAAAATTATTAGATTTCAGACAGAGGTGCAAATTCACTAAAGCGCGAAGCATCTAATGCTAGCGCTAATTCACTAGCCTGACGTCAATTCGCAACTTCGCCGATTCACTAACAGTGTCCTTGGCGAAAATTCTACTTAGTTATTCTACTAAGTTAGATTCAGGCGAAAATTCGCTAGCAATGTAGATAGAATAGCGCAACTTCGCACCCTTACGCAGGCGAAGTTGCGCACTGATGAAGGGATGTAAATACGCTAATTCACTAAGATGAACATTTTACTGAACGTTACCCCTTACGCTATACATTACTTTGCCAGGTCAGACGTAGCGAAGTTCAATACAATAGATAGGAGTTTGAAAAAAAAATGGCTGGCGTCTTTTACCTTTTGTAGGGTGATAGTCTGAAAAATTGCAAAAAAATTTTTGGGTTTACCCTCCTTCCCTCCCTACATTTCCTAACATATGGCAACTCAGCTATACAGTGGGCACATGTTTAGGGCAATAGGACAACTTTATTTTATTTATTAAAGGTTTCCTGGGCTTGTGTAGTGTAATGTAGTGGCTGTAACATACACCTCAATTATACTTTCAACTTCGTTCTTAGGCATCGCTAGCGTAAATGTGATTTGCCTGGCGAAGTAACGGTAGCGCTACTTCCCTATCATTCACTGTCCTGAGTGCAAATTCGCGTCTTAGTGAATTTGCGTAGCTCTGGCAAAAATTTGTCTTGCGAAGTGCAGAGAACGCCGCGAAGCTGTCGCTAGTGCATTTTCACGCTTAAGTAAATGTGCCCCATAGAATCACGGATCTGCTATGATAAGAGTAAAAAATGTTTTTAATAAAATAAATATTCAAGTGATCTACAGGAAATACAGTATTTGTAAAATAATTCAAGTACTGTGCAGTCTTCACACATATGATCATATTATATATTACTATATAAATATTATTCTATGATACATATCATAGTAGCAGTAGTAGCATAGTAACATGCATGAGCATTCTTCAGGTTCAACATTAGCTGCATTCAACCCCTGGGTTTGCTCATAGGGGCAGATTTACTGTACTAAGGGTCCAATTTCGAATAGAAAAAAATTTGCAACTGAACCATCAAATTTTTTAAAAAGTGCTTTCTCGATCCAAAATGGACCTTTTTCATTCGAATAGGCTCGTTTTCGATCGAATAGAAATCGAATCGTTCGAATGTATCTTCCGATTTGAATGATTCTGGGCAAAATCCTTCCATTTCCAAAAACACTTCTTAAAGGTTCCAGGAGGTACCCATAGGCTAATATAGCAATTCGGCAGGTTTAAGGTGTTGAATTCTAATTTTTTAATGAGACAGATTTTCAAATGAATGAATTTTAAAATTCGATTAGAATTTTTTTCAATTTGGATCGAATGTTGGCATATTCAATGGTCGAAGTAGCCAAAAATTACTTAGAAATTAGAATTTTCATTTGTTTGAATTTTTTCTCTTCCACTCTATTATACAGATTCTTTGGGAATTATCAGATAGGTGATCTTTTCACAACCTGGATCTTCATACTATACGTTGGCAAAAATTATTTAAACATTGAGGGGGTTATTTACTAAACTTCCACTTTTTCTGATCAAGGCTTTTTGGACATAAATTTTAGAGGAAAAAACATTATTTATTATGCCTCGAAACTGCAAAAAGTTTCAAAACTTGTCAAGGTCATTTAGTCAGGGTCAAATATCCCTTTTATAATTTGAAAATATTGTGATTATCTGACAATAATCTAAAAAATTCTGGGTTTTTGGGAGATAGCCTGGAAAAAATTCAGTGATTTGGGAATCATGTTTTCCAAATGTTCACTCAATTTTATTGTGTCTTTTCTCAACCTGACTTTTATTTAATGAAAACATTTTGGGTGGGAGCTTGGTTTAATAAAAAGATGAGATAAATTTGAATTTTAATAAATAACCCCCTATTTTAGTAAATAACCCCCTAAATAAACCCAATAGGATTGATTTGCAACCAATGTTGATTCATGCAGATTAGTTACCATCAAGTTCAAGCCACTGTTTTATAATTACAGAGAAAAAAAATCATTTAAAAAATTATTTGGATAAAATGAACACTATGGGAGCTTCCAAAAAAGGTTTCTGTTAAAGTTAATTTAAAAGTGAACCACCCCTTTAACTTACTTACCCACTTACCTTAAAATGGATCATATCCACTGTTGATGGAATAAAATTAATTATAGAATACAGAGTTTGTCTTTTGGGATTAGTTTTAACAACTTAGGCAAATTATGTTAATGACGTTACCTTCTGTGCAAGTGAAAAGGAAGCCTTTTATATCTATATAAAGAATTTAGTCTTATAGAAATGAGAAGGGCTTCCTGACACTGACATGCACAGAGAAGTATTTCCCTATATATATATCTAACATAGTACAGATCTCTGCTACTATGAATGTATCAGAATTACAGAAAGGTCTATCTCCCATAGATTCCATTTTATCCAAATGATAACAATTTTGCATTTTTCTTTGTAATAATAAAACAGTACCTTGTACCCGATCCAGACTGATATATAAGTAATCCTTATTGGATCCAATTTATGGAAAGATCCATTATCCCCAGGTCCCAAGCATTCTGGATAACAGGTCCCATACCTGTACCAATGATAAAAACACCTAAAAAGTCAGAAAATAAATATACATTGCCCTCTACCAGCTTCACTTGTACCTAGAAAATAGTTATATATTATTGCCTTTACCTTGAATGATATTTTAATATTCTTGTCGCCTGCATTTTTGAAAATCAAAGTTGCATTATAGGTTTTCAGAACACTGAACAAAAGAAAAAGAGTGATGAAAAATAGCATCTGATAAATTAAATGTGACATGTTTTTATCCTTACAAAATGAATTCTGAATGCTTGGTAATTGTGCATATTGGAGCAGTCATTTCTGATGTGGATTTTTTTCCTTGTGTGGTCTTCACTAATGGGCTGTGAATTATACATCATAAAGTTAACACGCCACTTTCGCTTTCCTGAAATGAATCGTATAATTGTACGGGATGCAAACTCGTTTCAGATGCAATATAATTATATTTTAAATTATTGGGTTTCCTTGTATGATCTACGTCTGGGAGCTCCAGCACGGTTTTATTATATTGTTTGCCCACGTCCAAGGACTGTAATAAAGTGTTCTGATTGTATTTTGTTAAAAATAAACTAAGGGTCGAATTTCAAAGGAGAAAAAACTTCGAAATTCGACCATCAAATTTTTTTGGGGGGTAATTTTCTATTGAATATGACCATTTAGTTAGAATAAAAAATAGTTAAAATCATTCTTTAAGCTACCGAATAGTCGAAGGATTTTTAAAGGGCCAGTACTTCAAAATTCAAAAATTTGAATATTCAAATTTTTTCAATTCAAATCGAATTCATATTTTATTAGAATCTTCACTTCGACCCATAGTAAATCAGCCCCGATATGTTCTGTTGTCTGTACTAAGAAGATCAAATGCAAATCTATTGGTCCGTATCACTAGGGGGCAAATTTACAAAATTCACGTTAATAATTTGAAGTTCGATCGAATTTGATCAAATAACGATTGTACAATTTTTTCGGATATTTGAATATGCAAATTTGGCGTCTTTGATCAACGAATACCGAATTATAGAATAGATCGATTTTTTTGTGAAATCGAACGATCGGTATTCAACCGTATGATTTCATTGAGAAATCGAATGTCGAGCTTCCATGAGGTGAATTTAGAAACTTGCCTCAGGCGGCAGCATTTATTATACAGGTACAACTTCGGGTTTTCCGGGTAAATGATCTTTCCATAATTTGGATCTTCAAACCTTAAGACTACTAGACAATCATGTAAACAATAAATCAACCCAATAAGAAGATTTTGCTTCCAGTAAGGATTAATTATATCTTGCAAAGTATTGTTTTATTATCATTTGCTCTGGTTTTCGTATGAAATTACAAAAAAAGTCTGGGTTTTCGGGCAGCAATGCAAAAAAAATTGGGGTTAAAACAAAAAATATGTGTACGACTCTAAGGGGCAGATTTACTAAAGGATGAATTTTGAAGTGAAAAAATTTCGATAGGTCCTTTTTTGATCGAATAAAGATTGTTTGGAACGTTCAAATGCATCATCCGATTCGAAAGATTTTCAAAAAAACTAATTTGATTTTCCAGGACTTAGAAAACATTTTTGTAGGGGTTCTAGGAGGTCCCCCATAGGCTAAAATGGCAATTCGGCAGCTTTAAGGTGGCGAAGTGTTGAATTCAAAGTTTTTTTAACGCGAAAGTACATCGAAATTTGAATTTTTGATTCAGTAGTTGAAGTAGCCCAAAATGAATTTGAATTAATTTGAATATTTTCTTTGACCCTTAGTAAATCTGCCCCTAATTGTTGCATGATTTTGTTGAGACTTTTCTTGCACAGACTTTTTTGAGCTGATTTTTTAATATATTATTTAAATTTGCGATGGGAGTTAGGTCAATGAAAACAAAACCTACACTGTAAATTTTACATACAAATAGCTTGAGGGTGGCTTTTCAAACACTTTACTTTGGCACAGACTAAACAGTTTCTTTCTGTTGGAAAAATTACTTATTGGGGCGATAGTGGCAAATTGGGAAATTAGACCTCACTACAGAAAATCTATGGGATTTTTAAAAGTGTGTTAATCAAATGGTGAACTCTACCTTTCACTCATTATTAAATACACTTATAGAAATCCCATAGGAATGAGTACAACCTGGGTGAGTTTTATGAGATTAATAACTCTGTCCTACTTGCCCTGAGTGCTGACTTTAAAAATATGAACCATGTGAACAATTTTTACTTTGTGTGAATAAGTTTTCCCTTGCACATCTTATCATTGTATTTAGTGAAGTTCAGGAAACCCACAAATGTATATAACAACTCAGCTGCAATCTGGATATAATTTTATAGCAATATTTACACCAGTGTGCAGCACCTGCAAGCATGTATTTCATAAGTGCCATGGCAGTGACATTTTGCAAGCTAATAACTGTCCTGGGAACAATATTACCATAGCAAAAAATTAAAATTGTTCAACTTCCATTCAGTTTACGATTTTATTACATTTCCTACATTTGTGGGCTTGCAAAACTGATATTGAATAAAGAATACTCATATTTGTAAATATTTGTAAATGAAACTAATAATGAAATGATATAGTTTTACATGTAGAATTCTGCAGAAAAAAAAGGATGACATTTGGAAAATATATAACCCCCCCCCCCCATCAATAGATCATATCTATCAAGTAAAATCAACTTGTTTAGAGCATAACTGTTTCTTGAAGTGGTCAGAGTGGTGGCAGAGAACTTAGAGTGCAAAGGAAGTGATTGATTTCCCAGCAGGGTAAAAAACGACAGCTGAAGCAATCTCATCTATTACACATAAATCTTTATGCTTCCATTTTTATTTTTATATAGTGCTACTCAAAGTGTTCTCTGAAACACCAAACTTATTGACAGGGGAAAAAACTCATCCAGGTTTTCCAGGAGTTTTCCCTACAAGTTCAGGTATTCCTTTAGAATACATTATAGGACCTATTTATCATACTGTGTAAAAACAATTAATGCTGATAAAAAAAAAAGTAAAAAAATGGTGTAAAATAAATGGCAGATATCAAGTTGTGTCAGTAACGGAACTAGGTGGGGGCGGGCCCTGGTGCGGGCCGTGCGGCCGGGCCCCCCCCCCCACCCTAGTCCGTGTTTGATTGACGCGCCGAAGCATTTCTAGCATTAATCTATTTTATGTTTTAGTTCCCCTTTAATTTGAATCTTCATACCTTACTAAAATAATAATTTTAAATTTAATTCAATCCAAAAGGTTTGTTTTACAACCAAATAAGGATTAATTACATCTACATTTGGATAATGTACATGGTACTGTTTTATTATCACAGAGAAAAAGAAAATAATATATATACAAATTTTAATAATTTCGCTAAAATTAATCCTATGGGAAATGACCTTTGCGTAATTTGGATCTTTCTGGATAGCAGGTTTCTGGATACTGATTCCACACCTGTACACTAGGGGTATGTGTTGTGTATTTGCTTACTGTTTTTACACAGTATGTTGAATGCTCCCCTGTATATATACTCTTTGCCATTAGCAAACAGTCATTCCTAAAGTTTCCATCTTCAAATGTGCACTGAAAAGTTTTCTGCCTAAGCCTAGACCTAAATGTCAATTGCAGTTGGGGATCATGATCAGATAGGGCCAGTGGGACACTAGGAAAAAAACCCAATGGGTCCTGCAACCCCACCGACCCCAGCTGCTATTTCCGAAAAAGGTCCCCTCCACCTGGAACTGCAGGCACAGAGGAAGTTCAGTAAGTAGTGTTCAGTGAGGGGAGTTGGGGTGGGCTGTGGAGGAGCTTGAGCTTTTGAGCCCCCCAGACAGCAGCCTCCCGGCTCGTATTTTTCTTGCCTAGCTGATAAAATTTGGGCTGGCGCCGTTATTACAAGTTTACCAGTAATGTTCTTACCTGTAAATTTTAAATACCATCTTTTTCCTCCGCTGATCAGACACAATTTTTGCTCATACATACCTTTTTCCTGCCTATCTACAAGAATCCATGCCACGGTCCATCTGTTGATATTATCGCTCTGCCTGGCATAGGCGGAGGGTGATTTTTTTGTTTGGGTAGGCTAAGTCTAAGGGCTCTTACACATGAGCGTTTTTACCTGCACTCAACTGCGTTCCGTTTTGCGGAGGAGCGCAGGTATAGACGCACTCAATAGTTTTCAATGGGGCTGTACTCACACGAACGCATGTAGGTGCAGAAAGCATGAAAAATGCAGCATGTTGCGTCTGAACCTACGTTTGGTGCAGTGTCGGACTGGGACACCAGGGTCCCACCATAAAACCTTAGACCAGGGGCCCACGCTCTGTACTAATAATCTCCTTATGCAACCTCTATTCTCCTAGTTTGTTTTCTTTACATACTATGATCAATTATTCCATCTATTTAGCCTCTTTGTTCTCATAGAAATAGGGAATGGCCATGAAATAGGCCAAAAGTTTAGCAGCATGAGGCCCCCTGACACCTTGGCCCACCGGGAGTTTCCCTGGTATTCTGGTGGGCCAGTCCGACACTGGGTTGGCGCCTACATGCGTTCGTGTGAGTACAGCCCCATTGAAAAGCATTAAGCGTCTATACCTGCACTCCCCTGCGGCTGAACACAGCAAAATGGAACACAGGGGAGCGCAGGTAAAAACGCTTGTGTGTAAGAGCCCTAATGTTACTTCAACAGTTTTTACAACAGTGATTTTCCACTGGCAGAAACAGCTGATTCAATCCTATATTATAAGCATTGGCAACAGTTGTAATTCACATGACTGAGAACACAGGTAGGATTTTAGTCTAAATATGCACTATAATCTGAAATCTGTCCCATACATGGTCTGACTTAACTACTAACTGATGGGCCCACAAGCTGCATATGAAGCTCAGACTATTCTGAAAATAATATGCATAGCACTCTCTTATTATCAACATTATAGAAAAAGTTCAGTTCATCCACATTACTGGAAATCAGGGCTAATGATTGGGTTGCTTAACAGTAAAGCATGTTTATTGGTGTACTTTAACATAAAACACAAGGGATCTGTTAATTGTCAGTTATGGGAGATTGTATAAATACAAAGTATAATGCAGATGTATTTTGGTCCCCTCAAAAAACAGCAGCTGCCCTTTTACCTCAGTATCAAAGTAATACAATATAATAGTAGATGCGGTTGAGAAAAAACTTGCATTCAACCATCAACACAACATTTGTGTGTAAGTGAAAGTAGCCAAACTGATCTGTGAGCTGATCCAGAGAAAAGTGAATTGAATCGATACAAAAGTTGCTAATATTCCTCATATACTGCTAATAAACATTGTAATTAATTGTATCAACTAATTAAAGCAAATTGTTACAGTTCAGATGCTCCTGGATCACTGAGCTGCCCGACTGAAACCCCAGGTACAGGAATATTACATTTTAAACTTCAATTTTAGGAAAACAGTAAAAAGTAAAAGAAGGAAAGCAACTGAAAAAAAGTCTTGATTTCTGTTTAACATTCTGGAAGGTTAACATCCCTTTTAAAGAAACAGTCACCAATATCACAATGGTTTCCATTGAACTATTCAAATAGGTGTTGGATAAAATTCACAGAGGTGTGAAAGTGAGATCTGGTCACAATGGTAATATAATGGCTGCATCACACCTTCATACCTTTTCCAGTTTCAGATAACACTTACCTGAATAGATCAATGGAACTACCATTGGCCATTGATGGTATCTTATTTTTTTGTAATGTAAGTATGAAACAATCCCCACATACCAAACAAGCAGATGGAGGATTAGAACATGCTTTGTCTCTTGGCCCCGACCCCAGCAGCACCCATTGCCCCTCCCCCAGACAAACTCAAAGTCAGAGGTTTTTAATTTTTTTTCTTTAAAATTTTCTTTAGATTTTTCATGCAAACAGTTTTGGGAAGGCTTAGCCTCCCCAAGCCTTAATGAAAATCCGCCTATGCTGCCTGGCAACACCATCTCCGCACCAATTGACAGCAATGTCCCACCATCTTCCTGCCCCTATACATCGTCATCCCTCTGCTTCATCAGCCAGCCCTCCAGCATACCTGGTGTGAGAATATCTGGTGGTCTAGTGGTTCGACAGGGATTTCCGCAACTGTCGCTTCCTCTTCTGAATGCAGATGCACACTACTTTTTCCGGGTCCTTTTATTTTAGGTGTGCCATGGGTAACATCATTGTTGGTGTGAAATTCATTTATTTAAAGGGGCCATGGCCAATGACTCATTGCCCAACATACACTTAGGCCTATTTCCTGATAGTTTCTTCATTCAAGTCTGATTACTGTGTTTTGACCCCTGTCTGTCCCTGACTACCGCTTGTTCTCTTGGATCCTTACTTTGAACTATGTTACTGTTTGGTTTGGCCCTGGCCTGTTTGCTGAATATACTCGTGGATCCTTATTCTGTACTTCACTGTCTGATTGGTACTGACCTCAGCCTGATCTTCGACTACAATCCATGTTCCCCGTTCTTCCTGTATGCATTACTTTTCGCTTGTCTGCCTAGAACTTCTCGCTTTGCCTCTCACGTTAATACTTGGCGGCATCCATGTAGAGGAGGGCTCCTCCTGAAGCGAAAGGTGGTTGTTATAGGCAGAAGCCTGAGCTCAGCCCGGGAACCTGGGTTTTGTTTTGGGTTTTGGGATACCATGTTACACTCGGCTTGTATTCCCCTTCACTAAAGGTGGCAACCCTAGTTACATTTGTGTACTGGCTTTAATTGCCAGAGTACAGTTGTAAATAATCCTACTGTGAAAGGCTAACCTGCATCCAGGTCAGTCAATCTATATATCTGTTTATCTTTCTGTAGATTTAACTGATTTTCTGGCTCTCTATTAGCTGCCTTCCTAGATTTAGAGGCAGATTTACTAAATTCACATGAAGGATTCAAAGTTCGACCAAATTTTCAAAAAGATTAGCATTCGAATGTTTTTGAAGACCACTTCGACCAGTGAATTATGAAAGTCGATCGAATCGAATGATAAAATTTCATTCAAATATTCGATTATTTGACTGTCATATTACTTTCCCTTTAAATTTTTATTCGACTGCCTACTTCACCAGATCAAATCTACCGAATTGGGTTTAGTTATTTTTGATCGAATAGGAAATATTCCATCGATCGATAAATCGTTTGAATCGATTGATTCAAACGATTTATCGAATGAATATTTCCTATTCGATCGTTCGACCAAACAAATTGATATTCGAATTCGAAGGATTTTACTTCTCTGCCTCGAATTCGAGGGTTTTTTAAACCTTAATTTCGACCCTTAGTAAATCTGCCCCTTAGTGTACTTTTCTTTCCTTCTTTCTCAATTTATGCTTTTTCTGGGTTATTTTTTAATGTATCTAAAACTACGTAAGCTCCAATTTTATTATGAATATCTCTGATCTATAATCTTAAAAATGATTTGTTTTATTTATGTCTCTGCTCATGCATTTTGGATAATCTTGTGCAGCTATGGCCTACTTAGACTTTAAAGAGTTTTGTGCTGCAGCATAGAGAAAATGCTGCAGTGGCAAATTAAATAAAGTGTTTTCATGACTGTTTTATGCTGCCGAACATCAGAGGGGTTATGAATTCAAGAGCAGCCATGTGGCAGTAGAGATACATAGAGTTCAAAAGGAAGTAATGCATAGTGAGGCTTAGTGCCATTTGAAACTATTTTGATGACAAATTAAAGGTCACAGTTACTTTTATCTTCTTCAAAAATATAATTATGTTTTTTTAGAAGGCTGTCTGAGCCTGCTGTGCATGTGTGAGTAGATGTAGATGTGGATATAGGTACCTGTAAATGGTTGGTGTATGTCATTATCTTTATAATAGGAATAGTGAGTATGTTTGCTTAAGAGAAGACATAAGGACTGACAGACGGAGGACAGAAGTGCAAAGAATGTAAATATGTAAGTATGGAGCCTTTCTAACTCCTTTTGCTGATGTTTAATCATCTTTTTCTTCATTCAGTTCTTTCAGTGTTAAAGAGATACTGCACCTGAAATTAAACTCATTTTTTACATCTATGATAATATTGGCTTTGAAAGCTATTTCTAACTTTGCCATAAAGTATTTACATGATGCTTTTACATTACCTGTCTGATCCCCATGATCCTGTATGAGGGGGCTGCCATATTTGTGCAGCAGGAGTCTGTTAGCATTAGAAACTGTAACTAACAGACTGAGATGGGACAGCCAGGTTGGCAAAGTCAGAGTGTCAGAGAGTCAGGCTTAGGAAATCCAACTAACAATTATATACAAAAATAATAAAATGGGTTTCTTGTTTTTTTCCGTACCTTCTTACCACCCATCACCACTGTTTAGAAGTCCTTTAATCTTAGACGTGCAGACAGCTCTTAAAAATGAACATGAATTTGTACCAAAAAGAAAGGAACTGCAAAGGAGAGCTAACGAAGTCACACAACCTTATTAATAATATAATTAGATTGTGTGTTTAACTTGGAATGATTAATGCCTTTAAGGATATTTTTTATAAGTGCAAATAAATTCATTCAAAATACGTTGTGTCCACACTTTGATGTGTTGTCGTTATTATATCTTGTGATAAACAATAAAGAGTTAATAAAGTGCAAGAGTGTATGGAATGCTAGTTACGTAAGCAACAGTTCGCATTCCACTAGTCTTGTAGAAGAAGGAATCACTCAATAAATCATAACATTTAAAAGTTCATTTAAAATCAAAAGAGGGATTTGATGAAATATAAAAACACTTAAAAATATGGTGTATCCCCATCTGGTTTCACAGTTTTAAGGATTGCAGTATATCTGAGTAATGAAAATACTGGTCCCACCAAGATCATTACATCAGCCTATATGCCCTCTGATAGTAGCATGATTTGGGGTGGGGAGCAGGAGGGTGTCTATAGTAAAAGAAATTAGGTGGCTCCCATTGTGGGAAAAAATAAGTTCCAAGTTACACACACAACTAATTATATTATTAATAAGGCTGTGTGACGTTGTTAGCTCTTCTTTGCAGTTCCTTTCTTTCTGGTACAAATTCATATATACAAAAATAAACCAATCAGAAAAAAATGATCAACATGACCTATAGGTAACATTTGATGTACATTCATATGTTAAAATTAATTTTATAGTGTCAGTATCGCTTTAAGGTTCCACATTAAACATGATAGTCAGGACCCCCACAATTTTACATTGTCGACAAAAGCAAAACTTTGATTTTCTTCCTGTAATCCTTGGCTTTTTCATTATTCAGCATGTATTAGTAGTAGTGATGGGCGAATCTGTGGCATTTCGCTTTTCCGAAAAATTTGCGAATTTTCAGCGAAATTCGCAAAACTGCGAAAAAATTTGCAAAACGAGTCGCGCTGATGTTGCGCCCAAGCTTATTTTGACGCGTGTCAGAATAGTTTTGACGCACAGTGCGATGTGATAAAATTGCCATGTGAAATGCAAACCCCCAACGGTCCCTCTTTTGACAGCGCAACCTGCAGTCCCTCATTTCATTTGTATTGGAAAGTCCCTCTATTCTCTGCACGGAATAGCCAGAAAAAGAAAGAAGTTTCTAACTTAATTGGCTTTTGGCAGAGAGCCTAGAAGAACAGCTAACAGGTGCAAAAAAGATGCTTTTTAACAATTTTGATATAATAAAAGAAGTAATTGATTGTATTTGTAACAGTTTAGATAAGGAGAAATATTTTCAAACTTTCATAACCTGCCAAATTTGGTAAAACGAACATGTTAATTAGTGGGTGTGACCACAAAAATGGGTGTGGTCAAAATGTTGCAGTGCTACGTATGGAAAAAAAAATTACTTACAAAATGTTGGGAGGTATGGAAATGTGAAAAAAATTGTAAAAAATGGCATCTTTTGCTTTTTGTGTGAATGTGCTGAATAGCATTGGAGTCAATGAGAAGAGCAATTTACAAGCATTTCACTTAGTATACACACATGCCCTGCATTGTTAGTGGACTCTTATCTTTTCAAAAGAAAAAAAGGCCTCCCATTTTGTCAGCTTCTTTAAAACATCTGTGATTATTATTTAAAATAGTGAAAAATTAAAAAGGCATATTTTAATATTTTCATTTATTTTTAAAAATAGTTTTCACTGCACATTCTGTGCTGTTTTGAAGTGAAGCGACAAACTCGACGCGCAACAAACTCGGCGCTCGACGAAACGAGACGCGCGGTGAAGCAAAACACGCGGCAAATTTTCGTGAGCGTTTCGTCGAAACTTTAGTCAACAGCGAAATTATTCGCCCATCACTAATTAGTAGTAATACATCCTGCTACTTGACCCCTCATAAACTGAACTTGTGCAACTAGAGGTTATGTAGAGCTTCAGGCAGAGCAGAATAATCTTTATCATCTTACTGGCATACTATACAAGGGACATTAAGGACAGAATGCACATCTTTTTATAAATCTTTGGTACTGGAATATGAACTGATCTGCAATCTCTCTGAAGTATTTTAAGACTTGGCATCATTTGTCAGCACTTTGACTCCTTCAGCTCTATTTTCCATGGTCTATCTTTTTTTTGTAGTGATGTCAGGGCCATTCTGAATTCATCTTGCAACACTAAGGGGCACATTTACTAAGGATCGAAGTGACAATTTGAATGAAAAAATCGAATCTCAAAGTAATTTTGGCTACTTCGAGTAACGAATAGCCCAAAATTCAATTCAAATTGATTCTCTTTAAAAAATTAAAATTTGACACTTTGCCACTTTAAACCCGCCAAATTTCTATTTTAGCCTGTGGGGACCTCCTGGAACCTTTAAGTAGTGTTTTTGAAATATTTAAATCCAAAGAATTTTTTACTAAATCATTCGAATCAAACTATGCATTCAAACAATTCAAACGATTTTTATTGAAAATGGACCTATTAGATACACTTTTTTAAAATTCAACCTTTAATTCATAAATCTGCCCCTAATGTTCTATCATCAGAAGTAGAATGGGTATTAAAGTATTCCCTGTTTTCTGTGTATTCCTCATATCTTTGATTAATCTCTGTTTCAATAGTTATGATTTTCCCATTGACATACTAGTTAGTTGTATGCACAGATGCAAAAATAAAAGGAGCCAAAAAATGAACACCACCCCAGGGTTCCCTTGTTTTTTGTGTGCCCTGTAGTTTGGTTTGCTATTATGTGTGAGCTCTTCCATTGGTTTGGGCATAGAATGAACTCCATGTGGTCCCCTTAGTCTTGTAAATCCGAAGAAGATGATCCCACTGTATATCCTTTCTTGTTATTTCCTTTCTTGTTATTTCCAACTACCAGCTGTATATGTGCATTATTTTCAGGTTGTTAATGTTGAATGATTGTATCAAAACTGAATTGACCTCATTTAAGCATTGACAATGTTTTAGCCATGTCTCCAAGTTCCTCACTGACTATGAAAAAAACTTATTTAAAATAATTTCTTTGCTGTTTATGACTTGAACAGCATTCCCTAATAGCTAAGATGTTGATGCATAAGTGAACCACTTCACTACATCTAACTTATGTTGATTTGTACTCTGTACATTCCATGTTCCAAACACAATTCTGTTTCTGTGGCTTTAGAATAAAAGCTATATGGCTAGAATCATCTGGCAGTGTATTTCGTAACCTCACTGTCCTCACTGTGAAGAGCCACCTGCACGGCTTCAAATGAAAGTTTTGTTCCTCTAGTCCAGTGATCCCCAACCAGTAGCTCGTGAGCAACATGTTGCTCTCCAACCCCTTGGATGTTGTTCTCAGGGTCCTCAATGCAGGTGCTTATTTTTGAATTCCAAGCTTGAAAGCAAGTTGCATAAAAACAAAGTATAGTGTCAAGAAGAGCCTCTTGTAGTCTGCCAGTCCACATAGGGGCCACCAAATGACCAGTCACAGCCCTTATTTGGCACCCCAAGGGACTTTTTCATGCTTATGTTGCTCCCCAACTATTTTTACAATTGAATGTGGCTCACGGTTAAAAAAGGTTGGGGACCCCTGCTCTAGTCTTAAGGGTGTGTTGATCCTTTTTAAGGGTAAAATTATTCCACACTCTCTGTCTATAATGGTCTCTAATGTATTTGTAAGTACATTAGAATACAATAATACAAACCTCCTCATTTTTTGGAAACAAACTTTGAGATTTTGACGCAAAAAAGATGTACTGGGGCTTTTAGCTAGTATGCTCAGAATCTGGGTTATTCTGGATAATGGATCTTTCCATAATTTTGATCTCCATACCTACTGAAAAACCCCTTTACATTTATTTATACAAAGAGTTTTGTTTTCTGTAAAAAATTTTAGCTTTTTTTCACACAAAAACTTGAATTTTCAGAGATTTATTATGGCCCAAAGCAAGAAATAATCCAAAACCTGTCAAATTCATATAAAAGTCAATGGCGGAGGTCCCTTTAACAAACCACATAATTTTCTATGATAAATTAGAGTTTTATTAAGCCTAAAATTCGAGAAATCTGAGGTATTCATAAAAACTAGACTTTTTCAACTTTTTTTTCTGATCTGATTTTAGTTTAACTTAATTATTAGTAAATTGGCCAATTTTGTGGATGGGCGTTAGGTTGAGTTTGTTTCTGTTAAAATATGAGAAGAAAATTATTTTTAGTAAGTAACCCCCTAAGTAAACCCAGTAGGATTGTTTTGCCTCCAATAAGGATTCATTATATCTTAGTTGGGATCAAGTACAAGCTACGGTTTTATTATTACAGAGAAAAAGGAAATCATTGAAAACATTTTTGAATTATTTGATTAAAATGGATTCTTTGGGGAATGGCTTTTCCATAATTTGGAGCATTCTAGATAATGGGATTCCGGTTAATGGATCCCATACCTGTATTTTGATCTGAGCAGTTGGTAGTCACATTATGTACTCAAGTTGCCAGTCAAGTATGATATATATGTAACGCTTTTTTGGGCTATACAGCACAAAATAGTTAGGGTGTCCAGCTAATGGAAGAGCATGGGTTACATTGGACTCACACTTCAAGGTCAGGGCCTTCGCTAAGAGGAAGATTCCGTTTAGATGAGGTAGTATAACTACAACTCACAAGCTATAGTGCTATGTAAAATAGTGAATGATGGACGCCAGGAAATTCTTGTGATGAAAACAGTAACAGATGTTCATTATGCGCAAGGCAAATATACTCAGGTTTAGGTATACCCACACAGGAGCTTGGATCATAGCAGATGTTACACAGGAGATCAGAGATATCAGCAGATATTTATACATACATCATAGTAAAGAATGTCCTCAAAGGTAGGGTAGTCAAGGCTCATCAATTCTCAGACAAAGGTCCTGTGGCTGTGACTTAATGGAATACCAGATGAGGCCAGGTAGCTGCTGCTAAGTGCCCTAATCCTCATTACAATGTTATCCCTGCACTAAAAGCATCACAGGGGAGCTTTGTAAGGAAGATCGCTTCCTGCTAACTCTCCTCGTTGGAACATAGAACTGTTCATACTAAATACCACTGACTATCTTTCTCTCTCTAGAGAGACTATTACAAAAGCTAACCTGTATCTTGCTAGTCCTCGTTCACGGGATGGCCTGGTTCCCGACTCAGGTCACTAACAGTTGGAGGTCCTGTTAGGGCAGGTGGCTTACTGGGGCCTTGTTGATCCCAGGCTCAATGGAAACAACCAGCCTGTTGAAGAACCAGCAGCCAAAGAGGCAGAGGCCCCTCCCTGCACACAATATAAAGCTTTAGTGGCAGGGAGTGGTTATTGCACCCTTTGTCCAATAATAACTGGTATTGGATACAAGTGTTACAGGTAGTTACACCCAATAACAGAAAACATACTAAAGGCAGGGGATTAACTCCATAGGTGCCGTATAGAAACCTATGGGTCCCTACATATATATCACACAGCTGTGTTAAAAAAGTAAGAATTATCCATAGTTATTTAGCCTGAAAATTGTCCCTGTTGAGCATAATATATAACATTTTTAGTGCTCACAATTAGCATTACAAAATATGTTGGCGCTATAGAAATACGTTCAAATTGATTTTTTTTTTCGAATTTCGAAGTACTGGCCCTTTAAAAATCCTTCGAATTCGACTATTCCCCAGCTTAAAGCTGCTGAATTTCCATTTTAGCAAGAAAATGTTACCAAGTTTGAGAATTCGAAGGATTTTGGTGAAAATCATTCGATCGGACCGAACGAATCGAACAATTTTCATTCGATCTAATACGGCTGTTTTTCTATCGAAAATGCCCATATTTGAATTTCGAAGTATTTTCCACTACGAAATTCGACTCTATAGGGCAGATTTACTAAGGGTCGAATTGATTCGAAGTGAAAATTCAAATCAAATTCGAGTTAAAAAATTCGAAATTCAAATTTATTTTGGGCTTATTCGACTAGCGAATAGCCCAAAATTTGATTCGAATTTGCCAAATTAGAAAACTTGAATTTGATTGTCAAAGTACTGGCCCTTTAAAAAAATTTGCTATAACAATTCGGAAGATAAAACCTACCGAATTGCTAAATTTCCCTATGGGAAGCTCCCATAGGATTTTTCCAGCTTTTTTAGATCGAATATAAAAAATTCGATCGAATGGTTAAAATTTCTGAATTGTTCGATTAGAACGATTTTATCGATCTATCAAATTTTTTTATATTCGATCGTTCGATAATTCAAATTGTGTTAAAACCCCTTGAATTTGAAATTCGAGGGGTTTTAATTTAATTTAATTTGAGGGTCGAATTTGAGGGTTAATTAACCCTCGAAATTCGACCCTTGATAAATCTGCCCATTAGTATATCAGCCCCTTAATATATTTGTCTAAAAATTATGTGGTGTGTTCTGTCTTAGCTCTTTTATCTCTATCCGACTCATAGTTAAACTAGACTCAGACTTCCCCAGGCAGCAATGTAGTAAATGTTAATGAGTATTTTGGAAAAGGCTAATTGGTCCTCGATTCTCCTGTGTACAAGTGCTCTTGCTCCTGATCAAGACAGTACTGATGTATTTTTTTGCCAGTAAGGGAACAAAATAGTGGCATAAGTACTGGGAAATACTTCCCTACTTAAGTAGAAATAAAATGTTTAGAAGATTTTTTTGTGACAATAACAGAAGTATATATTTCTCTTAAAGGGGATGTTTCTCTTAAGGGGTGGTTATTATATGTTTCAGTACAGTCTGGGTTTGGTAAGAAATTTGATGCCTGAAAGTAGTCTTCTGGAAACTGCCATCATTTTAGAGTTGAACTAAATGGTTCCAAATATGATGAACTCTTGTGCGATATGTTAATTGATTAACATTGAGTCTATGGGAGATGGCAGTCCAGTAATTAGTTTCCAGATAACTGACCCTTTACCTGTTTATAAAGGATGACGATGTATTGGTCAAAACATGTAGATCTGATCATAGTGCAATAAAGACCGGTTCATTTTTCATACTTTGGCTTTATATTGTGCATGTATTTATTTTTTGGTCAGCACCTGGCTATTGCTTTTTATTTGTTGATTGATGATATTTGGCCTGTATAGTGTATATATATTCTCATCTTATCAAGGAGCACTGCTGAGTCGTTGCCAGTTTTAGTCTTTTAATGCATGCCTTGAAATGATATAAAAGTACCCATAAACAGCTGACCATTTCCTCCATTGTGCTTTGCTGACTCGGGTCGACAAAGAAGAATAGGACTATGCACTAAAGAACAGTCATGTTCTCATTTACTGGAATTCTCACAAGGTTTCCCATGGCTGGCTCAGTTACAGTTGTTAAACATGTATTTTCCTGCATCTGCCTTTTTTTTACATCTGAATATCTTCTCAGGCTTTAAAGAGAGAGAAAAAAATACAGTTTGCTGGCACGTTCCTTCCACAATCTGTATAAATATTTTAGTGAAGCCTTCCTCACTATTGTATATGTATTAAAGTGATTTAAAAAAAAAAAAATCTAAATGCTTACTATTTTTGTCACACTGCAAACCTGTTTAAATTCTGAATTGTTCTTTTTTTTTTTGCTGTTATAAATTTGTCCTTGGCAAGGACAGACGTAGCATCTTAAGTCACGAGCTGCGTGACGTCAATATGTTATCTTTAATGTGAATTTTAAAGACATCATATTTTAGCTTAATCACCTTACTGAGTTTCCAGCTATATTTATTTCCGGGGCATGACCAGAATATCAGCTGTCATTATCTGCCACCAGAATTGATATTTAATGTAAGGAAAGAATATTAATAACACACTTTCCAAGGTAACTCAATACTCTGCTGTAGCCATACATATGAATAAGTGCAGCTATAAATAATACATAAAATAAAAATGTGGAAAAACATCTTTTTTTTTTAGAAAAGTTTGTAGTCCTAGTGAGGGAATACAATTGGACAAGTATAGGAAACAAAACAGAAAGTGGTCGAGAAAATGGTAACTCTGTTATAGTTCTAACCAAGCATTGTGAAGGTACTTATTGGAAATCATAACAGGGAGAGCTGTTTGACTTAATATTACAAAATAGGCGAGTATCAAGTAACTAAAGGTATTGAGAGACAGTTTATGAGAAAGACAAAGAAACTGCAGTCAAATTTTGCAATCTGGTTAATACAACCAGGCATATGCGTGTTGACATATACACATGGGGGGCGATTTACTATATTCACGTGAAGGATTCGAAGTTCGATCGAATTTGATCGAATTTCGAACGTAGGATTTATTCGTTTGGTCGAATATGTGAATTTTGGCATATTTGATCATCGAATAGGGAATGGTCGAACGATCTAATACATTTGAATAGAGTCGAATGGACGAATATTCGATCATTCGACCAGCGAAGGATTTAAATTTTTAAGTTTATTCAATTGCCTACTTCAGTAGATTGAACCTACCAAATTGCAATAGAAGCCTATGGGAGCACTCCCATAGGCTTCTGAGGCTAAGTCCTGATCGAATAGGATTCGTATGATCGAAGTCTTTGATCGTTCAAATCATACGAATCATTCGAATGATCAAATTATTTATTCGTTCAGTCGAATGATTTATTCGACTGATCGAATAGATTTGTATTCGATCGTCGAATGATCGAATATCGAATAAAAGGTAGCCTAGAACTATTCGATTAACATTTGAAAATCGAATGCTAATCGAATATCGAATAGAAAATATTTTTTTGGGGGGAATAATAGTAAATTTGCCCCATGGTTTTTTAAAAAATACTATTTTGCCATACTTACATACTGTATAAAGCCTATACGATTCTGGTCTCTGGTATCACTAAGCAGAGGTTTAGCATTAACACCTGCTTTGATTTGTTAAATACTTTGTTGCAAAAAATGCTTTGCAATAGCAAAATTTTATTACATGCACTGCAAATGATCGCAAAAGCTATTTGGTTGCAAACTTTACGATGAAATTGTTGAGGTCTGTAATAAGTCAGAAAATACGCTAACATTGTCACTAACGTTTGCAACCATCTTTGCGCATGTTTTTTGTGCTAGTGAAACATATTACATTCCACCATAAGTCCCCAAATGCACAAAGGAACTGATCTATAAAGTAGGATCTCTCCAAAGTGAAATGCACTCCTTGTTGCCTCTTGCTTCCAAATGGCTGGATGGACATAGCATTTTCCATGGTCTAATTCAATATACAGTACATTGCCACAGATATTATGTATACCACACCATGCAGAACATGTACTTCTACAGTAGTACTAGCAATCCCTTTATTTAATGCCCAGTCACAACCCTCAGAACTGCAGTTGTGCTTACCCATTAAAAAAAGAGTGTATGTAGAGGATTACACTGGATGATCTAATCAGAAAGTCCAAGTTAATAAATATACTTGTTAATATTCAAAAATCGTAATGATTTTTTATATTTTTGTATAATTATTATCTAGTAAACTATAAATTGTCATTTGAGACTGTTACAGCAGAATGTGCTACATAAAGTAGCTCAGTTTAAAAAAGTCAAATAAAATCCATTTTACATCTAAGCACTAAAGCAAAATGAAAAACAATGCAGTGTATCAGTTTTTACTGATTTACAGATTAATAAGTATATAGGGGTTTATTTATCAAAGGGTCAAGTTAAGAGTGAAGTTCCGCCACTAGAGTGAAATTGGGAACTTTCACTTCACCCATTAATAAATACACCTTTCAAAATCCCATAGAAATGAATGGAGAGTTGTGGAATTTCACTCTAGTGGCGGAACTTCACTCTTAACTTGACCCTTTATAAATAAATAAATAAATACAAGACCTGGAAGATGTTTTGAAGCAAAAAAATGCATTGGGAAAACATAGGGGGTTATTTGGCAAATGTCTTTAAATAATTGTGTTTTTTATGTTATGGGGGAAGTGAGTGAGAGCCAAAAAAGGAAATTTTGTGTGCCGCGGTGCTCCCGCACTTGCTGAAGAGGCCGTTTTCTCTCTTCTAGGTCCACGTCGGAAAAAAAAATGCCTAACAAAATATTATACCATGCATGACTTGACCAGCTAAGCTCCCAATTAAGGACTTTTCATAAGTAAGAAGTACAGTACAATGTACTGATGTGCTAGGATGACTAGGGACACTGCCTGGGAGTGTATACCTGACAGCTGATACCTCCTTATAAATGTTCATTGAACCAAATCAAGATCCTGTGTATCTGCAGGGTTGGACTCTAGCCATGTTCTGCCATCAAAACTTCTTTTATGTATTATACTTTGAGTTACACTTTATGACCTAGTTTCTGCAGTTGGTTTCCTGAATAATTCAGATATACTTCTGAAAATACACTTAAAAGAATTATATTGAGAAGATGTGCATGGGACAGTCAAAAGAAATCTAATTAAATGTTGAAGTGCTTGTGCTCATTTTCTGTCACACAATGGTATAAAGTGCAGAAACATAGACTACCATATATAGATCTGCTAAACTTTTGGCAAATGTGCTTTCAGTGCTGTACTTACAGATCCTGTGACTAATTAGATACTTTTCTAAATGGAATGTTTGCTGCAACTTTTGCATTTCCGTTAAAGTGCTGGGCGGCTCAACACCCTCAGATATGTCCTTTCAATATGCTTGAAGACATCACTTCCACAAAGGTATGAACTGTTGAATTGACCAGCTGACCCTGCCCATTTTTAGGTCACACCCCCTAATTACCATGCCCCTTTTAAGTTAAAAAGATTGTATCTTTTCTGGCTGTTCAGTGCAGAGAAGTAGGAACTTTCCCGTTCAGTGCAGAGAAATAGGGACTTTCCCGTTCAGTGCAGAGAAATAGGGACTCTCCCTTCAGTGCAGAGAATTCGGTAATTTCCAGAACAGGTAGGACCTATTATCCAGAATGCTTGGGACCTGGGGTTTTAATGGATCTTTCTGTAATTTGGATCTTCATACCTTAAGTCTACTAGAAAATTATGTAAACATTAAATAAACCCTATAGGCTGATTTTGCTTCCAATAAGGATTAATTATATCTTAGTTGGGATCAAGTACAATGTGCTGTTTTATTATTACAGAGAAAAAGGAAATCATTTTTAAATACAGTTATGGGACCTATTATCCAAAATGCTCGGGACCTGGGGTTTTCCGGATAATGGATCTTTCGATAATTTGGTTCTTAATACCTTACATCTACTACAAAATCATGTAAACATTAAATAAACCAAATAAGCTGGTTTTGCTTCTAATAAGGATTAATTGTATCGTAGTTGGGATCTGTATTATTACAGAGAAAAAGGAAATACTTTTAAAAAATTTGGATTATTTCATTATAATGGAGTCTATGGGAGATGGCTATTCTGTAATTCGGGGCTTTCTGGATAGTCGGTTTCCGGATAAGGGTTCCAATGCCTCTATTTGGATTATTTAATTTTAATGGAGTCTATGGGAGACGGCCATTCTGTAATTCAGAGCTTTCTGGATAATGGATAACAGATCCCATACCTGTACTAACATGTTCCACTCAAAACAAGACAGCTGGGAGGTATGCTTATTATTATTTGTGACACCCAGGGAGCAATTTTCTTTGCATAAAATACTCCTTTTATTTATTGGGATTTTTCTGTAGCTCCTACTTAAATTCTAAAAATACTTTTCTGAAAGACAAATATTTAAAAAATAATCATGAAAAATATTTTTATAATGCTGCCAATGCTCCTATAGCCTCAACTTGTTCAGACATGAAGGAGTCACTAAGACATAGCTCATTTCCTTATGATTAAAAGGACTTTGAGGCCTTTGACAGTTTATGCTCAGGAAACGTCTCACTCCATTTATTCTTTATCTGCATCCCTGACCTTTAGCTCAGTTCTGTCTCTCAAAAGAGAAGATGAAACGGAATACCTGTATGGCAATGTGTCAGCCGAGTGAAATATGCAGTAGCTCCCTGACGCTAATCAGTGTTAAGACAGTAACGCATTGGCCAGACCTTTGCTGTTTATTAACTTTCAAATGACATTGATACAGGAAATAATATTCATTATATTAATTTACATTATATATATATATATATATATATATATAAATCTATCCAGAAGAATCCGCACTCACAGGTCTTACTAATTAAAATTTAAGTTTTTTATTTTCAAACCCACGGTCGGCCGAAACGTCAGTCCGTGTTTAAAAATAAAAAACTTACATTTTAATTAGTAAGACCTGTGAGTGCGGATTCTTCTGGATAGATTTAGTTTATTTTGCTGTCTCTGCACCCAGGCACCTTTACTGCAGTTATCGAGAGTGCTGGTATCAGAGTGTATATATATATATATATATCAAGCGAATTGAGGTGCACACTGGGAGCCTTTTTAAAAAAAATGTTTTCTTTATTTATTCCATTAAAAACAGGTCAACGTTTCGGTCCGGGTCTAGGACCTTTCTCAAGACCATCCACATGGCATAACACCAATTTCATAAATAAATACCTAAAACCAATTACCCTCACCCAATCACGTGCTCCCAAGTATCCCATGTGATTAAAAACATGTAAAAAGTTAATCCCTCCATGGGGTCAAAAAATCACATAGTGTATATCCAACAATGGACGTTGTTATAAGTATTTCCTGCAACAATATGAAGCACAAACTATCTACATATATTTTTATATATAGCCTCCTTCATCTCAAGGGAAAAACTTAAGCAATATCAATAATAGGCAACATTGTATCATGTAATAAGTGTAGTGTTTGTTAACTTCCTGTCTAGTCTGTCTCATCTAGAAAAATCAGGCAACATAGATATCAAACAACATTGTATCCAATAGTGTTGCATGAAAATAATAACCATTGTAGCCATTATTCTTTATATGGTGTGCTGAAACCCCTGCGGACTGATATATATATATATATATATATATATATATAAAATCTTATATTCAAGATACCGGCACTCCCATGTAAAAAACTTTCATCATTTATTGAATCATATCATGTTCCAACATTTCAGTCGCCATTACGACCTTTCTCAAGGAAAGGATATATATGTATACACACACACACACATATATATATATTGTTTGATCTTTCTATTTTCGAAGCATATGAAGCAGATTTATTTCATATTTCTGTTCACTCTACTGCAGTTCATAGAAAATAGGCCGTGGCTATATGCAGGGCAGTCATTGGTGGAGTACAGTTAGAACAACTGTTGTGGGACTGGTTCATTGACAGAGTCTTGAAACACTGGTCAATGTAACAACGTTGACCAAAATTAATTTTATGCAATATGTTTTCATAGAGACCTACATTGTTCTTGGGTATAGTTTCCTTTTAATCAGCTGGCTTCTGCTCGTTCAGAACAACTTTTGCATTTGATTCACTGGACATAAGGCTGGTGCTCCTATTGATTAATTCAAGTTGTTGTGGGAATCCTGGAGCTACTGCTAGGTCAAGACAAGCGTTTCCTCCAAGATTCCCCAGCATCAATAAGTTGAATGGTATATATCAGAAGATGCAGGACCCACTGGCAACCAGGTAAAGGGGCAGGACTGTGATTGGACGCAAGTGTCTTAAAAAGTTGAGCCAAAATGTATTCGCATTGCGTCCATTTTAAACCACCCCTACTTTCAAATGCATTCCTATTGACCGCTACTAGTGACCAAAGCCTGTTATCCAGAAAGCTCCAAATTATGTGAGGGCCATCTCATTTACTCTATTTTATCCATATTATTCACATTTTTAAAAATGATTTCCTTGTTCTCCATAATAATAAAGTACTACCTTGTACTCCTCACTCAGATCTAATCAATTCTTAAGAGAAGCAAAACCAGCCTATTGGGTTTATTTAATGTTTAAATTACTTTCTAGTAGGCTTAAGGTATGAAGATCCAAATTATGGAAAGATCCACTATCTGGAAACCCTCAGGCCCTGAGCATTCTGGATAACAGGCCCTACACCTGGACATGGCAGGATCTTCTCATTGAGGCAGAAGTTTTGTTTGTTATAGCAATATATAATACATATTCATTCACAGCCCAATTAAGGGGATTAGGTAAAGGCACTGGCCTAGCCGCCCGCCAGCAATAATGCAATTAGAAAAAATGAACGCCAATACCTTGTTTGCGGGGGTGTTCGCAAACTTTATTACATGGTGCCTTGAACAATTCACAATGATCAAACATTTTGGGACCAATATGGCCCTTCCTCAGTGACAATAAACCAGAGAGAATGTGCATATTTATAGGCAAACAAATTGCGACCCCTAGTTGTGGTCAGCCTGTGCATATAGAAAAAACCTTTTTTAAAAATTGGCCATTTTGTATTGAGTCCATAACCATGCTAGAAACATTACAAAGTATTGTTTGTTCTTTTATTTTTCCAATAAATAGTGTTCTTGTGAATAATTAGCATCCCCAAACATTAGGGGGCTGATTTACGAAATTCACGTGAAATGATTGAAAAAAGTTCGTACAAATTTTTTGTGAAATTCAAGTTTGGCCTCTTTGATCATCGAATATCAAATTATCGAATAGATCGAATGATCGGATATACGATAATTCGATCATTCGATGATCGAAGGAATCACAATTTTTAAATTGTTCGACTGCCTACTTCGCCAGATTGAACCTACCGAATTGCAATAGAAGCCTATAGGAACCCCCCCATAGGCTTCTGAGACTAGGTATATGTGTACATCTTATCCCACCTGTAACAGATATCAATAAAAGATAAAATACTTTTAAAGTAAAATAAATAAAATTTGCTAATAATTACTCGCTAACTAGAAATGAGTACAAGAAGGATGCCTCTACCTCACTTGTATACTGTAGGGTTCTACCTTAAAGCTGCAAAATAAATATTTATAATGCATTTATTATCAGAATTATTATTTGTTATCATTTATAAAAAAGCAATTCAAGACCCACTTTTCATTCAATCCAGGGTACAGAGTATCTAACTTCCAGATCCAGAAGAACTCTCTTTGGAGAAGTTTTTTTATCAATATTTACATAGTTAGTTTAAACTTCTTCTAGGACCTGCCATTGCAGTTGTGTTACATTATGTTTGCATTCTGCTTTGTTGACTTATAGAAGTAATCTTTGTCTGTGAATTACGGATAGAGCTGCAATGCTCATTTAATCACACTCTTACTATTCTGTTGGTTTTGCCTACATAACCCTTTCCGCAGGGGCATTTTAAGTAGTATATTATGTTCCTCGACATACATGTAAAATACCCCTGTAATTGAATTGTGGTACCCTGTGTTGGATGTAGTACCTTATCTCCTTTTATGACACTATCGCAATTTTGTAATGACATACTGTACAAGGGAAGGTACCCAAAACTGGTTTGCTCAAAAATCTTTGTTTTGGTGTTTTTGGGAGTTGTAAATCTGTATGTACAGTACCACATACTTACCTCTTTTATATGCAAATAAAGGATAGTCTTTGAATAGTTGTTAATAACAGCCAATATTTTCTCACCACCTTTCTCACTTGTTGGAGTGAATATCAAAAGTGCTGACACAAGGTATCCTTTCACACTTTTCTTATTGGTCAATAGGATTTCTCTTGGTAATTCATCTACCTCTGTCTCTGCCTTCTGTAACACTGCTTGAGGATAACCCTTGCTCTTAAACATACTTAACATTTTTCTTTTACTGTCTAGATAATTACCTCGTATAGAGGCAATGCGTTTGCATCGCATTAATTGGCTTTTGGGGAGGCCTGCCCTCATATTAGGTGGACGAAGCTATCATAGCAGAGCATACTGTTTTTATCCACAGTTTTTCTATACAAATTGGTTGATAAATTTACCTTCTCCCTTCTAACCTGTACATCTAGAAATTCTATTTGTGTTTTATTAAAATGTAGGACAAATTTGATAGTGTTATGTGTCCTATTTACATAGTCTGCAAACTGCAATAGTTTCTCTTTTGGCCCTTTCCATACAGTATAAGTGGATTTCTAGAATCCAGTTGCCAGTTTTCACAGGAGAAAACGTGGTTTTCCATTCTGATTTTTTTTGTCTCATTCAGTATCCCACTCTTAGGGGCAGATATACTAAGTGGCAGATTTACTATCATTCCCTAAAAATCCCTTGATACAATTTATATGCCTGAAAGCCTTTTCTGTGTGTTTAATTCTTGTGAATCTCTAACTAATATTAACTGATATTTTTATAGGTATTCTGATTTCAAGTATTTATCCCTGTAAAGAATGTTCAGCCTGAACACTCTACCCTAAGGCATTATTGCCAACAGCAAAAATAATTCATCAATAATTCATCAAATGCAAATCCTTCATGCAGAATGCCCGTGTGTATGCTCCTTATTGATTATTATAATTCAAGGCCCTGTACAATGTTGACAAGAATTGTGGTGCAGTTGGTTAAATGTAAATTGTGCATAATTGAGGTGTAAATTATAAGAGCAGAACATCAATATGAATTGCTGTCTCTCCTTATATATTGTCTCTCTTATTTTAATGTACACTACATTATTTCTGTTATTATGAAGTTCACTTTATTTCCTTTTTCAATGTCATTGCCGTGCAGCTTGATGAACCTACAAACCAAAAGTCACATTTATCAAGGGTCGAATTTCGAATTCATGTGAGTTTTTTAAAACTCCCATAAACTCACATGAACTTGAAATTCAACTAATCTAAATTTTATTTAAAAATCAAATTTTCTAAACTGGAGTGAATAGGATTGGCCCCCAAAATTCAAATAGAACTTGAATCGAATTCCATTTGGGTTTTAAAAACTCGATTGGCCCCCAAAACTCAAATTGAATTTGAATCAAATGCGATTTGAGTTTTAAAAACTCGATTCAACTTTGCTCATGACATAGGGGTGAATTTGGGGAGGAACGGTGACATCAGGGGCAGGCCAGTGACATTAGAGAATGGTCCAGTGAAACGTAGTTCAGACTATGATGTCACACAAATTGTTTAGTGAAATGGCTGCAAAAATACGCCATAGAAAAATTTGCTACAAAAAAATAATAATAAATCTGTTGCACATCAAATTTGTCCCACATCAAAATTATTGGGACACCCATTTACTGTAATGCATTTCGACAAAAGAATTGCACATGTAAAATTTGTCACTTGTGTAAAAACTGTTGTGCATCAAAATAATTTTTTTACTTTAATGCATTTTTTTTCCGTTTCTCAGATTTATTTGGTGAAACAATATGGGAAAGATTCCCTCATCACTAATGAGGAGTTTTTGAACCAGCCAGACCCTTTGAAAATCAGGCTGTCCTTAGGACTTGCTCACTGCAAGGTGACAGTACATTGTTATTAACGAAACATATTATTTATAATTGCCTACACTATGAAGATGTTTTTTTAAGAAAATATGTCAGGCCCATTTATTAACATTCTAATTTTATAGAGTTCTTTAAAACTACGAAAACTCTATTTCTTTAAAATCATACTGTAAATTCCATGTTATTTGTTAAAAGATCTGACTATAAAAAGCACAAATTACAAAAGCACTGAAAGATCCCAAAGAAATCCAAATACCTCGAAAACCTCCAAAAATGCAAGTTTTTCTTCCAACTACTTGCGAAAAATGTAAAAAAAACAGAATTAATGAAGAATGGACTAGTGATGGGCGAATTTATTTGCCTGGCGCAAATTTGCAACGAATTTCTGCAATTCAGCGTTGGCAAATACATTTGCAGAACGCCTGCAAAAATTTGCCTGGTGAAAATTCACCTTCAAATCTTCTCTTGCTAATGTATCTCATTCTAATTCTGATTTAGATTTTTTTAAAAGTAAAAACACATTGAAAATTCTTTACTTCCTCTCATAATCAATTGTACAAATATTTAAAGCAGCCTCGTTTTTTTTCAACTTAATTTTATATTTATGAATTTAGCAGATTCCTGAGGCATGATAAAAGGGGTCTATTCTTCTTGTGGGCCACATCTGATACTAGGCATTAGATGAAATGAATCAGTTCTTGTAGTCTGTTATAAATGCTGTCTAATATATCTCTCTGTGTGTTAAATTGGGAAAATGTAAGCTTTTCCTCTGCTTCAGATTGCTGTGCGTGCCTCTCAGCAATGAAAAAACATTTCACTGGATTTGAAATAAATACTACTATGTTCTACTAGGTTTCTCTCTTGCGGAGAACTCAAAATTTTGTGGGTTTTTTTCATAGTAAATCATCATTTCAAAAGATGTTAAAACATTACCCTTTTTCAATGAGTATTGGGGATAATTGTGTTTTTCTTCCGGTGGTTTCCTCTTCATGAATCCTTGGTTTTCAGAATTAGGTGATCACTGTATTTTTGCCTTTCTGTGTGTGAGTGTATGTATGTTTATATATCTGTAGGCACAAGCACACATATAAAATATAGTAAAACCCTGGTGGGGTGGAAAACTGCAAAATCACAAAAATCTGGCAGAGCAACTATAAAAGGCATACTAATGTTTAAAACATGGGAGGTTGGATAGACATAACAATAGAAAAGATATTGGCACAAGTTTATAGAACTGGAAAAAAATGAAGCATATTTTAGATACAAGAAAACACTTTCTTCCAGATACTTCCAGATCTCCTGGGTGCTTCACCTACCTAGTTTACATGAATTTAGAAGAAGTTTTTTTCTCGTCTAGACCAGGCTTTAGCTTTGTTCATTGGTCAAATACCTTTTATGTACAATGTTTATTAGATATTTCAGAACTACAAGGTATGTCTTCTTGGCCTCATCTGGTTGCCCAAATGTCCAAAAAGAGTTCTTATCGTACACACTGCATATTAAAACTGCTCTCCACACACCTACCTCCAGTATCCACAATCCAAATCATTCTAGTAGTGTGTCTTAAGAGCCCGTACTTTGTCTACTAAAAAGTCATTTACATATTTAAAAAACTCAAAAGGATTTTTTTAGCCTAAAATAAGGGTTAATTATATCTTTGTTTAGATCAGTGATCCCCAACCAGTAGCTCATGAGCAACATGTTGCTCTCCAACCCCTTGAATGTTACTCTCAGTGGCCTCAAAGCAGGTTCTGATTTTTGAATTCCAGGCTAGGAAACATGTTTTAGTTGCATAAAAACTAATTATAGTGCCAAGCAGAGCCTCCTGTAGACTGCCAGATAGGGGCTAATAAATAGCCAATCACAGCCCTTATTTGGGACCCCAAGAGACTTTTTCATGCTTGTGTAGCTCCCCAACTCTTTTTACATTTGAATGTGGCTCACGGGTAAAAAAGGTTGGGGATCCCTGGTTTAGATCAAGTAGAATGTATTGCTTTATTATTAAAAAAATCATTTTTGAAAATCTGAATTATTCACTTAAACTGAGTATATGGGTGGCAGCCTCCCAGTAATTCAGAGCTAACACGTTTCTGGATAACGGATCCTATACCTGTAGTAGCACTTCGAAATCCACGTGAATGATAAAGATGGAGGTGGCAAACCACAGTTAAGGGTTGCTATTTTACATCCATACAGGGCAGAGTTCTTGCTCTCAGGCTAATTTGCATACAGCTGGCAATTTAAAGTGGAATGGAACTATTTATGTTACTGTACATGGTGCATCTAATGCATTACATTTACACTGATAACTAGTGCCAAGTGCACCTTAATAAAGTCTATAGAGTTGTTTTAATGCCCTACACATAGGCCAACAGTTTTTTGTACTTTGAAGATATCACACTCAAAAATGATGATGTAAGTAACTGAAGATTGAGGATGTTCTATGCACTCCAATACACTTCTCCAGGTCAGAGTTGGTGAAGGCAAGTCTTGCGAAAGAGGTAACGTTCAGTAAAATCTGCATCTTAGTGAACAGTGCATGCGAAGTTACATGCAGCGTGTATTAAATTAACCAAAGCAAGTTATTTTAAACACTGGATCTGTGGAGGATACATTACTATACAATTTTATCTTCTTTGACTTAGATCCAAAATGTAATTGAAATTCTCTTTGATTCATGGTTTCTGGAATATTAGTGCACATTTAGAAATAGTGTTTATACAGTACTTCTACTGCATAAAAACAAATTTGATATTGATAGTGAACAGTGCCTTATGTAAATCTGTTGGTTTATTGCTATAAATAACAAAAAAAAACTATAGGAAAAAGAAATAAAAAAAAAATATATAGGGAAATATTTATAATCATACAGGGTTGCCCAATGCTTAAATTGGGGTGAAGAAAGTGGAGGTATGTGTGCCATGTGTAGTGTGGCAAGCTAAAAGTACCTCCCACAACACTTTCTGGTTATAACAAAGCTCTTTTGCTGTTTTCATTTTGGTATATCCTTTTAAAGTGTACCCGTCACCCCAAAAAAATATTCAAAATCATATTTTATCACATTAGTCAAGCAAAATTAACATTAATTACACTAAATAAATTATTTGACTCTTGTTTCCTTTAGTTTGAGAATTCATAATTATAGCAAGCAGGCAGGAGCCATTTTGTGGACACTGTTATTAAGGCAAGCCTTGTATCATCTCAGAATCTTGTTTGTGCACCAGAATGGGGGACCCGATGTCTATCCCCATGCCCTGGCTACACAATTAAATGGTTAAGAGAACTGGGGGAATGTGTGGGGAGCAGTGACATCTAGGAAGTGCTGAATGGAAAGTGAAAGTAATTATCTGCCCCGCCTCTATGCCTAAGGCTTAGAGGAGTGGCAGACAATATTTGATTGACAGCTGAGATTTTTAAATGAGCTTAAAACCGCTATGAATGCTTTAATAAAAATTTGAAATTGGTTTTCATGTTTAATTTGAAAAGGACTTTTATTATACAGATTTTTGTGTCTGGATGATGGGTCCACTTTAATGATCAGTTTAATGCCTAGTATACATAGATTTACCTACGTGTGTGGCCTGTAAGGACCCCAAAAATTGTGCATATGACTTTTCTTGGCTATAGTGGAAAAATTACTATACAGAATTATGTTTATCAACTGGGATAGTAAGATACTGTGTGCCTAACAGGGCTCTGCTTTAGATTAAGCCTGGCCAGTAGCCTACTGTAAATCTCAATTCCTTATGCTCTTTATGGAAGGTGTAAAGACATAGCATTTTTTTCAAGTAGTATATAATAGATATATCATATTGCATAATTCAAATAATGCTGGAGACTATTGAAATGAATATCACGTTACATCCACTTCAAAGTAAGGGGCATAGAGGCATTTTGGGAAGAATTCCCAAGAAGCAAGGTTAAAGAGAAAGATTATTCAGGCACACTTCAGCAGTTGCAAACTATTGTAATATATGGCAAAACAATTACAACCTAATTAACAGATCATTAAGGCTTTCCAAGTAAACAGTGCTAGACTGTGAGACAATGCGTCACTGTTTTCACTGCAGGGAAGCAATTATAGCTACAGTAGTGGATAAGAAAGAGTAATTAAGAAAACACTGCCTTTTACTATATACAGGAGCACAGCATGGATTACATTATTTAATAAATGCATAGAAACTACTGTATGTTTAAGTATTTATAGGACTATATGCACTTTATTGTCACGGGAGAGTCAACATCCAGTCCAGCTATGCCTTTTATTGGTGATACATGACCATAGCATTAATAGCAGATACAGGTATGGGACCTGTTATCCAGAATGCTTGGGGTTTTCTGGTTAACAGATCTTTATGTAATTTGGATCTTTATATATTAAGGGGCAGATTTACTATTTGTAAAATTTCGAATATTATTTGCCAACCCAGAACATTTTTCATGCTTGTGTTGCTCCCTGAATCTGAATGTTGTTCATGGGTAAGGGAGGTTCGGGACTCCATCTCTAGAGGGCATGTATAAGTGTTATGCATGTCTACAGACATAAATGTGGCACCTAAATAACAGAGTTAGCCATAACCTATTCTTGGAGAAAGCTTTGTGTAGGGCATAAATATCCATTTTTTTTTAGGTTTTTAAACATTACCAGTTGAAATATTTGTAGTGTTTTCTGGATCTCTCAAGAAGCTGCTTACTAATGGTGAGGCATAATGCTTACTAGAGATGAGGCTACATTACCGAATTCAGAACATCATCTTTTTCTTTCCTGGCATTTATTAATCCCTAGACTATGTACTTCATTTTTCCATCCATGGTAAACCTAATGGATTAAACTTGCTTCATGACAACTGCCTTTGGACAAGTCTAATCATGACTGTCAAATGGGATTCCCAAAAAACTTTATACACTGGGGTGCCAGTTACTCTCCCACAAGACTTAATCCTTGTATGAGGTTATGGTACCTCCCTTTTCTCTTGAGTACACAAACAGTTAGTACACGTATATTAATTTACTATATGTCTACAAATGTAGATGTCACAGCAGCACCTAAACAAAATTGCTCAACTGCAATGCTTAAAGCTCTCCTTGAGAAGGGGTTGAAAGCTTACCGATTGAAATGTTAGTTGTATGCTTGCTAATGAACATCATTTAGGAAAAGGATCTGTGCTATTCAGCACTTTACTTAAATGTATCATGACCTCACCAATAGACAAACAATATTAATCGTTTCTAAATATGACCTTCTGTAAGTATCTTAGCAGAAGCTTTTTACATTTCAATGACTTCACTTGGAAGAATTAGCAGAATGTAAATCTGCACAAAATCCTTACCCTCTGCGGAAAAACAATTTAAGCATTCAGTAGATTAAAATAATACACAACAAACAGAATGTTCTATCTTATGGCAAGGTTTCAAACATCAGGATTACAGAAATTAATTTTGTTCCATAGGATTCATCAGGGGCGGACCACAGCAGGAGCTTTAGCCCTTTTTTCAACTGCTAATGCTGCAGATAATTTTATTTCGCTGCTAGAAAATGTAGAAATAAATTTACCTATACTTTTATTGTTCATTCCCTTTTTTCAAACCAAATAGATTTAAGGCGTATTTATTGTACAAATGTATCATAACACTCTAATACTCATAATCCATAAAAAACACTATGAATATTTCTTTATTTATGGTGCTTAGTGATATCATTACATACATGTGGTGCATATACTGTACAGTACTATATATCACAAAACTACTAAAGGTATGGGTTCTGTTACCTGGAAACCTATTATCTAGATAACTCCAAATTATGGAAAGACCATCTCCCATAGATTCTATTTTATCCAAATAATGCAAATTTTTAAACATTTGCTGTTTTCTCTGTAACAACAAAACAGTTTCTTGTACTTTATACAAACTTAGCCGTAATGAAATTTTATTGGAAGCAAAATCAGCCTATTGGTTTGATTTAATGTTTACAAAATGTTCTGGTAGTCTTAAGAATGAAGATCCAAATTATGTAAAGATCTGTTATCTGGAAAACCCCAGGTCCTAAGCATATTCTGGATAGCAGGACTCATACCTGTACTAAATACTTGTAAACATTTATTCGCATTGTAAAGGACTTGTCAATTATTTCTAAGCTAACTACCAATATTAAATTCCCCCATAAATGGTTTATTAGTTCAGTCCTTTAAACTACACATACGCTGTATTTGTTTATTCCTGCTGCAATGAATTCAAGTCAAGCATCTTAGTAGTTGGGCATTCAAAATCATGATGGAATCACTTATTCAGATATATTGTTCCTCTGTTTAATAATGCTTTCCTGGTACAACCAATTACTCCATCTAACAGAATTATTAATTCTAACAGAATTATTAAAATCTTTAATTCCTCAAACAATACAATAGCTTACAATTAAGGAAAGCAGTCTCTCGAATATTGTATATAAGTAGAATTTTGAACAAAAGGAGCTTTTAAAACCTTCTAATCCCATAGGCAAAAGGCTTCTCAAGTCATGAACCTTTCTGAATATGGTTCTCCCCCTACAGGCCCTAAATATAATTATCATTATATTAATTACTACAGGGGGTAGACTTTCTTTAAGACCCAGGGTGATGGACCCCCTACGCTGTGGGGGGGCCTTAACTAAACCACTGATCTAGATTTACCACTTTACCACTTGTGAAACTGAAAATATCACCCTCGGAAATAGGATGCAATTTTTCCTTTTGTTCTAATCCCCATTCTGTTCTGAAAGTGCACAAACTTGGACAGGTAATACAGCACAGGAGGTATCTCCCTAATTGAAAGTTAGATTCAGAAGATTAAAAGGGACTTGTATTTCTAATGGCTATAGCAAGTTTACTTGCAAAATCACAGACTAATTTAATTACTTAAAGTCCTGGAGAACATGGCATTGCAAGTGCTCACATGAAATTAAATCAGGTGTGGAACCCACTTATACCACTACTTTCAAATTTTAATTATATAGGTTTTTGTTCAGCTGCTCTCCAGTTTAGAATTTCCTTAGCTATCTGGCTGCTTAAGTCCAAATAACCCCAGCAACCAGGCAATGGTTAGAATTAGAGACAATTGTTATATAACAGAGCAATAGTCTTCTGCCAGGGTCAGTGGCCCCATTTGAAAGCTAGAAAGAGCCAGGAGAAGAAAAAGAACAAACCAAGAAAAAAATGAATACTGTATTAAGTTTTGCTAGGAACTGGACATTCTATAACATACTAAAAGTTAACTTTAACCACCCCATTAATTATCATAATGCAGGTGCACAACTTGGGTTGGTCCACCATTCTCAGCATTCTCAACATCAAAATGATCTAAAGATGACAGTGCCATGGCAAACCACTCATTTGCAACATAATAAATGAAAGCAAGTATCTAAAACATCTAAAACATGGATAGGACACTTCTAAACATCATTCTGCCCATGCAGGTTACAATCAGATTATCTGTCCTCTGTAACATCCTGAAGGTTGCTGCTTTTCCCTGCAACTGTAAAAACAATAGTGCCGTGAAATAGTTGTCATTGTCATTAAAGAACAAGTAAACCTTTTTTTTTTCTATCTGTAAATTTGCTCTAAACAGCCCCCCAGATTAATGTACCTTAGTCCCTGCTGCAAGTCTGCTCTGGTTTCTGTGTTATCAGCAGCTTGTTTCCCCTTCTTCCTGGTGCAGAGTGAAGCCCCGCCCCTTAGCTTTCTGAGCTGACCTTATCTCTCAGACTAGTCTTGGAGATCATTTGCATAATGTGACAGAGCAGAGAGCAGTGTGTTTAGCACCTTTTGCTTGGGGAAACTAGCTTACTAATGCACACACTGGCTCCCTCTTCCTCTCTATTGTGGAACAGCAGCAAAATGCACTGCTCAGTAAACTAAGGGGCGGGGCTTCACTCTGCACCAGGAAGAAGGGGAAACAAGCTGCTGATAACACAGAAACCAGAGCAGACTTGCAGCAGGGACTAAGGTACATTAATCTGGGGGGCTGTTTAGAGCAAATTTACAGAGAGATAAAGAAAAACATTTACTTTTCCTTTAAAGAGTGTTCACATAATCCATCCAGTTAATTGAGTTAATCGGTAGGAGTCATTCTGATGCCTTTAACAGTAGCAAACATCAACCAACAATGAATCTGGTAAAAGAAATAATATTAACATAATTGCTATTCTGTATAATCTTACAAAAGGACACTTCTTGAGGACAAATATAAAGGAATTAAAATAGGCAATAGTGCTGATAAGTATGTGAAACTAATTGGAAGCCAAAGCAGTTGAGAACCTAAAACGTAAACAATAATCCTAAGGGGCCAATATCTCAACATTGTGCTGTGTGCTTACTGCTCCTTAACTGAAGAGCGAAGGTTTAACAGTTTGTTTTCCATGCTGGAACAATAAATTTCAGCAAGTTACCTGCACTTTTAATCTACACTTAAGGGGTGATTTAAGTTCAAAATTAAAATTCCAGTTTTTTTATTTACTAGAGTATGCTTCATTCAAAACTCAAATTTTCAGGTTAACAAAGGTTAACAAAAATAATGTATTATACCTCGAAAATGGAAATAGATTGAATCTGAAAATACTCCAGCTAAAACCTGTTGAGGTTATGTAGAAGTCAGTGGGAGTTGTCCTAAAATTCAAGCCTTTTTCCAACCTTTTGACTATTTTTGACCTTGTAAACTGACAAATTGGAGGCATTTGAGTTTTTCCACAACTGTATTCAATTGAATTTTTTTGTATTTTGATTTTTTCATAAATAAGCACTGAGTATTTTTAAAATATGAGTTTATTTGAAATAGAAAAAACTTCTAAAACCTCATAATAAGCCCATTAATATTTGTATTAGAGATTAATACCCTACTGAACAAATAATGTTAGCGTTTGAAACTCCAGCTAAAAACTGTCAAGGTCATGTAGAAGTCATTAGCAGAGGCCCCTTGAACCATTTGAAGATGTTTGTAGCCTTCATGATGTTTTGCTAAAAAACTCTATTAATTAGTGTGTGTGTGAATCAAGTTTTTTTTAATTGTGAAAACTTGATTAATTTGAGTTTTCAGGTTGTTCACCCCAAATTCACTGATTCAAGTTTTTTCCATTCAAGTTTTTTAAATCAGAAAACATTTGAGTTTTGAGTTCATTCAAAGTATAAAAACCTCACAAACTTCTAAAACTCAACCTTTGATAAATAGCCAACTAAATCTAAATTATATTTAAAAAATTACCAATTCTTTGTTTTTATTGACACTCAGGGGCAAATTTACGATTACTCCCCAAAATAAATTAGTTTTTACTCGATATTCGATTAGCATTCGATTTTCGAATGCTAATCGAATAGTTTTAGGCTCCCCATTATTCGATCATTCGATGATCGAGTAACGATCGAATAATGATCATTCGACCATTCGAATGAATTATTCGATCATTCGAATGATTCGTATGATTCGAAGATCGAAGACTTCGATTGTGCGAATCCTATTCGATCAGGACTTAGCCTCAGAAGCCTATGGGAGGGCTCCCATAGGCTTCTATTACAATTTGGTAAATCCAATCTGGCGAAGTAGGCAATCGAATAATTTTAAAATTTGAAATCCTTCGCTGATTGAATATCGATCATTCGAATCTATTCGATCATTCGATAGTTCACTATTTGATGATCGAATATGCCTAATTTGCATATTCGACCAATCGAATAGATACTATGATTAGTGACGAGCGAATAAATTTGCGAAACGGCAGGAAAAATTTTCGGCCAAAAATTCGCCGCCAAAAACGAGTCGCGCGTCGTTTTTGACGCGACGCGTCGAAAACTACGTGACGCGCGTCAAAAACGACGTGCGACTCGTTTCGCGAATTTTTCGCCAATTCGCGAATTTCTCTGGAAATTCGCTAATTTTTCGGTGAAGCGAAACGCGGCCGTTTCGCCCATCACTACCTATGATCAAATATTCCATCGAATTCGATTTTATTCACATGAATACATGTATATTTTGTAAATCCGCCCCTCACTCTAAAATTGTATAAAGGAATACAACAATTATATTAATATCAAGTATAAATTGGAAAGAGTTATATCTCATAGCATCTAATGAAAACTCATATCATGGTGTCATCATCAAAGTTTTATTTGAAAATAATTCTGGTTTAATGCAAAAATTTGATAAAATTATTAGGGCATTTGCTCTGACACATTTCATCTATTTCAACTACAAGAACAACCCATCTTTTAGTTAACTAGGAGAACTCTTTATCATATTTAAGGCATATTTGTGTATGTTGACTTGATGAAGGTGCTGTTATTATGCATGCATATACAGTACTTAATTATATTAGTCACAGGATGTTTACAAATTGTGTAAACAGGGGAAGTTTGGCTGAAAGTGCAAGGGTCAGATATCACATCTGTGCTATCAAAATAGATCTGGCATTCTAACCTAGTGTTAATAAGTTTGAATTAATCAGAATCTAATTGTAAGAATGACTGCTGAAATTGTGTGCAATTAGTTTAACCCTTTATGTTCTCGATACAGGTTTTTCTTTAATGTATAAAAAATATTGACAGGGAGTGCGTTTTCTTTAAAATATGCGACACTCTGTATTTACAGGTAATAAATCAATGAATAAAATGAATAAATCAGAAAGATTCAGTACATAAAGGGTAACTATTTTGATGATTCAAATGTACACCAGTTTCATCTTATTTTGAATGTAAATTGGTTACCTGTTATACAGTATATATATGGATGGTTAATTAAAGTTACATAACATGTTAAAATACAGAAAATATCTTGTATATACTAACACAGGCCTTTGAGTTGGATATAGCCCAATTATCTCAAGAGCTTCTTTTTACGACTCTCATCATCACTCTGCTATAATCCAGCCTAATGGGTAAACAACAAGATATTGGACAGCACCATACTTATTTAAAGTTATATATAATTATACTAAAAATTATAAAATAACCTCACTGTTTATTTTAATATAATATTTTTGAAAATTGAAGTCACAGTAGAAGTTATTTTTGAATAATTTTGATTGAAATAAGTGACTGTCAAAGGGTCACTCCCAATTTTTCTTCTCATCTTTTGGGAAATTAGGTGATGAAAGCATATGATAAAGTTAACTCATGCAGGATAATCTAGTCTGTTTTCTCATGGGAAATAAATCCAGTGATAACTTTTTCATGGGTGATAAAATCCAGCCCCATAAAAGTTGACTGTCCCACTTTCTGAAGGTTAGAAAAACAAGAGAAAAAAGAGTTACCACAAACCATACAGAACTAAGTAAAAATATTTCACTGAAATGAATAACTGTTATCCAAAATAAAAAAAAATGAAAGAATATGTTAAGTTAAATGTGTGAATGCAAGGGGATGAAAAACGTGAGTAGATATAACATCTCTTTCTCTGTCCTAAGAGAAAATAATGAAAAGGTAGATTAGAATTTTTTTTTTATTAAGGGACATTATATCAGGGAGAGCAGGAGGAATAAGTGGATATTTAATATATGTATTTTTATTTTATAAATATATTTTTTATAATAATACACTTATATTTTGCCCCTGTATTTATTTGGGAATAGATATAACATCTATGATATTATGCAACTAAAAAGCACATTAATTATGTTGCAAACGATACCATTGCAAAACCCAGCGGCTGACAGGCTCCCTCTGATGATATTAATTATATGACTGAAGGGCATTTTGCTTTGGTGCAATTCTTCCACTGCAACAACCCTACTTACCAAAAGGTAATGGGATAACAGTGCTGCATAGTACAAAGATTGGCCATTCCAAAAACAACCTAGTTTACAAAATGCCTGTGCTGCCACATAGTGCCAGCTCCTCATAGAAGTAACCATTAATTTTTTATGACCTACTGAATTTTTAAATGGTACTGAATGTCCTTGGTTATTTCATTGTCTTCATAAATTACATTCAGTGGGTGCATAAAGTTGCCAAAGTTGGCTGATGTTTCACTGGTCTAGCCTGTTAAACACCAGCAACAAATTTACCAGCAATATATTTGGGGATAAATTTGTAAGTCCCATTTGTTCCTTGTCAAACCCAATAGGCCAACATCCACCCCAATTTCAGCTCCTATTGCAGGACTCACATCTCTTCTCTGACTATAATCCACCCTCAGATCTGTCCAAATTGCTTCATAGATCCGCCCCTCACATTACCATCGCACACGATTGTCCAGGCTAGAACTACATTTTTTAGGTGTAATTTTTTCAGTTGGCAACCCTAGGGGGTGCATTATCTACTATATTATATAGTATTCACTATACATTATAAAATATACTTCCCGTGTTAATGTTTTTTGTTTTAATGCTCATAAACAGAAATGTACTTATAATTATGTTTTAACTCTCCTCAGGCCCGGACTGGCCATTTGTGGGTTAGGGCAAATGCCAGAGGGGCTGCTATAAGGTGCCATAGAAAGTCAGTATTTAGTGGGCTGGTGGGGGCTGTTTGGGCCTCTGTGTGGGCTGATGGGCCTCTTGTGTACCTGAAATGCCAGGGCCTATTTTAATTCTCAGTCCAGCCCTGACTCTCCTGTTGTGCTTTATTTAAATTATATATTATAAATACATACCAGCAATATGCTAAACGTTTAAAAGTATAATAATAATATTCCATAGGCACAAAATTCAATTAGTTTATCAAGTGAACAAGTGACCCATAATATATTTTCACAAATACGATAAGCTGATAATAGTAACTGAATGCAAGTCTGGACAATCACCAAAGCCCTGACCAGTAACAGTAATCAAGCTTGTCAGAGCTTGTCTTTGAAATGTTGGCTTTTGCTTTATAATTTTTTAAAAGCCCTTCCAAATAACCATTTCATTTATCTGCTGTAAAGCTTTGGTCTTTTAATCCTGAAAAACTAATATTCCACAAAATACGACATAAGAGGGAATATAATATTATTTTGAGAGACATAAAACAAGGTAGAAAAGAAATGTTGGCCGTTTACAGTAGATGTGACTGAAATTTCAGTATTTGTTCAGGGAGAATTTGTGTGGGGTCACATGTTACCCTCAATAATTTGAACTCTAAACTGGTATGTTAGCTACAAAGTGTTGAGCTGCAGAGAGTTTCAGCAATTTATTTCTAGAAGATATGTGTAGAGGAGTATGATTGTACATTTTCTGTGTGGCCTCAACAACAATAGCAAAAACATGAAAGAATTTAAGGAGTTAGATTGTACATGAAAAAAGCTCTAATATATTTTTCCTTGGAAGAAATATGAAATATTTCACCTTTACAACAAACAGATGCACCATAGCCCACCTGATAAAAATGATCCATTATTCTTTGTTGACCTATAATAGAATGTTTTCTGAACATCCTGTACAGCTCATATGGTATTCCATTGCATCTTCTGAAACTGGTATGGCTAAACAGAAAATACATAAATGTTCTTCTCGTTGTGTAAAGCATCTGCTAGAATTTCTAGTTTTGTGGTGTGTTTGTTTTTTTTGGCTGTGTTTACAGTTAAGATATTAGTATTGCTATAGATACATTTACTGTACCTTCTTTTCAAAACATTTGAGTGAGGAACCCAGTTTTACTAATAAAATGTCCTTTTTCATATATATAAGTATACCTTATAGTCAGAGGCTCACCCACCAGGGTTGAAAATGTAGCCAGGTCAGTTGCTGATGAAGTCGTTTTTTGAAGTTTTGAGGACAAGGGTCTACTCACTCAAAATGCTGTTCATGTTGATCAGCTTCCTTGGTTCTACATATACTGATTTTATACAGTATAATGTTTGTGTAAGTTCAGGCTGTAGAAATTAACTGTACTGCAGTGGTGTATGCAGATAATTGCTATTGGGTGGTCAACGACCCTATGAAAGTCAAGCTTTATATAAGGCTACAACTTAGGAGTCGAGGCATAGATTGTATGGTAAGAATTATTTACTGTAGGATAGAGGGAGCAAGAGGCAAAATGCAATTCAGTGGAAGAACCTGGTTCAACTTTTTTCTCCACCCAACTGCAAAAAACACAGGAGCATGTTTACTTACATTAGAGATAAATGTCTCCGGAGATGTTGCCGATAGCAATCAATCAAGTCTTTGCTTTTGTTTTCTAACTTGTAGGCGATGGTTTAAATCTAATTGCTAATTGGTTGCATCTTCAGAATATTAGTAAACATGCCCTTTTGTTTTTAGCAGTTTACACTAAGGGGTAGATTAATCAAGGTTTGAATTGCGAAGTGAAAAAACTTTTTTTTTAAGTGTTTTTTTTTTTATCAAAAACGGACAGTTTTCGATTGGATAAGTAAATTTTTGATTGAATTAAAATCATTCGAATCATTCAGTTGAATTGTTCGATTCAAACGATTTCCTCCAAAAAAAATTAGATTTCTCAAAAATTACAAAAAGACTCCATAAAGGTTTTAGTAGGTTCCCCGTAGGCTAAAACAATGATTCGGCAGGTTTAAGGTGGCGGAGGGTTGAATTCTAATTTTTCAAAGTGACAGTATTTCGTTTTTCGAATGGTCAAATTTTTCAATTCGAATCGAATTTTGGCCTCTTGGATAGTCAAAGTACCCAAAAATTACTTCGAAATTCAAATTTTTTTCATTCAAATTTTCACTTCAACTCTTGATAAAATCTGCCCCTCTTAGTTGTGCTTGCTCCATGCATGTTCATCCCTCAATGGGTTGCACCTGTCTGCAAATAGTTTGGATCTTGTAGCACACTTGCATTTGAGCCCTGGCTACAGTAAGCAAATGATTTTGTCTTAAAACAGAAGTCCTTTACCTACAGTATGAGTCAGGGCTGAAAAACTTTCTGTGCTGTTAAGAGCAAGTTACCTTGATCATTTTTAATACAGTCAATCTCTTCTTAAAATAGAAAATAATTTCTATGTCTGGGTCCCACTGAAAAATATGTTATGAACCACCTTTTTAAAGGACACCTCTTACACCTTTAAGTTAATTTTTAGTATTTTATAGAATAGCCAATTTTAAGCAACGTTTCAATTATTCAGTTTTTTCATTATTTTTTTTATAAATTATTTTCCTTCTTCTTTTGTGTCTTTCCTCTGAAAACAAATGTTCTTTAGGGCTACACATGTATTGTAAGGGCTACTTTTTATTACTCAACTTTCTATCCAGGCCCTCTACTATTCATATTCCAGTCTCTTATTCAAATCAATGTATGGCTGCTAGGGTAATTTGGACCCTAGCAACCAGATTATCAAACTGCAAACTGGAGAGCTGCTGAATAAAAACCTAAATGTAAAACCACATCAAAAACCACAGATAATAAAAATTGAAAACCAATTGCAAATTGTATCAGAATATCACGCTCTATATTATAATAAAGAGTAACTCAAAGATGAACAGCCCCTTTAATACATGCCTGCAGTTTTAGCCTTTGTCATATGTTGCTGTACAGTTCTAGAGGTATAACAGCAGTGTCAGACTGGCCCACCGGGATACCAGGAAAACTCCCGGTGGTCCCAGACTTTGTATTGTGTGTTTGACACAGAATAACTAAACACATATTTCCCATTTTTCCCATTTAACACAGAAAATTGTGTCACAGCATCCCATCGAATTAAAGTGTTCATCATTGTGAACAATGGTGCTTTGGTATGCTAATGAAAAGGTTAAATGCATTAAATGAGTTAAGATAACTTTAGATAACACAGTTTCTTCAATTAGCCCTGAGTCATGATGCATTTAACACACAAATCCAAGTGGCTGCATCTGTATGTTATGGCTATTCCCAATATCTATGAGAACAAAGAGGCTAAGTAGATGGAATAATAGATTATAGTATGTAAAGAAAAGAGACCAAGAGAATAGTGGTTGAGAAGAGGCAATAAAAGTATTGAGAGTGGGCCCCTGTTGTAAAGTTTTTTTTGGGTGGGCCCCTGATGTCCCATTTCAACACTGTACAACAGCACATATAATTTTCTTCCCCAAGGATGCCAAATCCTTCTTTCACTAGTGAACTAATTGACCCTTGCTCATGCAAGCAGTGCAACTATGGTGACCAGTTGGTACCCTGAAGTTGCACAGTGAACTATACTATTTAAAGTAGAAGGAAACCCTTTTTGCGCAAGTTCCAGCATATTCCACAGAGCAATACGTTATATTGTATGTATCACATATAAAGATTACTTACTAATACTAACTCATTCAAGACATAAAGCAGGTCCTGTTCATATGATCACATTCTGCTATACCTTAATTACTCCACATATTCTGATATTCCTGCTTTATTGTACACAGGTTTAATTGGTAATATTCTTTTCCATTTTTCTTTGATTTTCATGCTCTGTCTTTTAACTGTTTTATTATATATAGCTGAAATTACTGGCTCTACAAAATTGCAATCATTTGTTTTACAGGCCCATATTTCAAAAAGGAACAATTTAAACAGTCATTAGAAATACATTTGGATGAGAGATTGAGGGGGCGAGTTAACTTGCATTAGGAAAGGTAAGCTCATTACAAGCTTGTGATGTTTTATGTGATATTATGTACAATATATCTATATCAAAGAACATTCCAGGTAGTGACTAAATTACAAAAATAAATGCTTAATTTGAGTTTGAATCTGTGTTTGGTAAGAAAAGGAATATTTGATCAACCAGTCACTGGTTAAAAACAAACATCTTAGTGGTTGTTGGGGTTCACTTTTACATTTGGGTTGTTGGGGTTCACTTTTATATTTTAAATAATTATTGTGAAAAGAAGTGCTATATGCAGTAACCTATTCAAAAGTGAGAAACTGGTTGAAGCCTGGGCAGATGGACAGATATCTAGTGGTGGTAGCCTGGATAGATACCTAGTGCTGAGGTTGAAAATAAGAGATGCAATAGGTTGGATTGAGCCTGGAGTCATGTCTGACAAAAAAAATCCCAGGAGGTGCAGCACACTAGCTGTGTCTTCTGAAACTTTCTCTTTGAAACCAACACCCTGTGACTTTCAAGGAAATACAAGTTTTTTTAGTTATTATTTTTATAGAAGCATTACCATAAAATTCATAGAGAAGACTTACAAATCTCTCCAAATTTAGCATAGAACAGTTTAATAAAGAAACACAAAATGATTGAAAGTAAATGTGTTAAATTAATCACAGTGCAACTATGTAACTATGAAGCAGTAGAAAAATATAATTATTTGTGTGCGAATCATCCTTTTCTGTTACATTTCTTGGCAAAATAATGACAATTACACTTTAAGGAAATAAAAGTTCTCAAAAAATGTTTTTTTTTTCAAAAAGGAGTGTTATGAATTTCTGAAAATTCCAGAAAGAAACATTTTTTGACATTTTGTACATATATAAAGATAGTCCATTGTCACAATTCCTACTGAAGTTTGGCAGCTGGCTTGTTAACATTTAAAAGGTAGCTAACTAACCACTACTCTAGTCCATCCATATGAGTATTGCTATGCTTTGGGGCAATGTAACAGTAGATGAAAGATTATCACATATTTAGTATCTCAAAGAAACCAATGAGCAGTGTTTAATGGTCACCTGTTTGAAAGAAAGCACATTGTTGGTGGATATTGGTTACTTGACCTGGGCACAGTTGCCTTCAATACATTACCCCATTTCATTGCATACTGGCTATTTTCACCATACCACTGTGCGTGTTATCTAGACTAGACCTCTCAATTGGTTTATCACACAGGATCCAAATATTACTCATAAGGAATCTGTATACAGTATGTTAAAAAAATAACCCAGAAAAAAATGATTTTGTTCTTTGTTATTCAACCTGTGTTTATAACCCTGGGTAAAAGCAAGTTAAACTTTCATTTGCCTTTCACAAAAACTCCCAAAATGTCCCAGTTTGGCTATTGTGGGAAAGGGAACTCTGGAAACTATATTTCTGCAACTGCCAACTGCCCCTAACCTAACCCTTGGTTAAATAATGTACAGGTATGTGACCTGTTATCTAGAATGCCCATGACCTGGGGCTTTACAGATAATGGATCTTTCTGTAATTTGAATATTTGTACCTTAAGTCTATTAGAAAATCATGTAAGCATGAAAGAAACCCAATATGGATTAATTTTATCTTAGTTTGGATCAAGTACATGGTACTCTTTTATTTGTATTATTTAGATAAAATGGAGTCTATGGGAGACAACGTTTTCCTTAATTCAAAGCTTTCTGGATAACGGGTTTCTGGATAGCATATCCCATACTTATACAACCACTTGCACACCACCTGTTGATGATTTACATTACCCGGCATATTCTTAACATCCAGACAATGGCTGGAGATTCTTTTTTTTTAAAAAAAATATTTTTTTTCTGTAACATAAAATAACTGTTCAAATGTTGTATTGTATATTCTAAACCAGTTTTTAGTACGGGGTTTAAAACATTCTGAATGCATAAACATTTTGATATCTTAGAATCCATCCATCAAAATAGAGACCGTGATTATATTTGTAATGAAATGACTTCACAAATGGAAACTTCCATTCTGCAAAAGAAAAAAAAATGTGCATTACAGGGTAATTGAAAAACAAAATCCCTTCCATGTGGAATAACAGAATAGGTGTCTGGCAGGAAGGGAAAGCGTATTTGTTTTACCTCGGAGAGCAAGCTCAAGTGTTCCTATTGTTTGTTTAGCCACTTTTTTTCTGCAGACGCTCTTCCACCTGTATCCATTCAGTATTTCATTCTGTCAAAAGCAATTTCCATGAAATATATATTCCCACTTAATTCCTTTCATGTGATCATTCTCTTTGATATCAGTATCCATTTCACAGCCTCATCTTATCTCCAGTGGCTCGTCCTCTTTTTATTATGTTTGGTGCAGTTTATTTTTCATCACTAAATGTGCATAATCAGCATAATATAACTAAATAAACAGTGACTGCCAAATGGCTCTTTTCTGTTTAATGACATTAGCTTGTTTCCTTTTCTTTCATAGATGTGACGGAAATTGTGTTCCAAAAAAGCATGCCATTTTCCCTTGTGTTTTTGCCAAAGCCACACATCTTCTCTTCTGATTGCTCTTTCCTAATTCCTGTCCTTATGTTCTTGAAAACTAACTCTGCTGACTTATCCATCCCTCTATCACATGCAATTATGCTTCAGTGGATAATATCTGAATTCACAACAGGCATATATCTGAGAAACTTTATATAAGGAAACTAAGTTGGTGGCAGACCTATTTAAATGTATAAATTGAGCATCACAATTTATTGCTCCGAATTTGAGGTTCCTCCATCCCTGATTTATTATCAAAAATTGTTAAATGCTGGAATGTCTATAAAGTTTTACTGAGAGGTGGCCACGCTTAGTGATGGGCGAATTTATTCGCCAGGGCGGAATTTGCAGTGAATCAAAACCGCTGGCGAATAAATTCGTGAATCAAAACCGTCCCGCGACTCGTTTCACGAATTTTTCGCTGATTCGCAAATTTCTTGAGAATTTTTCGGCGAAGCGAATCGCGGGAGATTCGCCCATCACTAGCCACGCTGTCATTACTAATGATGAATACAATTTTTTGCCTAGTTTCTCTTTTTATTTGCACTAATTTTCATCATCGGGACCGGAGCAATGGGGATTGGTGCATGGGAAATTTTAAAAATTATTTTATCTTCTGCACATTCCCAGAGTTTCTGAACCAATGTGGGTATGGTTGGGCAGCGTTCTTCCCCCTAAAATAATGCTGCCCTAGGCCCGGGCCTTGGTGGCCTTTCCACAAATCTAGGCCTGCCCTTAAATGTTGTAGTGATAGGGTTTGAATATTCCAGTGTCTGTATAATAATAGTTCCTGCACATTTAATTGTTGTAAGGTTTTATAGACTCTAAATATGATATAATCTATTTATTTATTATTAAACTTTATTTATATAGTGCCAAGATATTCCATATCACTTAACTGAGAATGTACATCCACCACATCATACCCTGCTTGAGTGTATCTTATAATCTATCTTATGTAATAAAAGGCACTAAGCTTGCCCTGTTGCAGTAACCCATAGCAACCAATTACAGGTCAATGGCAGAGGTCTGCTGAACTATTTGAAGAAGTTAATAGCCTTCCTAAAATTCAGTTTTTTTTCTAAGGAAAACTTGATGCAAATTACATATCAATTTGATTTGATTCGAGTTTTTGGGTCAGTAATTAGATCAAAATTTAGACATTTAGTTTTTTTGAAAATAAGATACCATTCGTAGTGATGGACGAATCTGGGGCGTTTTGCTTCACCAAATATTTGGCAAATTTCTAGAGAAATTCACTGTTTAGCTGAAAAATTCGTGAGACACCGTCATCCATCTTTGGATACTGGCGCACATTGCCAGCATCGAAAAAACGTAGGCCGGCATCTAAAAATGTATGCCCTTGTCCAAAACTAAATACATTTCGGGAATGTATTCGCCTGCGGCGAATAGCGGGAATTCACTGCGCATTTGCCCCAGGTAAATAAATTTGCTCATCACTAACCATTCCAGTTTGAGGTCATTCGAGGTAAAAAAAACTCGAACACTTGATCTTTGATAAATAACCCCCTTAAAGGGGAACTACAGTCTAAAATATAACAATGCTAGAAATGCTGTATTTTGTATACTAAACATAAACATGAACTTATTGCACCAGAAGCATAATAAAAAAAAGTATTTATGATTTCAAATTTTGCCACAGGGGGTCACCATCTTGTAACTTTGTTATATATCTTTGCAAGACCAAGACTGTGCACATGCTCAGTGTTGTCCAGACTGCTTTTGGGAGGCTAAGCTTAGGGATCGTCATAAATTAACAAAAAGCACAAGTGAAATAATATCTGCCATAGAAGCAGATACAACAAGACTGATTAATAATCAGAATATACAGACTGCACTGGGTCCTCTGTTGTCATGTAATCTAATGTGGATTTTATAGTTTTTGTATTGTTTAATACAAACATTTTCCAACTCTGCAGAGCCAGTGGCTGCAGCAAAATAATGCTTCAATGAGAATCCCAGTTTATCTGTTTAAATCTGGCTCCACGATCTTCATCCCTGCAGCTCGAGCTTGAAACATTAAAGATAATGTAAAGGTAAAAATTAAATCCAATTTTTACGTTATTAACTGAAAAAGAAAACTATTGCAAACATTGGAGATAGATTTCCTTTCCATTAAATAAAGTAAAAATTGGATTTTTTTGCCTTTACATCCCTTTTAAAAAATACTTGAAATCTACATTGATGAATCCTATTCCACATGATGAATCCTGTTACCTCTATGACAGTTACATCATTAAATACATTCTAATTTGATCAGCACATGCACATATCAGAAACAAGAACATCTACATGACGTAGAGTTGTCGTTCTCTGACTTAAGGGGGTTATTTATCAAGCTTTTTTTAAAAAATTCTTTTGGAATTTATTCAAGTCTGATGGTCTGGAAAACCCAAATAAGAAAACCCGGCATCTCAAAGCTATCGGGGTCCTGTATAAGTCAACAGAGAAGGTCCGAGTGTCTGTGATGTTGTCCGTACCGATATCCAATGACTTTGGGGAAAGGTCTGAAAGGTCTGAATTTTTTGCAAATTTCATGAGAAATTAGTGAAATGGCGAAACACCGCCTGCGACTCGTTTTGGATGCCGCTGTCTCATTTTGGGTGCGGGAGTCCGATTTTGGACGCCAGCACACATTTGCCCTGCGGAGAATTCGAGCCAGGCAAATAATTCGCCCATCACTAGTGAAAATATTTGCCCTGTACATGGTTTTATTTATAAAGCTGGATAAGAGTGGTGTTTTTAATGCGAAAAAACAATTGCAAATTTGTATTCACACTGCAAATGTTGATAAGGGCTTTTTATAATATGGTATAATCACAATCAGCTCCTGCATTAGGAGAGAATGAAGAGACACCAATACTGATATTTTATATATATCTATATATATTTATATTTATTTATTTATATATATATATATATATATATTATTTTCATAACAGTCCCATTTAATGCTATATGAATAGGGTTATCTTATCAAACCCCTAATAGCTACTTTACCTCTTATACTGTTAATACAAACATATAAAATTAACTCTTACTTCTGTACTTCTTCTACTGAACATTTATTGAAAAATTAGGTTACATTAAAGGAACTATTGTGAAAGTGAACATTTAATACTGAAAAAAAAACTTTCTAAATAAAATTAAATAAAAAATTTACAGTTTCTGAAATAATGAAGGCTATCTTCTCATCTTCACTCTTAGCATTTGTTTTTCTTCATTGTGTATTCTTGCTAGAGTTGGGTGTCAGATTATCATTGACAGATCCAATATATTATTTAGGTGGGACTCTGTTTTCTAGCAGATGTGTTAGAGCTTACTCAATGGACTCCAGCACAAACTAAATATAGCAAATAACTGACTTTGGCACAAACACTGCATGTAGGGAAACATGTTTTCTAGGGATTTCAAAAGAGTTTGCATCTAATACATCTTCTAGGCAAAGCTGCTTTGGGCCTAACTGTCATTCACAATCAGCCTCCCAACTCCTTCATGTAGAGAATTAGAGAATGAAAATAAGGAATGGGGAGAGCGAAAATTAACTTTATTATTTCTGAAACTAGGCAGATTTAGCAAGGTCGAAATGAAAATTCGAATGTAAAAAATTTGCATGTTGAACTAAGTTTTGGGTACTTTAACTATTGAATTGGTCAAAATTTGATTTGAATTTAAAAAATGTAATTTGAATTTAAAAAATTTGATTTGAATTTAAAAAATTTGACCATTCGAAAAAGTACTGCTGTTTTAGCCTATGGGGTACCTCCTCAAGGAGTGAAAACTTTTGAAAATGGAATTTTTTTTGGTGGGGGACTGTTTAAAAACAGGACCTATTCGATCGACAATGCTCGAATTTTGAAGTTTTTTTACTTGGAAATTTGGCCCTTGATAAATCTTCCCCCAAAAGCATACTTATACATATGGTACATTTTAATTTAATATTTGTCCAAATGTTTGAAAAACAGAAGGTTCTGGCATCCACATCTGTTGTACTACAGATACTACTACGTAGACATTTGTTTATTGTATATTCCTTGGATATACATTGGATAACAAATGATAACACATGTGGCTAACACATGTATAGATAAACTGTCATATTTTTTCCTTAGCAGTTAGTCTTACTCTGACCATTTATTCCTGATTTTGATAACTTGATGTGCTTAACAGCATACGCTGCAATCTTAAATATCTTTCCTTTCCTTTCTTTATCTTACATCTGCTTTTTTCCCTAAAAGAATTCGAAAAGTTGATGATGGCCATTAACCTGTCATATTATGCTAAAATACTGATGAGCTGTTGCAAAAACATATCTAAAACTTAAGATTTGCAAAGAAACTACTGTTCTTGCTCAATACATTGAACTTTAGTGAGAGAACAAACAATTCCCTTTTTATCACCTTTTAGCATCTAACTTGGTTTTGCCAATGAAAATACATTTCAGCCATAAACCCTTAATGGTATTGGACACTTATTCTGAATCATTAAGCTTCAGACTTAAAAGTTCTAAATGTAATTAATCAGCTTTGTTAAAGTAATGGTAAAGTTTGCTAGAATAGCAATGAACCAATCATATAGCACTAAATCAAACTTAAATATGCTGAGTGAATTCCAAGTCTTCCCTTTTTACACTGAGTTTAGGAAGGTTCAGAAAAATGCAGCTGCCATTTTCTCAGTGTCTACTTATTATAGCATTTTCCTGTGTCCTGTTCAATTTTTATAAATCAGCATCACTGGGTATTTGTAGAATAGAAAATTCTTTGTTAAAGGAGAGAAAATCTTAGTCTGTGGTTGGTAGTAGAGTTTGTCCAAGCCTGAGAGTCTTCTACAAATTGTTGCAAGGTTTATCTGTTGAAGCAATACACCTATGTTTAAGTTCATAAAATATAGATATGTGCAAATTTAGGGGGTTATTTATCAAAATCTGAAATTATCTGATTTTTTAAAATAAAAAAATAAAAAATTCAGACAAACTAGAATCCACAATTTGACCTTATTTAGTATTTAAAAAGCACAATTTAATCGAATTGGGGGGAACTTGATAAAGTGGAATAAAAATCTGAATCCAATTTTTTTTATTGTTTCTGGCTATTTGCCCAAAAAACACAAAATAGTCAGATTTCTGTCCTAATTTCATATCAGATTACTGAAACTTCCAAATAGGATAGGGACCTCTCCCATTGACGTATATACAACCTTGGCAGGTCTGAGATTGAATCAGATTCAGACTTTTTACATCCTCAGGGTATAATAAATCTCAAGTTTTTTTTCACCAAAAATTCCAATGAAAATTTGGATTATTATCTGGAAACCTGTTATCCAGAAAGCTCCATATTAAGTGAAGGTCATTTCTCAATGGTTCTGTCACGAAAGGCACCCTAAATCCAGAACCTAAGCTAAGCTCCTTGGTCTCGGCTCTCACTTCTGCCTACAGTATAACCACCACCTTTCACCTTGGGAGGAGCCCTTGGCTAATTGGTTGATGCCAGGTCTTATTTGAGAGAGGAGCAAAGCTAAAAGGTTCTGGATGAGCAAAGAGGACCGATCCTCTCACCAGGATACTGGAAGGAAGAACACCACCAGGAACAGGCAGGCCAGGCCATCACAAATGTAGAATAGTCAGACAGGACGGAATCAGGATTGGAGAGCGTAGAATAGTCAGTGTACAGGCAAAGGTCAGATTGGAGAGCTCAGGAAAGTCAGGCAAAGCAAGGGTCAATACACAGGAGATCAATCAAGATTCTATAAGCAGGATACACAAGGGAATAACACCAGGAACAAGCTAAGTTGAAAAAAACATAATTGCTTACCTGAAGGTATTATGTAATGAATCAACCCCACGCGCCATAGGGGAGACCGGGCACAGGAGGAAAAGGAGCAAAGTGGTGCCTACTGCACACAAGACCACCAGAGTGAGCCACTGGACCACCAGGGTAAACTTTATTCTTTACAGTTTCCATATTAACTAAATCATTCTTATTTTTTTTTTTATTATTTTCTATTTTTCTTTAATAATAAAGCAGTGCCTTGTACTTGATCCCAACTAAGATATGATTAATCTTTCATAGAGGAAAAACAATCCTATTGGGTTTCATTAATATTTAGATTATTTTTTTGTAGACTAAAGGTATGGATATCCAAATTATGGAAACACCTCTTATTTGGAAAAACCCAGGATCCAAGAATTCTGAATAATGGGTCCTATACCTGTTTTACTTTATTGTGAATAATGTGCAGTTGTTTATGTAATCTCTATTACCTTCTATTAATGAACAGTACATTACTACATTTCAAGAATTTATATTGTTATTTGATGGCTTGGTGGGTTCTGGAAAGTCATATCCAAGCAGTCCAATGTTATGATCAAGGTATGTGGTTAATGTGTGCCAGTTGGCCAAGTGATTGTTCATACTTTTGGGGGTCTCTACATAGACCATTTCTGTAATCCACTTCTCTAGAGTAGGGGCAGACAATTAATTCCATCTGTGGATTATTCAAATCCTGCCCGCCTTAAGAGCATATTGGTCTAGGATTCAATATAGTATTTCACTGTAGTTGTGTATCATATTGTCAAGGTAGGCCTAGTAGGCCCCCTAGGGGAGTAGTAGGGACCAAGGGGGAAGCTTAGGGGTTAAAGGTCCAATAACGCGGTACAGGCAAGGATAATGCAGGAATCAAGGTCAAACTCCAGGCAAAGGTTTAAATATGCATGCAAAAGGCAATACAAAGTCCAGCACAGGTCAAAATACAGGAAACACGACAAAATAACACCCAGGAACTATAGCAAACTAGTCCTATAATTGCCATAATGGCATCTAATGCACCTTTAAATATTTAAATTTGGCGCCAAAACAGCGCCGCAGCGTTGCGGCACCATGGCGTCATTACGCCGGCGCCGCTACCCACGTAGCGGCTATGGGCGCTGCCATTGTGGGAGCGATGCTGGAGAAGAGGACGCGCCGCCCGGAGCTGCAGGTAAGCCTCCGGCGGCGCGATCCTGACACATATATAATATCCCAGTATGTCTTGATGAAAATTGGCAAAAGCCACATTTTTCCTATATTCATTGGAGTTACTGGCAAGGCAAAATTCCATTGCAAATAAGACTTTCTGCAATAGCATGTACTGTACATTGCCCTACCTTCTCACAGAAGCACCATTCCACTATACTACAACTATTATCCACTGGGAGGAAAAAAAGGCTCCCATGTTGCCCAATTTGGTCTATCTCCCTTTGTAGAATTCCTAAGCATGAATCATTAGAAGGTGTAATATATACCGTATATGCCTGAAATTAATTTATAAAAATGTAGATATTTTGACATTTTTGTATTTCTTATCACTAAGCCAATTAAATGTAATCAAATGTGGCCAAGAATAAACATGCAGTAAAAAATGGATCCAGCCATCAATTACCACTTAAGCATCAGACCACAGAACTTCAAGGCCTTTTCTTCTGATATTGCAATTCTAATTTTGCATGTTCAAGTTAACCTCAAATAAAATTAAAAGTCAATTTCTTTGTTCAGCTGTGCAGTTGGTGGATAGCCATGTATTGATATTTTAGCCACGCTATAAGAAAGGATTTTTAGTATAGCCATTAAATTATTGTGTACCGTAATTGTGATTGCATACAAGCAATTGACTGGAGACAGTTCTGCTATTTATTATTGTTAACACAACAGAAATTTTTAGGTTTTGTCCATTCCACATTTGCATGAATGATAGGATTGTGTTTCCCCAATGCAGCAAGTGAAAGGAACTGTCAGCAAAGGTTAGCGAAGAGATACTTTGTCAGTCTCACGTGTTTTTGTCTCTCCTTCACAATGATAAATGACTTGTTTCTACCGTTTGTCACTTGAAATCTAAAACAATGTGACTAGCTATTGACCTTGGCCTAAACCCTGGTGGACTTAAATATATTGTGACAGGGCTTTTGCTCTATTTAGTCAGTGATTTCTGTTCTTAGGACTGATGGACTGAGTTGAGAAGCTGTTCATTATTGCTTTTACCTTCCCTTTGTGATGGCTTCGCACTGATTATTACATAGGTAATGTTTCATTTTATTGTGTCTACTTTGTTCGTGAAATAGAACCCATGGCATGGTTTGTGCTCTGTGTTTCATGTCAGTTTCTAGACCCGATTTATCAAGTCAGATAACTGAGTCAGCAAACAATGGGGTTGATTCATTACATAATACCTTCAGGTCAGCAATTATGTTTTTTTATGGCTTCATCAAACCATACTTTGCGCTCTGTATTTAATCTCATAAACCTTGGTGATTCAGCAAATTAGATACCTTTCTTCAGCCATTATCTGTTCACTGGTTTTAGTTTCAGTTTTTAATTATGCTTTACCCATTAATAAATTATAAGCCATTTTGCAAGGCAGGTTTTAAAAACACACAATTTACAATTGCCTTATATCCCCGAGTCTATAAATTACACCACTAAAATTAAATTAAACTTGAAAGCTGATTGAGTGCAAAGTAATTTATGGTTTGCTTTAGGTGTTGATGAAAATCTCATTTCAATATGATTTAAAATGAACGGGGAGAACGATCAAAACAGAAGCCGTGATTGGAATTTTGTAACTATGTTAAGTACAGTGGGTGAACAGCAGACAGCATACAGCAATGTATAAGTTTTAGGCTTTCTCAAAAACAGATTTACATACAGGAATAATATGTACCTTTCCTTGTACAGTAGAAAGTGATTTTTAACTATATTTTCATAATCATTTGTATTTTTCCTTTTTTTTCCATTGGTAGATGTACAACTTTAACATAAAAACATTGCAACAAGTCAACAATCAGCTTTTACATAAAACAAAAACATTGCAACAAGTCAACAATCAGCTTTTATTACACTATAGCAGTTATAGCAGCCAACAGACTGTGTCAACAGTTATTTGACACATGTATAAGGCCCTCTGATGGGCTTTCCCAATCTAAAAATCAGCCAGATACCAATTGAACAGGTTAAAAATTTAAATTGGAAAAAAAAAATTAAAATTGGAAGCAGGCATTGCGACGGCTCGTTGATGCAGTCCTTGCATTGATGGCCTGTATCTCTGTCTTTGTCACCCAATCTCTAGGACCCAACAGGTCAGTCCGATATCACCCACCTCAGAATGGGCATATCAGTGAAAGATGTACTTGTTTGGTGAGGTTGACAATTAAAAAGAAAAGTAACATTACTTACTTATACGCATTATCATAACATATTTCCAACAACATAGTATATCACCATAGTGCTATTTTTATACATAAAAGAATTAGAGTTCTAACAATCAGCAGGTTCTTACATATTCTTCAAACAATAAAATGCTTGAGCTCACTTTACTAATATAAATTAGATTCCCCTACATGTTACTGGTAATCCCCCAACCTTATTCCACCAACAGTCCTGATGACCTTTATTGACCTTTATATATTGACCTTTATATTTACCCAGATATTTATAAAATAGTAATTCCATTTTTGCTTGAGTATTGACCCCATCTTTTAATGTATGGCCAGCTTTAGTTGACTGGACCTGATTTGCATGATGTAATGCATGTCCCAGCAGTGTTCTGTCATGGGCTCTTTTTAAATTCAAGGTTAGGTAATTATTTGTATTATACTTATATTTATATGGTGCCAACATATTCTGCTGTGCTGTACAGATTCACATGCATCTGTCTCCCAGTGGTGGAGGGCAACTGACCTGCCTGTATTTTTTAGTGCACTCAGAGTAAACCCATGCAAGCACTGAAAGAACAAACAAATGCTTGGTTTGGGTAAATCAAATAACAAATCAAAAACGCAATACGTTTACCTGAATCTAAAGTTGAACTCTTTAACCAGCTAGATTTCATCAGTGACATCATTAAGACAGGAATTCTTTAAATGTACATGTGCAAAGGAACCTCCCCTGGGTTCTTGGCATCCTTCACATTATTTGGACATAAAATAGTTTAAGTTAATTAACTAAACGGTCACGTTTATATCAGGACGGTAAACCATAGCAACCAGTTGGTGATTAGCTCTTTTCAGTGAGCTGCAGGAAGGATAAGTATAAATTATAAAGGACTACAGTTTAAAAAGTAAGTTAAAATATAATTTGTTCTTGTGAGTGCAAATTTGTCACAGATTTTTAAAATTATTCCAATGGTGTTGGTATATCAAGATCCCCTGAGCCTAATATGCATTACTGGAAGGTGCTCAACCCTAATTGGGATAGAGTCACTCATCCCTTGGCAAAGACTGTTTATTCTTATGGAAATCTCATTCAAATGTAGCATGTTTTGTTTCACTTCTCTATTTATAATATGTTCCTAGATTTCACAGCAGGTTCTTTGTTGAATATACATTCACAAAAATGATCTAAATAGTTGTGATTAAAAACAAATGCCATAGTAGCTCAGTTGTCAAATGGGAGATGAATGGAATCCTAGAAAATCTGCCAGGGCCTCTCATTTTCAAACACTTGACAGGACCTGGCACATGCTGTACAAGCAATTCTCATTCATTTAAAGGGATTCTCTCATGGGAAAACATGTTTTTTTTTTCAAAATGCGTCCGTTAATAATGGTTCTTCAGCAGAATCCTGCATTATTATTATTATTAACATGTATTTCTATAGCGCCAACTTGTTGCGTAGCGCTGTAAAGTGAATGTGATTATACAACTAAATCACATGAATTACATACATAGAACATAAGGAGTTACATACATCACAATATGGAGTTACTGTACATACATCACAATAAATCTATTGAAATCTATTTATCAAAAAAAACAAACAGGTTCTTTTATTTTGAAATTTGACATGGGGCTAGACATGTTGTTATCTTCATTCACTCTTTACTGCTGTGCAGCAAGTTGAAGTGATAGCTCCCTCTCCCCCAACATCCCTTCAGCAGAACAATGGTAATGTAACAAGATAACAGCTCCCTAATAGATATGAGAATAGCACTAAGTAGTAAAGATCCAAGCCTAGCTAACCTAAGTCAAGAATCCTTCAGTTCCACTAAGTAGGAGATTATCTGAAAGCAGTTCCATTGTGAAGTGTTGGCTATTTCTGAAAGCACAGTACCAGGCACAATGACCTGAGATGGCTGTCTACATACTAATATCACAGCTAAAAAATTAATTTATTGGTTTAAGAATATATATTAAAATTGTAAAATTTATTATTTTGCCATATTGTGGCATAACTCTAACGGACTCATTTATGATTACAATCATAAGTGCAATTTCAGCCATATTTTGACTAGTTTCTTACCCAGAATGAAGTATTTTTTGTACAATTTCATGTCATGTGGGCAAATGCACTTATGATTATAAATGAGCCCTTATAACATTTTGGGGTAAAATAAAGTGAACTTTGTGGTTCATAACCTACCTATCTCAACTGCAATTAGTGGTCATGTCTGTTTTTTCTTCTGCCTGTGCAGGGCATTTACAAACCATTTGCATTTCAATCAGTTTGCATTTATCATTTTTCCTCATAGGTGCTGCATTTACAGAGTAAACAAACCAATTTGGCAGACTTTTGCATCGTAATTAAATCTTCCATTTGCTATATTAATCTTGTTGCCAGTGTTTATGTTCTTTTCAGATGCATAATGTCTTTTTTTCATGAATGGGTGCCCAAAACTGTATTCCATAATTAAGCGGATGCCTTACTTAGTATTCTTGAAAAAGGCGGTATTTTACTTTGCTTTTCAGTGCATTGAAAATGACTTCTTTGTCAGAAATCAACAATTAAATGAATTAGTAGTATTAAAACCAAAACAGAATCTATGGAGGCTTTATAATATTCAAGATACTTTTTTGGCTACATTCATTTAGTGTATATGTTTTTTAGGATAATTTTATACAATACAGTTGGACTCAGTAGGGATTCTGATATTCATTTTCATATTTTTAAGAAACAGGAATTGCCTTGTAGGTTTCAGCTTGAGGTCAGCTTGTTGAATCCACTGGAAGCTTGGCAGGTCAGTCTTTGTCTCCATTGGTGACTTTGATTCTGCTATACATATGGGGAGCTCTGTATTGCGGTACCTTCTTATGATATCTCAGATCATATCAAATAAGATCGTTTTATGGTAAATGAACCAACAGCTGAATATAGCAAGAAAATGCTTCAATATAATTACCACCCTTGCCTTGATATAATTGATAGTGAAACCTTAGTATTTACTATATTATTCTTAATCATTATCTGTTCAGATCTTTGTAATTGCAGCAATTATCTACACCTGCATAGTCTAGACAAGCCATCGCATGACTGCCTGTAAGGGAATGCTACAGTTCTTTCATAGAGAAGAATGTGTGTATTCTGGAGTATTGGGTTTTCTGCTTAAGCTTTTTTTATTCACAGTCAAGTATTCCTTGTGTCCATTTAGTTGTAAAATTTGCAAAACGCATTCAATGGCTGTCAAAATTGTTCGACCAACAATTTTTTTTGACCCAAATGCATTTATGTCATGAGGGTTTTGTTTCCTAAAGTCAATGGGCATTTTTTTCTTATAGCAACATTTTTTTCCAAATGCATTAAAGTAAATAGGTTTTTTTTCTTATGGCAACATTTTTGTCCAAATTAATTAATGGCAACGGGTGTTTTTTTTTAATGGCCATATTTCTTGGCTACTTATTTGTTGCAGCAAATCTTTTCAATGTGAATTTCTGCAGACGGGGGAATTTCACAGTGAATCCATGGCTGGTGAAAAAATTTGCTCATTACTAATCATAGCAAGCTTTCAGAACATTTCAAATAGCCAATAAAGGTATCACCTTTATACCACCTGTTTGTTATTTTTTCTTGCCCTGTGACTGGCTAACACAGTGCATCAGTTTAACCTAAATAAATGAAAGAGACCAATAGAGACTGACTTAATAAACAGATTTTCATTGTAGAATTTAATGTAAAAGACAATGCAATTATTTTAAATGATTAAACAGAGCATCTGAAATTAAATGTTGAAATGTTATTCAGAAAGATCCAAATAATGGGAAGGCCATCTTCCATAGACTCCATTTTTCTCTATAATAATAATAAAACAGTACTTCATCCCAACTAAAATATAATTAATCCTTATTGGAGACAAAAAAAAGCCTCTTGGGTACATTTCATGTTTTTTTAGTAGATATGGGGTTCCAAATTATATTAATACACCTTGTATGGAAAACCCCAGGTTCCCAAAAATTTTGGATAACAGGCTCCATATCTGTATTGCATTGCACAAGTATTGTCACTTTAGTAAACACAAATGATTGACTGAGTAAATCACTAAGCACCATTTTGAATTGTATATTTAATTTCATGTTATAGAAAGATTATTTGTGGAGGACTAGTCACAATGCAAGTATAGTTAAAATATGGACTTAGAAAATAACTGTCATCCTTTCCACCAGCATAGCTGCAGTCTGTCTCTATTAACAAGAATAATAAGAACAAAGGCTAAGTGAACACAATACATTCAATTTTGTGCTTGATTATTGAAAATTAAACAGATTCTACATGGTTGCAAACCTAAAATTTTATTTGTGAGTAGTAAATTATGTGTAAATGTGATACAAATATAAATATCAAATTAATGTTATTTTATTTTTGTAAAGAATTTACATATACCAGGAGAATGTTTCATTTAAGAATGAATTAGATGTCAGAAATGTTGCATTCAAGCAGTGAATAAAAAAAATAATGTTTATACACAAACCTGTCAGTTTGTTTAGGGTTCAAGCAGCTAAATAATTATGTGCTTAAAAGTGCCCAAAAGACGTCTGAAAAGTTTGACAGGAAGAATCAGTGTTCAGTCCAGTGACAAATTAAACAATGGAGAGTAATAATATGGACTGATGCACTCAATATAACACCAATGCCCTCTGTGAAGTAGAAGAAATAATTCAGTTCCTTTAGGCTGCTGGGAAGCTAAATACAGTATGACATGAAATAGTTCAAGTGCTCATTAAATGTGATTGCTAATTACCCCTCTAAATGATTCAGCTTGCCTGCTACTAGGTAATTAGTTTAGTAATTTATTACTGCAGAACAAACTAGTAGCTGCAATGCACACTTATTAGGTTGAAACTATATATGTCTATAATAGATGGATAAATATGTTGAGAGAGATATTGTATCATGTGTCTGATATAGTAGGACATGCCATTAAATATACATTAAAGGGAAACTGGGTTATTTTTCCTGAGTTCTGCCTCATTGAAACCCCTCTCTGACTGAGCTGTTTTTTTCCTGTCTTGCTTTTATAGCACTACATCTAAAGGTACAGTATCTCCTCAGTTATCCCATATAGAAGATCCACCCCAAAAATTTGGAATCAGATGAATTATATATGTGGCTGTCTGATTTATTCCAGAATTGCCTTTGTAGGGAGAATTTTTTTTTTCCACAAATCAAATTCCTTGTCTAAAAATCTGTAGTTTTCTTTTTTATTTCTCTAAAAACCATGAAAAAGTCTAATAAAAAACTTTGCCATGTAAAACTGTTCTTATACAAGTCAGTGGGAGCTGTGCTTATTGTATTTGTCTATTTTCAATCAATTCCAACTGATTGGCTTTTTCTTACTGTAATAAGAAAAGTAATATCTGTTATCTGGAAACCGATTATCCAGAAAGCTCCGAATTAAAGAAAGGCCATCTCCCATAGGGGTCCATTCACTAAAGTGCGGTAAAAATTTGTGCACAAAATACAGACAAATTTAACGCAGAATATAGTTTATTAACCTGCGGTAAATATAAATTTGCGAATTTTCTTGCTCAAGAATATGTATTCGCCAGTTATCGCATCCGCTGAAAATAATGCTACGTACATATTAATGCATGGTTTACTAAGCAGCGAAATGTGTGAAAGACAAAATTAACGCCAGAATATGTGCAACATTTTACCGCCATCTATATAGTGGCGTTAACTTATTTTTTGGCCAGAAAATTCTCAATGGGAGTTTAATTCTCATTTAAACTGTACATTTAAATGATACAAATAGATAACTGGTATGATTTCTTGTTCATATGATTCTATGGACAGAAGTGTGTGTGAGTGGATGGATGAATTATGGGTTTATATGATACATACATGTTTGATTGGTGTCACTCTGTAATGCTGTTGGATGGTATAATCATCAGTCAGTAAAGTTTATGAGTTTTGAAGATTCATTTCTGTCCATAAATGTCACAGTAAAAATTGCCATAATTAACGCCATTATTAACGCATAAAACAAGACTATTTTCTAGAATAAATATATGCAAATGTAAATTGTCGCCAGAAAATTTGCGACTCGCTAAAATTACCGATAACGTAAGCTGGTTCGCTAACGTAGTTACCGCAAGTGATCGCAATGACTTCTGAGCACATCGCTGTTTAGTAAACTTAGTCGCTGCGAATATTCTGGCGGAAAAATATTCTCAGCGATAACATGTGGAAACTTATGGTCAAATTTACCGCACTTTAGTAAACGGAACCTATAGACTCAATTTTTTCCAAATAATCCACATCTTTAAAAATGATTGCCTTTTTCACTGTCATAATAAAACAGTACCTTGTACTTGATTCAAACTAACAAATAATTAATCCTTACTGGAAACAAAATCAGCCTATTTGGTTTATTTAATGTTGAAATGATTTTCTAGTAGACTTAAGGAATGAAGATACAAATTACGGAAAGATCCATTATCCCGTAAAACCCCAGGTCCCAAACATTCTAGATAACAGGTCCCATACCTGTATTCCTTAATGGCACTGTCTTTTACATTTTTTGTATTTGATAAGATCTAAGCTATGTTCATGTTAAGCATCATAATAGTTGGTGGTTTTCATATATTTGCCATATTATTGTTCGGGATTTACAAGGCCAAAACAAACAGTTGAGCTCTGAACATACTGTACCTAAGAAAAAGTCAAACTGTTTGGGTCAAAACTGAAGAAGTGGCAAGCTGAAATATAACTTTCATCTCATGAAAAAAATCTAATTAATTAAAACTTCTGTATAATTGCTGACATGGTGAAGTTACTGTTCGCTATACCCCCAGCAATTCATCTTGTAAATATGCTATAAGTACATTCAGTGAAAGCTCACATCTGTGTAATGTCTTGAAGCTATTGAGGACACTAGCTTTGAAGAGCGTATAGCACATTACTGTCTTCGGGGGAGCAATTATTGCCCCCCCTATATATGCACTCAGCATAGTGATATTGCCTATTCTTTGTTAGACTCTTTGTAGCCTATTTGCAGTGTTATATTTTTTTCTTTGTCTGTGTGGGAGGATTAGTTCTTTGTACAGTCTGAGAACATTTTGTTTCCAGAACTGCTGGCCTAATGCTATCCTTATGTAAAAAGCCAGGTATAATTTCTCAGATAATCCAGAAAGGTTAATTTTTGCTCTCATGATCATAGACATTACAGCACATATTGCAATTTGCAAGATTATATCAGAAAGCTTTTAACTGGAATTTTCTCATTGCTATAATGTACTGTAACAGTAGGTGTTCCTCTCCTATGCTGATCAGAAACTGGACTTGTAGTATGTTTCTTCCAAAAATAGTGTCTGCCAAAGATCACTCTCAGCCATTAAATGTATGTTAAATGTGCATTTTATTCAACAATTTATGTGCTCATAAGTTTACATACCCTGGCAGAATTTATGATTTCTTAACCATTTTTCAGAGAATGAATGATATGAATAATAACACAAAAACTTCTTTTGCTCATGGTTAGTGGTTGGCTGAAGCCATTTATTGTCAAACAACTGTGTTTAATCTTTTTAAATCATAATCACTACACAAACTACCCAAATGACCCTGATCAAAAGTTTACATACCCCAGTTCTTAATACCGTGTATTGTCCTCTTTAACATCAATGACAGCTTGAAGTCTTTTGGAGGCTCTTTATCTTCTCAGACAGTAAAGCTGCCCATTCTTCCTGGCAAAAAGCCTTCAGTTCCCGTAAATTCTTGGGCTGTCTTGCATGAACTGCACGTTTGAGGTCTCCCCAGAGTGGCTCAATGATATTGAGGTCAGGAGACTGCAATGGCCACTCCAGAACCATCACTTTATTTTGCTGTAGCCAATGACAAGTTGACTTGTCCTTGTGTTTTGGATCACTGTCATGTTGGAATCTCCAAGTACGTCTTTTTTGATAACTTACTGCATTGATTTTGCCATCAATTCTGACCGAATTTCCTGTGCCTTTGTAGCTCACACATCCCCAAAACATCATTGATCCACCACCATGTTTCAAAATAGCAATGGTGTAACTTTCATAATAGGCCTTGTTGACTCCTCTCCAAATGTAGTGTTTATGATTGTGGGCAAAAAGTAAAATTTTAGTCTCATCACTCCAAATTACTTTATGCCAGAAGGTTTGAGGCTTGTCTCTGTGCTGTTTGGCATATTGTAAGCGGGATACTTTGTGGCATTTGCGTAGTAATGGCTTTAGACTATTGCAATATCCTCCTAACTGGTCTTCCTGACTCCCATACCTCTCCCCTCAAATCAATCTTAAACTCTTCTTCCAGGATCCTTCTGCTCTCTCCTAAAAGGAAATCTGCTTAACCCCAACTAAAATCCTTAGTGTGGCTGCCTGTTAAGCAAAGAATAGCATATAAAATCCTTCTACTAACATTCAAAGCCCTTCACTCCCCTGTTCCTCACTACATTTCTTCTCTTGTCTCGCTATATGTTCCTGGTTGTCTTCTCCACTCTTCTCAGAGTTGCCTTCTCTTTACGCCATCCACATTCACTGCCACCTCTCAGCTCAAACCCTTCTATCTTGCTGCTCCTTACCTCTGGAATTCCATCCCTGAATTCCTCCATAAGGAATCCTCTTTCAATCTCTTCAGGAAAAAACTAAGAGCCTACCTTTTGGATCACTAGAACATTAGAACATTAGTTGAGTCCTGTGCCTACTGACTATGCCTTACTATGTGCACTTTTTCATCTCCAATTTGTGCCTGTATGTTAGCCACCCATCCACTGTAAGTTCTATGGGGCAGGGACCTCCTTCCCCCTATGTCTCTTACCACATAGCACTTAAGCTGTTTGTCCTATGATCTATGTGTATATTTATTATGTGATGGACCGTGGGGGGAAAGAACTCTGAAGAAAGTTTTTGCCTGGATATGAATCCCTGGAGTGCTGTTATCTTCTATATATATATATATATATA